>JAJEJH010000049.1:1383845-1708376 GCA_026122585.1 Anacardium occidentale
TAGAGAATTTCAGTGATTTAAGGAATGTTCCAACAATGTAAATAGTCAAAAAAAGTGTATAGATTGTTGTATTTCATATTTTACATGTTATAGTGTAAGAAAATTGGATGTTTAGTATAAATTTTAGCATAAAAATAAATACATTTTCGATAAAAAAATTTCATCAAAATTTGAATAATATGTATGAAATTTGATAATATTTTTAGTTAAAATAATATGTAATAAATCTAAATAACGGGGAGAAAGATTTTTAAAATTGAATATAGTTGTATAGTCACAAAAAATGAGGCACACGTGCAAACCCTCATTAGTATATGTTATATGTTGTAATATGCATGTACACATGTGATAACAAGGGTTGCATTGAGATTTGAACGAAATGAAAAATCAATATTTTTGGGTGGAAAGTGGGGCTTTTGCCACCTTTCAAAATATTAACATTGCAGTAAATGGCCTACAGGATTACACATAATATGTGTCCCAACTATAGCTTACGTAAATGTGAGACAATTTTGTCATTTTAGCTACAGACATTATACATGTATTGAAGTATGCATAGAAATATAGGCACAAATATTACTATATTTTACGCTTAAAGTGTTATTACTCTATTTATTATGTTTTATTAATTATTTAAATTACTTTTTAAAATTAAAAATTTATAATAAAATATAAAATACTTTAATATTATAAAATATTAAAAATTCAAAAATTTAAAAAATTCAAAATTTTGGGTGTAATTTTGAAATTAAATACTACTGCCAAGCATTCCGCGCTGTGGCGTCTATACAGAACCAGTGGCCATTTCCGTTTCACTGTTTAGAGGTTAAATCGCCGCCGCTTCTAGTTTCGTGAGGAGGGCGCCGTGACCGCCTCCTCCGGCCTCAAATAAAGGCCGTAAATGGCCGTGAAGGGCCGCGGGCTTAGCCCCACCGCCGCTTCCTACCTTTATTTCAAGGCGGAGGAGGCCGATCCGCCGCTCTCCTCAAACCGAGGCCGGGATTTGGCCTCTCCATCGAATCCGGGAGGCCGACTGCTTCTTCGAAACTGTGTAGCTCCGGAATACACCGTTCTATTATATGTTTACGCCTACGCGCCACGGCATGGTGGTCAGCCGGTTTTTGGAATTTCTAAATTTTGAATTTTAAAAATTTTGCCTTTATTTTATTTTTTGAATTTTTTAATATTTTATATTATTTAAAAATTATTTTATTATAAATTTTTAATTTTTAAAAGGGTAATTTAGTAATTTTAATAAAAATAATAATAAAAAAATAGGTAATGGGTGGGACTTTGGGCTTTTAAACTTAAGCGGGTGGGAATTTGTCCCAGCCTCAAACTATGGGTGGGAAAATGTCCTTTGGCCAAATATAAAACATCAATCATTTTTAATTTTATGCTTTATGTGTACAATATGTGTATAAATAAACATTAAAATTGGAATAATTTCATAAAAATAAAAAAAATTGGATAATATTATTTTTTATTTTATTAAATTGATTATTTAGATTAATTTCTCCTAAAATAAATTATTTAATATTAATTTCCAAAATTGAACATATTTTAGATGGTAACGAAATAACTATAATTCGAACATCCAAAGCCCACTTCACCGTCCGAAAATAAAGAGTAACTTGGCACGCAGGACACGAAGTAACACGTACCAGAACACTCTTCATTGCACCGACTGGTGTGCCCACACGGCAACTTTTCTCTCTATTCTTTTACGAAAGAAGCAACACACTCTCTCTCATTTATTTATTTCAACTCGCCCTCTGACAATCCCACGCGACCTCTCATTCTCTCTCTCAAATCGACAACAGCAGCACAGCATGGCATCCAAACTTGCTTTCTTGTTGATTCTCTCAATCTACGCCGTTCATCACGGTGATTGCGCCCATCACGCGGCCGCCCCTGTACCAGCCGTCGACTGTACGAGTCTGATATTGAACATGGCCGATTGTCTCTCGTTTGTTTCAGCGGGAAGTACGGTGTCGAAACCGGCAGCGACATGCTGTTCTGGGCTTAAAACAGTGTTGCAAACTGACGCTGAGTGCCTTTGTGAAGGCTTTAAGAGCAGTGCCTCTTTCGGTGTTACTTTGAATGTCACAAAGGCCCTCGCTCTTCCTGCTGCTTGCAAACTCTCTGCCCCCCCTGCCACCAACTGTAATTGTGAGTGTTCCTTCATCTTCATTTTATATAATTACAATAACAGCCCCCCATAAGTTAGCTCTTAAACTACACAAAATTCTGGGATTTATCCTTCGTTCTTATCACACTATCTTGGTTGCAGTGACGGAGATTGGGGGCGATTGCCCCCACTGAACTGCGAAAAATTATACCCTGATACTCTATGTTTTAATTTATAAAAATAGCCTGAATCGAAGCATTGTCACTACGCCTGAAATATCAAATATATTGTAGTATTTTTTTATAAAATAAAGACTTTTTCTTTTTTAACAAATTAACAAAATTTAAGGAATTAGTTAAATTTTCAGGGACGATATATCTAAAAAAATCATTTGAAATGCCGAGGCAAAATCCTGGCCTGTTGCTGCTCGGATGGCTGCATGTATAGGTTTTTATTTTTTCTTTGTGAAAAATGCTTATTATCTGATATGAGCTTTTGGTTTGTGTTTTGTAGTGTCTCTTTCTCCGGCTGGTGCACCTGGTATGTTCTGCTTCGCATTTTCTATCTTATCTTATTTTATTTTGAGTTTAAGATAAAGCAGTGGGTCTAGTTCAGAAAATATATTGGAGACAAGTCTCTTTTCAGTGTTTTGTCAGATTTATTTGTTAAATTTATAAATTATACAATGGACATGAAAAAATAATTCTATTATTTTTAATGGAATAAGTTTGCCTTCATATGTGAGATTTGGGTGTTATTTTAATTATAATTGTTTTAATTATTGGGATAGAAATCTAAGAGGGGGGCTCGAGTCTATCTTGTATTTCATTAATGAAAGAAAATTCAATTCTTTTAGTTTAGATCAGATGTTGACATATGGATGTAATTCTTGTTATCACTAAGATATGTACTTATTTAGAACAACGAATATGATCATGAAATTTTGTTTCAAATTGATTACTGGACAGAAGCATGCATAACACGAAACTTGGAACATATTAAAAGCATGATGTGTTTCTGTCGTGAGTAATATCACATGCATAAACAAATCTTATACTTTTTGGTGTAGCAGTATTTGATTAGTTAATTTTGAAATGTGAGAAAAAATAAAAAATTATATAATCCAATCATATGTTGTCATTTCAATTTGTATAGATAAATTTGTAAGATTTGGTTGTGCATATAGTTTTATTCTTTTGTTTTCCACTCTTTGAAATGTGACCCAAACTGAAACTAGGAAATGCTATGCGGGAAAGTGTTTTTTTGCCATAACTAGGGTGGGAAATTTTATTTGGTCGAGGTTTCTGTGACTTATAATCGGTGTTAATAACAACAATAATGTTGCAGGTGGGTCTCCAAGTGGTGTAGCAGCTGCATCACCCACTGCAGGAGAAAATGAGCGAGCCCCAACACCATCTCCAGGGACCTCACCGTCTTCGATGCTCTCCATTTCAGTTGGGTCCTTGATCACAGGCTTAGCTGTTGCATCATTTTGTGGTTTTTGAGGTTGAGGGAAGAGAGAGACATCATGAGTATTGCTATTGTCATTTCCATGTGACTGGACTGGACTATTATTATGAAATGTAGTTGTGTTTCTATTGTCCTTAATTTTTTGCTGTTATTTTTCTACTTGCTTTTTGCTTTTGTTTTGTGGCTAAAGCAGATATGAATCATGTTGCCATGCTTACCACTAAAATCGTGCTAATTGTGTTAGAAAATGACTTAGCGAGTTTCAGTTTATACTTGAAAGATTCTACCAGGAATTGAAAGGAAATTACAGTTTGAATGAAAATATACGTTCCTCACTTTTCATTGATTTCAACATTTACAGCGGGCCTTTAAAAGAATACAATGCACGCTTGAGAAATTAACTCACCATTTGGTCTGGCTTTATTAACATTGTAGCCTTCAGATATAAGAGGGAAAATGAAAAAAATAAAAGAAAGAAATTAAAAAAAAATCAGGAGAGATCGAGAGCTCGACCAAGTTGTATTTTGAAAGGCTCGAGTGCAACGATTTCGTTTTGGATTTTTGACAAAAATAGCCCTTGTTGGCCAACTAGAAAGATAATCGTCCCTAAACTCATAGCTTAGAAAAAAGAAAAATTCAATCCTAAGTAAAATGAGTTGAAATATACCAGGGCCAAACTCATCAGATAAACTTCAAAATGGAAGTTAGTCAACCCTACTGCAAAATTTTGAGAGAAGCTTTCTTCATGATTATTATGAATTGATCTTGTACCATTGTCCATTCTAACGAAGCCAAAATTTTGAATACATGAGAAATTCTTGTCAAATACACAAATTTTTTTCTCAGCTACTCAAACCTCTTAATGGCTAGAGGTTTAGTGAGCATGTTTGCTCTTTGAAACTTTGTGGGAACATACTGAATGGTCATATTTTTAGAAGCAAACTATTTGCTAACATAGTGAGAATTTATCTCAATATGTTTGGTTCTACTGTGAAAAACAAAATTAGAAGTAAAAGAATTTGCACTCTAATTGTCACACCAAACTACTATATTTTGCAAAAAACTAAATTTCATCTTAATGTGCAGATTTTTTAACCATGTAATTTCAGTGGCCACTTGAGTAAGTGATCTATATTCAGCCTTAGTTGATCATAAAGAAACAACCCTTTACTTTCTAGAGCACCATTGAACAAGCTTTTGACCCAAAAATACATAGTAGCCAATAGTGGATCTCCTGTCCCCTATGTCTTCGACTCAACCTACATTTCCATAACCTTTAACTTGCAAAAATGGGCAAGGTCTAAATACTAAACTTTGATTAAGAGTGCCTTTTACATACCTAAACACTCACTTACAAGTATGCCAATGCAATAAGGTGGGAGCCTTCAAAAACTTACTTAAGGTATTGACTACAAAGGAGATGTCATGCTTGTTCAAAGTGAGATATTAAAGTGCTCCTATAGTGCTTTTATAAAGAGTAAGGTCTTCAAACATGGGTTGTCATCTATAAACAACTTAGTACTAGCGACTATAGTAGTGGTTAAAGGATTGCATTCTAATATTTCGGTCATTTCTAATAGGTTTGTGGCATACTTGGATTAAGATAGATTAAGTCCCAAATATGACCTTTTTGCCTTAATCCCAAGAAAGTAATCTAACTCTTCTAAGTCTTTAAGAGCAAACAAAACTTTCAATTCAACGACCAAATCTTGTATATAGCTCAAACTGGTTCCAATGAGCAATATATCATTCACATATATTAGAATGTAAATATGAACATTAGAAGGATGTAGAAAAATAGGTTGGTGTCTAACACAGAGTTTTTGAAACCCTTCTTTACGAGAAAGTTCTTTAGCTTCTCATATCAAGCTCTTGGAGCTTGCTTTAAACCATAAAAAACTTTTGTTAATTTGCAAACATAATCAGGGTGTGCAGGATCTAAAAAATGTTATGGTTGTGTCATAAAAACTATCTCCTTAAGCTCCCCATTCAAAAAAGCATTGCTTATATCAATTTGTTAGATTAGCCAAATCCTAAATACAACAAAGGTAAGAATTACTCTAATGGTGACAAGTTTCACCACCAGGCCAAAAGTGTCAAAATAATTTATCTTTGGAGTTTGTTGAGCTTTAACTTTGGTCTTAAAAACCTATTTATGTCCTAAAACATATATTATCCTTCAATAGAAGCATAGTCCATATGTTATTTTTGACCAAGGCAGTGTATTCCTCTGTCATGGCTTTAACCCAAAAAGGATTCTATAAAGTAGCCTCGAGACTTTGAGGTTCTATAGGAATAACAACTAAACAAGTTGTGAAAGTCATAAAAGAGTATAAGAGAACCAATTTCAAACATTGTTACTATAGCAGGAACATTCATAATAGGGTAACTAGCACTATTGTAATATCTTGGTCTAGAAACACTTAAAAACTGATACTAAACAAAATACTGAGCTTCCAAGTTATAACCTAACTCAAAATATCACATTGAAAATTAATACATCAAAACGTATTCAAAACTCTTAAATAATAAAAATAATATATTTCTATAAATACCTCTTTATTAAAACATCATTAAAGTGAAAAACTTTGTACATGAAAAACCATTAAACTTTAAAACTAACATAACATTGTATCTTATCATTTCTTATTTCATTCTTGAATATAAAATTATATTTACATAAAGTCTATAAAACTCATAACTATATATTTGGTCCCCCTGTAAGTGTAGCAATTCGTGTAGTCACTCACTGAACCTTAAAACTTGCAAGAATAAGGAATTGGAATGAGTGACAAGTCACTTAGTAAGCAAAATATTTAACCTTAACTTCTAGAATCCTTAACCATGATTCAATCTCTTAACTCGCTTATATTTCTTTCATTTAGTCTTATTAAGTGTTACTACTCTTATTAATTTTTCAACATGATTGCTATGCATGATATGACATGGATGTCATGCTAAAACCATATTGAAAACTATGCCTTAGCCCAAAGGTATGCATATCATAAAACTCGTTTTATGCAGAAACTTGTCTTAGAACTTGGCTTGTCATAAAGTTATCATAAAAGTTACTTATCATAACTGATCATATAGATCATGAAAATATCATATGTTGATCAGAATGATGAACATAAGGATTTGGTAACTTGACCTCATAAGTTTAAAATATTAACATAGCTTATTATGATACATATACTAGTACTCGATTTTGCGAATGAACAAAACACACTTTTTCAATGAATGCAATGTCCTATACTAACAGACGATGGATTTACTAACGGGTGTGCAAACTCGCAGGTGCTCTCTTGTATCCACCCCTAAAAGATGTTTCAGACATCGTATTTTTTTAGGAAAATCTTATAGCATCAAAACATGTAAAATTTTTGTCTTATGTTGAAAATTATTGTTTTCTTTGGTATGTCATGAAATGTAAATACTGATTATGCACTTAAATGCTTAACTCTTAATTTTATTAAGTTTATAAATTAATTTCTGATTTAATTTTCATGTTATCTTGCTATATTATGCTAATCATAATCATGCATACCTTAGATGCAAAGTTGTGATCCTAAATTTTATACATATATAGAATTACTCCCTTCACGAAAATGACTCACCCATTCATAGTCGTGCCATCACGTAACAAGCCACTAAACACTTTTTTACGATCATCCACACACTTACATGGTCATGACACTATTAAACACTTATACATAGGCCTACATTCCTCAAATATACAATTATGCATAACATTCAACTTTGAAGCACATTGACCAAACAACCTCTAATATCATGTATTTCTCAACCAAGCTTTACCATACAACATCCATACAATTCATACAATATCATATGAACATAATCAACGTCGAAATCAATCAAATCATGCATGAAACCTAAGTAAAATTACAAATCACAACATCATAACATACATATCTTTATCTTCTTTTCATCATATTCACCTATTGATTTCTAGTATACTACATATAAGTTACTTTGATTCCTTTTCTTATAAACAAAAGACTAATCATACATTATTCAAACTAGTGACAAATCATAGATCAAATCACACCTCAAACTTATTAAGAAATCAATATATATTATTCATCATTTCGTCATTCTCTCATGCTTTAATCTTAATTCAAAACTTGTAATTCATCTTTAAAATACCTAAACATGCTAGATCTACATAATACCATTTCGTCATAACATATAAATCAACAATTCACATAACAAGATTAAAAAATCTATACACTAAGATAGGTATTTTTGCTTACTTGGACTTCTTAATAATACACTCTTTCTCTCTTGCTCAAACTTCAACGAACTTCTGCTAATTGTTGCTTTCAGCTTGAACTTTCAACTTTTGATCTTTTCTCTCTAAAAAACTATATTTTTCAAATGTTAACAGCTTATGAATTTTCCAAATAAACTATGCTTTCTATGGGCAACAACAAATACGATATGCATGACCGTGCAATTAAGTATACATAATCGTGCATGATAAGAGATTTTTAAATTCTTGCCTTTCCTTGTTGTACACATGGCGTCATCCATGTGTACAACCCATATAATGCCAAAATGACTATTTTATCCCTAATATCAATCCTACTAATTCTTAAATCATTAAACTAATAAAAATAATAAATTTTACTGAAAATTATCATTTTCATTACAATTCTTCCCTTTTACTAAAAATTTCATCCTTAGAATTTATCCAAACAATTTGGGATACCTTTGGTTGAATTTTGATTCAACCTTTCAAGTAGATTCCTCAACTTCATGATTCCTTCATAAAATCTTTACTAACAGTATTTCCTTATTCCTTAATGATGTGGCCTGCCTATATAAAATCATCGCTAGATACTCTTAATAACTCAAATCATTGGCTAACTCAATATCTTAAACACTTAACACATACAAAGGATCCCCATTGTACTTTATTAATAATGATACATAGAACACATTATGGATTTGTAAAACCCCTCCCCAACTAAGTATTCTTAGTGTTCTTTAGATATCCCTTGACTATTGAGAACTTAAAGCTTGCATGTCTAGAGGATGAGTTTATTTTAATCTTACCCATAACATATTCAAAATACCAATCATATACTTTGTATAACATAAAAACCTACTTTATATGTATTAAAACATGTAGATAATGTAATATCCTAAGATTAAAATAGTCTTTCTAGGCCTTAATCAAGGGTAAAAGAGAGATTTTATAGCCCAAGATTAGACTTAAGAGAGTTTCAGGGGTAGAATAGTTTTTTTAGAAGGCTATATATGTAACTTAAGGTAGGAGAGTAATCATGTGTTCTTGCCATCATGCATGCCCAAGCATCTTGCTACACGCCCGTGCATGCTTGCAGATATATAAAGTGGCTTTTTTTTTCCCTTTTTCATATCAAATTTCCTTATTCCTCTTTCTTTTTTTCCCTTTCCAACTAACCCTAGCTAATTTTATGAGAGAAGGGTCAGCTTATAGCAATCAATCCAGCCAGGTTTTAGCCATAGTTAAAGGAATAAAAGATTTTATCAGCTTTAAGTAAGTATTTCCTTACCTCTTTCCTGTTTTCGTTAGCACATAAATTCCTGGATGAGTCTAATTAGTGATTTAGCATGGCTTCAGTTTGGTGAGTATGTGTATGGCTTGATAGCATGAAATAGAAGAGAAATTTCAGAAATAGAAGTATGATTAATTTCCTTGATGCTTATGTATGGGTTTCAAAGGTTTAGAAGCATACTAAGTCGTATTAGTTGTTATTGATAAGGAAAATGTGCTTAGAGTAGTGTATTTTGCCTATATGTATGTTAGAATAAGTTTAATTTGAGATTGATAGAGATTTGAGATGAATTTGGTATAGATTCTACATGTTTCAGTGGAGTTTACTGAGATAAAATAGGACATATGATCGTATGCTTGATAGACATATGCCTATGTAGTCATGCTTTAGTAGGGTTACGATTGTGTATGTGAGCCATCATGACTAGAGTTGAGAGGGCACATGACTGTGTGGAGGGTAAGCACAATCATGTGTGCACAAAGAAATAAATATAGCCAGAACTGTAGAAGCTAGCATGTTCATTTGCATGATTGGGCACATGACCAGTGCATTTTGATACACAACCATACGTCTAGCCATGCACAATTGTGTAGTGAGAGAAAGTTTAGATTAACTATATTTAATAGTAGAAGCAGTAAAAGCCATATAAATTATCAGGGTATACATCAGAATAAGCTTATAATAAGTTGAGAAACAAAACTGCTAGCCAATAAGGAACGAAAAAGGATAAGATAAAACATTTTTCTAGAATCACATCTTCAATCTCATATAAGTACAAGAAACTTATCAATAGCCCATAATAGTGAAATCTAGTGATAAATTACAATAAAAAAATAGAATAAAAATAGGAAATAGTAATAGATCGGTTATAGAAATGTTTAAAAAAGAAAGCTAGTAGAAATATAATAGAATACAAAATAGCTTACGTAGAACTTATTAGCAAGTTTAATAATAAGTTACAAAACTTGAAACTTCAGTAAAGAATACATAAAACAAAACTATAATGGTTGTACAGTTATATAAGAAATAACCAGAAGAGAGAAGAAATAATGAGATTACATGCATGATATGCATTTCATAATATGGCACGCCAAAACAATGTTTTCAGAAAAGGGATTACGTGATCCATATGTATCAGTTTTTCAACATAGAGCTTGATATCTAGGTTAGTTATTAAGGGTGAATACGAAGGGGCATACATGAGATTTCAACTTTCTAACTACAATCAAAATGGTTAGATTTCAACTTACTAGTCCAAGGATTCGTGTGATAAGATATTTCAACTTGCTGATACTTCACTAGTATGTTTCAGCCTATACGACCAAGATACCAAATCCTTGTGTTCATCAGTTTGAGTAGCATAGCAAGTATCTTTGGATATACAAAGATTTCAAAAATAATTTTTATATAGCTTTTTAGTATTTTAAATCTTAGAATTCTAGCAACATTTTCAGTAAATATTTTCAATAAACAAGCCAAAGGGTAAATAACATGATTTCAGCATATTTCATACCATGACACATATAACATGACATGACTCAGAACACAAATAGTAAGATAAAAGAAAGTAAGTCATGAATGATGAACAATAAATAAGAGAAAATAGCAGGTTAAATGTGTTCATGGTCACTGAACTATGAAACTATTGCATTCGCAGTCATTATTTTTTAAAACGTTGGAAGAAAATAACTAAACTTTGGATTTCATTTACCATTAAGTCACTCTACTATTTAACCGTTTAAATATTTAACGAAAGTTGACTTGGATGTTGACGTGGATGCTAACATGGATTTTTTTCTGGCGTGACATCTAGTCAATGCCCATATCAGTAGCCACGTTATCATCGACTCAATAGAAACTAACGTGGATGCTGATGTGGCATTCTATCAACGTCCATGTTAGCTTCTATGTTAACTTCTATTGCGGTGAACTGACAGCAAATAAACTCAAAATTTAGTAACCACAATTACAACTAGTTAATAATTAATGACTTTGAATGCATTTAACCTCTCTTATAACTTTTTTTCTTTCTTTCTCCTCTGGTTTGCTAAAATGTTAGACTGTTAATTCTCTCACTCTACTTTCTTCCCTTTTTCTTTCTTTATCTAAACACATTTGGATTGATTAGTCTATGAATTGAGAAGTTAAATAATAACAACCATAAAAATATACTAATTTTTTTAATCAAACAAACAGTAAATATTTTTCACTTTCTCTCTTTATTTTTCTTCATGACTGATGAGTAATAATGACAACTTATTTTTCCTTTCATCCATTTTCTCAACCACTAATAGAATTTAAAAAAAAAATGTAAATTAGAAATTTTTAAAATAATAAAAAGGTGAGAACACTAATAATAAGTATTTCCACAAATAAATTCATAATCACTATCACTTACCAGTCATGAAGAAAATAAAGAGAGAAAGTGAAAAATATTTACTATTTGTTTGATTAGAAAAAAAAAATTAGTATGCTTTTGTAGTTGTTATTGTTTGGCTTATTAATTCATAGACTAATCAATTCAAATGTGTTTAGATAAAGAAAGAAAAAGAGAATAAAGTAGAGTGAGAGAATTGATAGTCTAGAACTTTAACAAATTGGAAAAGAGAAAAAAAAGTTATAAGAGGGGTTAAATGCACTTAAGGTCATTAAATTTGTCACTAATTACAATCGTGGCCACTAAATTTGGAGTTTATCTGTTGTCAGGTCACTGTAACAGAAACTAACATAGAAGTTGATGTAGATGTTGATTTAGACCTTGATCGGATGCCACATCAATATTCATGTCAGCTTTTACTGTATTGATGATGACATAGATGTTGACTAGATTACCATGTCAGCAAAATGTCTATGTCAGCATCTACGTCAACATCTACATCAGCTTCCGTTAAGTATTTAAACAGCTAAACAGTAGAGTGACTTAATAGCAAACGAAATCCAAAGTTTAGTGATTTTTTTGTAACATTTTAAAAATAATAACTATAAATATAATAGGTGCATAGTTTAGTGACCATGAGTGCATTTAACCCATAAAATAGTTGTATGATATATATCATAAGTAGAATCATAAAATAACTCAACTAAGATCTTAAAGGAACTCGAGAGTACTTTAGATCTCAGAAATCAGATAAGAAAGAGAACATGATAATGAATAGTAGAAAGTGAACTAAATGAGTTAGTTTTAGTTAGATCCCTTTTCATATCGAATTGTATACATATATTCATATACATAATTATGATAAGGTATGAAGCAGAGCTAAAGTAACGAGTTTTAATAGTGAGATGAGCTAGTCAAGCACTTGGTTAAGTTATTTAACTTAGTAGCTAGCTAGTGATAGATTAGATAGAGCTTACCTGAGGGTAAAGACAGAAGATACTTATTGAGTGACTTGTCACTCATTCCCCTCAGTTTTCTTCCCTACTAGTTAGTGTTTTAAGGAGTTGAGTTAGAAACACGAGCTAGTTGAAGAGTGGGATATAGCTCAAACGGGTTTTCACCTAATGTTTGCGATTTATATATGTATGTATATATGTATTTAGTTTTTAGCAGATAGCATATTAATGGCTCATATGCTTTGTATTACTTATGCATATTAGGATGTATAATATCAATCATATTTTTCAAATGTTATTATCAATATAAGTAATAAAACATGAGTTTTATTCAGGATATTGTATAATAGATTTTACCTTACCACCACATATTTTTTTAAGCTTTCGCATGCAATAATTTCAAATAAGTAGTCAGAATGAGACTTATTGTTATATATTAAAGAGGTATTTAACTGAAAAAAATCCTAGTCTTTAATAATATATAGCAAAAATCCTAGTCTTTAATAATATATAGCAGTAGACCTTACAAACAATAAGTATAATTCTACAATTCAATAATTTCAATTCCATATAACTACGATATTCATAACTTCAAGTAAAATAAGTTTCATTCAAATTATATTCTTTATTTGTCATGCAAAGGTGGAAATGACATTAACATACTTAGTTTATCAATTCCAAACCATACTTACATGTAAAAAGGCATATGAAAACAAGAACATTTTAAACATCATTTAGGCAAATCTTCTCTTATTTGCGTCTCCTTATTGCCTCTCTTAAGTAATTGCCTCGTAATTGCCTATAAAACATGAAATCTAGGGACTGAATGTTAATCACTTGGTAAGGGTCTTAACTATCAATTATCTATATGTCTTATTTTATGTCATTTATATAACATGAAATTTCATCCCATTAACTAACAATTGCATACATAGATATCATACTTTATGATAACATTTATATGACATTCTATAAAAATATGCATTCATGTCATACAAGTACTTATACAACCTATACACCTTAAAAACATTTTCTTTCCTTAAAATCATTTTCAGTCTACGGACCAACTTATTAAGCTAAACATTCTTTCATTCATTTTTATAACATTTCTATTTGAAGTGTAAGATGCACAATGTTTATAAAATTTGCATGCAATTCACAAGTTCCTTGACATTAGCCATTTATAAAACTTTAACATTTCTTTTACATAAAAGCATGTCAAGTATGCATGTCCCATGAATACTTTTAAAAAACTTACTTCTACACTTTTCATTTCTTTCTGAAAACTATTTCTATTTACCAATTGGACTAGATTAAGGCATAGATTCAAAACTTTGGCTATATGAGTAACTATCCTGGTATAATCCTTATTCTACATGCACACTAAATAGACTATACCAAATATCTAAATCTGATGTCTCTCACTAGTGGTGACATGTATGTAAGGGTACTCATAATTTCTCATTGTTACAGTCTACTAAAAACTGATCTATAAAGTAAACATTTAGTATGCATTGTCACTAAATGAAAACATAAGTTTATAAATGTGAATATGCCTTGAAAACTTAAGTCTATAAATAATAAAATGCTCTTATGTAAATTCTATATGACTCGTTAAGCCATAAAATAATATGTGCATAAAAATACATGCAATGACATACACTTTTCTTAGCTTTTATACATCTCACATAGTTTTTCACATTTTTACTATTCTTACTCTACTTAATATATTCTCACCTGCCATACATCTTTATAACATTATTAATGCAAGGATGAGAATAATACTTATGAGCTGTAAATCATGTTAGTTTACTACAACAATTAATTTTAAGTTACAAAACTTTATATTTACCATTTAAGCATACTTAAGATAAAAATAGACCATGTAATCTTAACAAGTACCAAATTACAACAATACACATATTTTCCCTTATACATGTTTCATGGCTAAAAGTCAAATTCTATTTCTTAGTTGTGAGTTGTGAATCCTAATCATGAAAATATCATAAATGTTTGGTATATGTCAACATACTAGCCTTACTATACCAATACATCAATATTCAAGTTTACATAACATGTCAAGTTTCTTACCTTACATGCATAAACATATCATATTCACATAATATACTCATCCATACAGCATCTTAAACTCATTACACACCATTAACCATCAAAACCAATAAACCCTAACTTTACTATAAACCCCAACATGAGAAACTTGACTTTTCAATCAAATTTACTTACCCATATCTATTTTTTTATGTTAATCATTCTCATAACATGTTTCTATGCACAAATTTATAATCCATAAGTCGATTTCCATCTTTCACCTATTTACATATGGTCATAAAACCTATCTCTAAAAGCATCAAATCATATATGTAAATCCTATAAAACTTAAAGTTTCTTTGTTTTCAAGTTAGACATGCTAGCTAATGTAGCTATAACTTTTGACCTAGACATTGGATTAAGGTAATTCTTATGGTTATAGAAACCAAAGATATAGAGCTACATTTGCTATGTTGAGAGCTCTTTATGGTTTAGTCGTTCGACATGTCCAAATTTGGCAAAGATTTATAGGTTTGGAAACAAAGAATTCTAGTTTGTATAGTTTTCACTAAATCCACCATAACTTAGGCTACATAACTCATATGAACTTGAATCAGGAGGTTTTTGAAAGCTAAGAGATTAAGCTACAACTTTCTTATTTTGGTCTTAAGTAAGTTTAACCTAATTTGTGACAATATTTCGACTGAAACCCTTACTATTAGTATACAGAAGATGAAGTTATATAACAATAAATCATCATTTTATCCATTCCATAACTAAGACATGTCCAATACATAACATAATTTTCATATCTACAAATCTGTTTAGGTTTTTTTTTTCAGCAAATAATACAAAACCTAGATGATAGGAAGGTTTTCCCGTTACTTTAGAGTCCAAGTGTGGTTAATTATCTTACTTTGTCTGATTTGCCACCTTTATATCTTAAAACCTTACCTTGGATTCCTTATGAAAAGTTAAGATAAAAAGCTAGATTTTTTTGCTCTAATAGAAGAAAGGTGAATTGAAAAAGATAGTGAGATATGTTGTTTAGGTCAAACGAATTTTCCTTTTATATATCACATAATTTTGTTATTTTAGTTAACTAAAACTTGGTTGCTCCATAAAAAACAAAGTAAAAGAGTTATAAGGCATATATATATCATTTAGGGGTATTTTAATCTTTTTCTATGAAATATCCTAATTAACCTATTTATTAAGTACTAATTAGGCTGTGACTCACCCATTTCACTTTGTTAACCATGCTTATCCACTTGACAAATGACTAATTTACCCCTAGTACATGAATATGGATAACTTGATTCATATAAATTCTTGTGAAATGACCAAGTCACCCTTGGTTATCTTATGTGTTGTATAATACTATTCACCTTCTTTGTGACTATTTTAACTCTGTTTTCTTATCAATCTCATTACCCTTGCTTACATTATTTCATGGTTCATGTTTCGTACCTGATATCATTAGAATGACTAAGTGAGGTTTACAAGATCCTACCATACTTGTAGGTAGTGCTAATCTACAGGCAATCGTACTAACACATTTCAAAATTTCATATGGCCAAATATACCAAGGAGCTAACTTACCTTTCCTACTAAATCTTGTCATTCTCATATACGGTGAAACTTTTAAAAACACTTTATTGCTAATCTCAAAATTCTACATCCCTCATATGAAAATTTTCATCTTTATGCTTCTTATTTGTATAACTTTTTTATTGATCTTGATCCTAAGAATTTTTCTCACCAATCTTTTCCCAATAAAGAGACAATCTATATTTTCTTCTATACAAAAACTCATATAAAGCCATCTTGATAGTCAATTGATAATTATTATTATATATAAACTCCATCAAAGACAGCAATTTAACCTAACTAGTTTTATAACCCATATAACAAGCCTTCAAAATATTCTTAAGCACTTGATTAGTCTGTTCACTCTGACCATCGATCTGTGGATGATACATTGTACTAACAATCAACTTAGTACCCAAAGATCCGTGTAAACTCCTCTAAATATAGACATGAACCTTAAATCATGATATAAAATTATTGTCTTAAAAACTCCCATAGAACCACATATCTTCCTAACATAAATCTGACCCAATTGATCTGTAGTCATACTTTTTATAATTGCTAAAAAATAAGTTGACTTGGTCAATTGATCCATAAAAAAAGCATCATAACTTTATTGCACTCTAGGAAGCTGTATGATGAAATCAATTAAAGCATTCTTTAATTTCCACTTAGGAATACTCAATGACTACAATAACTTTATAGGCCATTAATGCTCTATCTTAACCTGTTGACATGTCAACCACTTAACCACAAAATCAACTATATCCTTTTTCATGCGAAACCGCCAAAATCCCTACTTAGGGTTTTGATACATTTTAACATATCTTAGATAAGCTAAATACATGGTACTATAAGTCTCTGACAAAATCTTCTATCTCAAATCCTCATCCTTTAAAATATGAACTTTATCTCTATATCTCAAAACACTATCTCTAATTGCAAAACCTGTTTCCAAAATTTTCTAAAACATTTTTTGAGACCATTTTATCTATTGACTACTTAATCTTAATATCATCCCTCAAAGCAGACTCAGTCTATACTCACGCAAAACCTACTATTACTATCTCAATTTGTTCTCTACTAATCTTATGCTATAACTCTTTCTATACTAATATCTTAAACAAAACCATTTTCTCCATAAAATATCAACCACTATATCAACTCTACCTTATGATACTTGATCTTATAATTATAATCTTTAATTAACTTTAGTCATCTATGCTACCTCGTATTAAGCTCTTCTTGAGAAAAAAAAATTACTTAAAACTTTTATTATCAGTATAAATGTTACACTTAACACCATACAAATAGTGTCTCCAAATTTTCAACGTAAACATAATAGTTACTAACTCCAAACATAAGTAAGATTCCTCGACTTATGGTAGGAATTATTAACATATATATCATACTCTACATATTTCTTAGGTAATACCAATACCAGATCTCTAGTCAATCTTTCTTTTAATTCTTGGAAACAAGCCTCTTAATCCACTTAAATGGAACCTTTTTTCTAGCTAATGCCATAAAAGGTCTAGCTAATTTGGAAAACCCCTCAACAAATTTTCTATAATAACTAATTAAACCTAAAAAGCTATTAACATTTTCAACTATCCTCAGCCTCTTCCAACTTAAAACAGTTTCAATTTCACTAAGATCTACTAAAATATTATCAACTAAAACCACATGACCTAGAAAAGTCAACTTATCTAACCAAAATTCACATTTATAAAACGTAGCATACAAATATTGTTCTGTCAATCTTTACAATACTACCCTCAAATACTTCTCATGCTCTAATCTACTTTTCGAGTACACTAGAATATCATTAATAAACACCAATAAGAATTTATTTAAGTAATCATAAAACTATTAATTTATCAAATCCATAAACACCATTAGAGCATTAGTCAAATCAAATGACATCACCATAAATTCATAATGACCATATCTCACTCTAAAAGTAATCTTAAACACATCCTTATCAATAACCCTACTCTAATGATATCCTAACCTCAAATCAATTTTAGAAAACATCACAACTTCTTTTAACTCATAAAAAAAATCATCAATCATAGGGAACAAATACATATTCTTAATTGTTGCTCTATCCAACTCCCTATAATCAATAGACATCCTCATTGATCCATTTTCTTCTCAATAAATAAAATCAAAGCTTCCTTAAGTGAATGACTTGAAGTTACTCTTTCAATCCTAGTAATTCAGCTAGAGCCATTCCGTATGTCTACTTAAATATAAGTGTTATCCCTATAACTAACTCAATACTAAAATCCACTTTCCTCTCTAGAGCCGAACCTAGAAAATCATCTAAAAATGCATCTAAAAACTCCCTAACTATTGGTGTATCATTAACACTTAAACTATGTTTACCTTTTCAACTAAAAATATTAGCCAAATAACCAACACAACCTTTATCTAACATGTTTCTAGCCTTAATACATGATATCATGGTACTCCAAATTTTACGTTCTTCAAACTCAAACATATCACCCTCAAAACGAAATCAAACTTTTCTTCTCTAATAATCAATCTCAATCTATACTTATCTAGAAAATTTATCCCTAAAATCATGTCAAAATATGGCATCTTTATCACAATCAAATCTACTCCGAATATTTTATCTTGAATTAATAACAACTACTCTAACAATATTTGGTCACTCATTGTGACATTAACATCTGATAACTTAATACTAATTTTATGAGCCATTATTACTAAATTTAAACTTAATCAATCTACTATATTCTTAGCAATAAAATAATATGTAGTACCATAATCAATTAAGACATAGAAAAAGGAGTTATGGAAAGTCAACTAATCTATAATTGCCAAAGGTTAGCCTTAGCCTACTCCTGAAGCAAAGTATACCCTTAAGCATTAACTCTACCTTGAATATTCCTAGTTAAAGCTTAGAAAGAACAATCTACAACTCGATTTCCTAGTTGTCTACACTTAAAATAGATATTCTACCCTGTCAAACGCTCTATAGGATATTTCTTCTAACACTTAGAATATTTTAGGAACTATACTCTAGCTTTTCTTGCCTTTTATACTATTATTTTCCTTGAGCTATTCTCTTACCCTTGCAAATTTATTAATCTTATCTCTATTCAAACTCTCAGCCAATAATCCTATTTTCTTAATATAAGCTCTAATAAAAAATATCTATTAGATAGTAAGGTGTAACCCATACAAAACCTTTTGAATTTTTCTCTCCTTGATACCAAGTAAACCTATAGCATACCTCATTAATGAATTAAATTTAGTAGCATACTCCTTTACCAAACTAAAGTCAACTCATTCACCTCTTGTGCCTCAACATATGTCAAATCTATACTCTTAAACTCGAAATCAAACATCTTTTAAAAATCTAACCAACTTATTCTAGCCATATCAATAAACATCTTGGCCAAATTATATTAAATGCTAGCATCCTCTCTTAACAAATAAGCAACATAATGTAACTTTTATCAATCTGTCAACCTGAAAAGCTCTATAACACTCTACACTAACTTTATACACTCCTTAGCCATTATTAGATCCCTAAACAATTATACTTGTACAATTAATAGACTCTTAGAAGACTTAAAAGGATAAATGAGTTTTTGAATAGGGAGGAGCTTAGAAGGGCAATTGAGTTTTTGAATGACTTAAAAGAAAATGCTAGTTTCAAGTTGTATAGTCTTAACCCTCTTTTTTGATTCAATTAAGTAAGTTTCATAAGGTTGAGTTCTAACACTTTTTCAATTAGGAACTATATATTCTAGCCTTTTTTTTCTACCTAGCCTATTGCAACACTTAGCTTCTACCCAAGAAGGTTTTTCATGAAGCTATAGTGCCCAAAAGCCTATTGTAGTATTAGCCACCCAAATACCATGATCTCTCATGCATTTCTAAGGTTCCCAAGTGTGCATATGTTACTTTAATCTTCTCTAATCAACTTGCAATGAATTCCTTGAGCCTATAAACATTATTTGGGTACAAATAACTCTCAATTCAAGGACTAATTCATCAAAGTAAAGATTAAACACAAAGGCTTTTCATTTCAAGGGGATTGTGTAAAGATAAAGAACCATGCAAGCAAGCTATTGAATATTTTATATATGTATTTATTTTCATGAGTTGTACTTAAAATTAGGGATATTTTAGTACTTGGTTAACTTATTCATTCTATGTTAGTAATTTTTACAATTTGCAGAATAGTTTTAGTTAACTAAGGCTAGTTGTTTTAACTGTATTTTGTAATACCTATAAAAGGCAACTTTAACGTATTTGTAATTAGCTTTTGATAAAATGAAAATTTAAAGAGTTTTCTCATTGGTTCGATGAAGCTTTAGTGGCTTATATGAATTTACATTTCCTTTATCTAATCTTTCTAGCAAGAAGAAGTTTGCAGTGGAAAAATCTAGGTGATGAAATTAGATTTAAGTCGGTGATCAGAATCCTTTAAACTTGTCGATAATTTCTTTTATCCTTGATTCACACTCATGTTGTTGGAATCATCCCTTATACTTGAGATTCATTTTCTTGCAACCTTTATCCAAATTTGAGCAAAGAAAATTTGGCAGTGATTTTTTCGTTAAGTTAGTGGAGAAATCCTTTAGGCTTGATTCTCACATTCCTTGTCTTTTTATACAAGTTAAGAATATTTATGTTGTAATTTAAGCTTCAATCTTTCTACCTTTCTTTGGTTGATTATTTGTTGATTGTTGATAAATATTAGAGTACTGAAAGTCAATGAATTTTTTGATGAAGATTATAAGTTGTTAGAGCTTGAATTTAGTTGACTTTGAAGGTGAATATTGCATGAATTTGCATGAGTTTTGATGGTTAACTTGGTTGGAAGTTTAAGGTAGAATTTATTCATGATTTGAGCGTTTGAGAATGATGAGCATAAGGATTTAACACCCTGACCTCATGAGTTCAAAACATAAACATAGCTTGTGCATACTAACACTTGATTTTGCTGACGAGTAAAACACCCTTTTCTAGCAAATGTATTGTCCTACACCAATATATACTAGCCCATTTTAATAGTGAGAGTAAAAGCCCATAGGTTCCCCCTTGTATCCACCCTTAAAGATATCTCATGTATCATATTTTTCTAAGAAATTCTTATAGCATAAAAATAATGTAAAACTTTTGTCTAATGTTTAAAAATATTATTTTTTTTGTCAAGCCATGGGACATAAATACTGATTATGCACTTGAATGCTTAACTCTTAATTTTACTAATTTTATAAATTAATTTCTAATTGAATTTATGTTTTATCTTGCTACAACAAGCTATGCACAGTTGTAATATTTACGACACACAGTCATGACCCTAAAATCTATACAAGTGTAGAATTGCTCACTTCCTGACTGTGACTCAACAATTCATGATTATGCTACCACACGACATATAACTCAAAACTTTTGTATGATTGTGCACACATGCACATGGTCATGAAGTTATTGAACACGTCTACATAGGCCTATATTCTTTGAATATGCAGTTGTGCATCATATTAAGCTCCAATGCACATCGCCCAAACTACCTCTAACCTCATATATTTCTCAACCAAAATTTACTATACAACATCCATAACATTCATAAAACATCATATGATCATACTTAACATCAAAATTAGTCAGATCATGCAAGAAACCTAACTAAAATTATAGATCACAATATTATGACATACATATCTTTATCTTTTTTTTCATCACATTCACCTCTTGATTTCTCATAAACTTAAAAATTAGTTACTTTGATTCCTTCTCATATAAACAAAAGACAAAACATACATTATTCACACTAAAATCCAACATTAATAAGTGACAACTCATAAATCAAATCACATCTCAAACTTACCAAGAAATCAACATGTATTCTTTATCAATTCGTTATTTTATCATGCTTCAATCTTTATTCATAACTTGTAATTCGTCTTTAAAATACCTAAACATCTTATATCTACACTATATCATTTCATCACAACATATAAATCAACAATTCACGTAGCGACATTAGAAATCTACACACTAAGATAAGTATTAACTCAACGACGTTTTGGAGATCACTATTCTTAACTTGAGCTCTCAACTTTCTGATCTTCTCTATCTAGAAAACTCTAATTTTTGAATTTTAAAAACTTATGAATTTTTCAAACAAACTTTGTTTTATATAAATAATAGCAAACACAACATGCATGATCATGCATAATGATATATTTTTGAATTTCATACCTTTCCATGTTATACATATGACATCATCCCATGGTAATACGTGTAAAACCTGTAATAAAGCCAAATTAACTATTTTACCTCTAATATCAATCTTACTAAATTTTAAATCAATAAAATGATAAAAATAATATGTTTTTACTGAAAATTACCATATTTAAAACTTGAACTATTACAATTATTACCTAAGGCCCTTTTTTTGATAGGAGTCTTAAGTGGATAAGTTGCTAAATTTAATATTTTAAAGTGATCAAATGCAAGTTCAGTGGCATGAAGAGCAACCTCTTGATTGAGAGTGGAGAAAGAATTATATAATTTACTAGGTAAGTTTAGTATAATAGTGATGTTATACGTGGGTGAATTTTCAAAGGGTAAGCATTTTATATTGTAAGGGCTATTGAAGGCAGAGTTGGTTGGATTTTGTAATAGCCTAAGGGTATAATTGTCTTTTAAGCCCTAAAACCAAAGGTAAAAGAGAGATTTCCAGATAAAAAATAAATTTGAGAGGTTTTAATGGTAGAAGAGTTATTTAGAAGCATTTTGTGGTTTGTATATAGATATTTTGAGAAGAATATTCCATGTATGAAATGAAGAGAGAGAGAATTGAGATTTTCCTTACACACATGATCGTGTGTCTTGGACACATGCCCATGTGTTAGGTGAGAGGTGCCATAAATGTTTCATTTTCTTATTTTCGCCCAGTTTATTCCATTTAGCTTTCATCTTTTCTCTATTTTTCAGCAAACCCTAGGCTAGAAACCATCCAACTAGTAGTCATAAACAAAGTTAAAGATCCAGACAAGGTTAGAGAGAAAGATCTTGACGTAATGGCGAGAGGTAAGTATTTTCTTACCTCTTTCATTTGGTTTTTTGCATGATTTGCTGGTTTGAGTTTCCTTCATGTGTTTTTTGCATGTTGAGAATGTGTTATAGCATGATTTGATGATGAAATGAGACATTGGATGATGATTGATGAGTTATTATGAGATGTTTTGATGATTATGTGCTTGGGTATGTGTTTATGGGAAATGTGAGATTTTTAGCATGCTTTGTGTTGAATAGATGAAATGAGAATCCTTATTGGCTGATATATTTACTATATACATGTTTGATTGAGTTGTGGTTATGTTTTGTGTAAGATTTATTAGGATTTTTAGGTTTCTAGATGTCATTTATTAGAAAATAGTTGAGCACATGATCGTGTACGTGAGGATACACGCTTGTGTAACCCCTTTTCTGTATGAATGCGGTCTTGCATGACACTTGTATATATATAAAAATCTAGACACACACTCGTACAGTCGATGAACAGCTCGTGTACTTAATCCAAATTTCATACACCTGTGTAAGCAAGACACATCAGGGTGTTTAGGTAGCTACACGCCCATGCAGTGTGGTACATGGCCTAATGCCTTAGATGCATGCCCGTGTGTTTATACCACATACCCATATAGCTAGCCAAGATTTTTAGATTTGATTCTAAAAGCTAGCAGGACTGAGGACATGGCTTGAGCATGGCCCCATGTGTCTCCACACACGCCTGTATGCTTTAAGAAAAACAAAGAAACAACTCCAAAGTATTCTTAAAACAAAGTTAAAGAAATTTTAAGTTATTCCTAAACAAAAGAAACTTAAGAATAACAAGATAGAATAAACATATTATGCATGATTATCAAAGCATTGAGCACGACATGTCATATCAAATATTTTCAGAAAACAAATCCAAGGATCCAATAATATGATTTTAAAAGTATAGATATACGATATTTCAGACATTATTTAAGGGTGAATACGAGAGGGCACTTGTGAGTTCACACACCCGTTAAAGAGAAAAATCAGTGTTCGCTAAAGAAGACATAATCTTTGATCAAACTTATTAGAGAGAGTACTAGTCGTGCATAAGTAGTTTCATTATAGAATTGAGCTTACACAGCTAGGGTGTCAAATCCTTATATTCATCAATCAGGCTAGCATAGCAGATATTTTCAGATATAATATTTTCTTATACAGATTTTTACTTATACTATATGTATATATTCAAGATCTTAGGATCAGAGTTTTATATCAAACAGAGTTTTCAAAAATCAGTCCCAAGGGTAAGTTTTTATAACTACTTAGCATCTACATGACATTAGAGCAAACATATCATGTCATGTACAACATCCATAAGAAATAAGACAGAGAAAAACAGAAAATGCTTCTAAAAATAGATGAAATAAGAAAGTAAAGAAATAACAAATAACAAATAAAAAATGAGCAAATTGTAAAGCAAGAATAATGTGAAAAGATATGAGATTAGCTTGAGCTTAAGCCTAGTGTTAGAGATAGGAAATGCTTACTGAGTGATTTTGTCACTCACCTTTTTCCCTTCATTTGCCTTTTACAGGTCAATGATTCTAAGACTGAGTAAGAGCAATGTAGTTGTCAGATTTTGAGGACACGACTTAGCAGCAGATAACATGTTTTGGCTCGCATGCTTTATTTAGTTCTCATGTATATGTGTGTGTCTTATACTTTAGTATACACTGTATGAATAGTATATTTTATACATGAGTAGCTTAGGAAGTTTAAATGCATGTACAGTTTCTTCTTATGGTCATTGTTACTATGAAAATTTTATTTTCAATTTCCACATTCAGATTGAAAAAAAAAATTTAAGTAGTAGATAATTTTACTGTAAGGGTTCTCATTATAGGCGCATTTTCAAAATGATAAATAATATCGGTATTGCACACAAGAGGCCTTTGGCGGGGGTCATTACAAATTTAGACTCAAAAGGTATGTATAGGTTGTTTATCATATTATCAACTAGCATCAATTAGTTTCATGAATGTGTTAGCTCTTAGTTAAAATTGAGATCTAACTTAAAGGGAAAATCAAACTTATCAAATTGGACAATAATGGCTATATACATATGACTAATGGGACTTAGACATCTATAACCTTTCTAAACTAAGTTATACTTTACAAATACACATTTATGAGTATAAACAATGAATTTGTGTCTATTACAGGGTTATAGGTGAGGATAACAGACACAACCAAAAATTTTTGAGAATTCATAATTTTGTTTTCCATTAAAAAAAAAACTTAGAATGAAGAATTATTTTCAAGAATAGTGGTGGACAATCTATTTATTAGAAAGATGGCTTAATAGAAGGCCAACCACTAAAAAAGAAAGTTATGGCAACTTGTGCTAGTAAAACCGGCTCTTATTCTGCTATATGTTTTTGTTTTCTCTCCACTCTTCCATTTTGTTGATGGACATAGGGGCAAAAATGAATTAAATTTATATCACGTTCTTGTAGGTATAGACTAAGACTCCTATATTCATCACCTTAATCACATTTTATTGATTTATTTTTCTTGTCAAATCATTTTCCTACTAATTTGTGAGATTGTACAAAAAAATTTTAGCATTATGATTTAGCTCTTAATGTAAAAATCCATGTGAACCTTGAATAATTATCTATAAAGTGCACATAATACCTTAACCCTTATCTAGACAAGGTGGGTGTTCGGCTTAAAATGTCACTACATGATCTTCTAAAGAGGTAGAAGCTTTAGTAGCAAAGGAAGGAAAAATAGTTTTATTTAATTTTCCATATTGAAAATTAGCACAAAATTCAACTTAATTAACATTTCCATAAAAAAAAACTTCAATTCCTTGTAAATAGATTGTAAGACTTTATTACAAGGGTAAACTCATCTTTTATGTAACATAGTAGGGCTAACTTTAGTAGCAACCAACACAGACTTTGAGATATTATCTGAAACAATAACAAACTTTAACAGGATAGATTTTGATGGTATTTTCTTAGATAAATGATAAGATCACGTGGAAGCTTGACATTTGGTGTTAATAATTGATAGAGTCATTCTTAAGCAGTCATTGAAGAAATGTGGTTTTGATGCCTTTGTCCTTGATAAGACAACAACCAAAATTAAATTCAATGATTAAATTATTGATAGAATTAAGCTTACAAATACCAAGTAAAGTTTTGGTAATTTTAGGCACACAAAGGATGTTTTTAAGATGTAAGCTTTTATGAGATAAAAAGAAAGGTAAAAAAAAGTGAACCTACGTGATAAATGGCAAGAAATTCTCTATTACCAACCTAGAGTTATTACTTTCTTACATATTCTAACTTTGCATCCAAGGGAGTTTGATTTGACACTACACGATTAGTGTCCCTAGAATCCATGTACCAATTAGGGTCACTAACAGAGGTAGATTAAACTATAGATGGGTTGGCTAGGGTTGCTTGACTTGACTATTATGTATAAGTTTGAGATATATTAGTATTGCTTGTGGCTAGTGTAGACAAAGGTGAAGTGTGATGTTGTAAAGGATAATGTAAGGGTGTTAAATATGTATAGTTAGAACTTTAAAAGGTTTAAGGGTGTTATGCTAAACTAGGGTATTGTATAGGTAAAAAGAGGTATATTAGGAATTATGTGGGATTTATGAGTAAGTGGGTGATGTGGCATAAAAAGGCTAGGATTTTTTGATTGAATGACCTTACTAGTTATGTTGGCTTATGGACTATAAAGTTGAGACTCTTCATACTGATTTTGAGACTATAAGAATTGAGAAATATGTATATTCCTAACATAAGTGATATCCAACCTATGATAGCATTAAAGGGTAGCATACCTATTCTTCCCACACACTTAATATATAACCATAAGCTTAACAAAATTCTTTCCTTACCTTTTACCTTGCACAAAATGTTATTGTTATAACCTATGAACCTTTGAAATTTTAATTGACATTTATATGGACAAGAAAACTATTATTAGCACTAGCAAAATATAACAACATGTTTCCATTTCTATCACCATTCTTAGGCAAATCATCATAGAACATTTTTTTTTCCAACTTTATTTGCATTGTTTATAATACCCCAACATTAAAGGTGTAAACCGAATTTTTGTTCAACCTTTGTTCATATTTTTATGGTAAAAATTTAGTATCTACCAAAGTAATTTGCTCAGTGATGGACTCTAATTTGGACTACCATAAGATCAAACTCTAGTTCTAAACCATCAATCATAGAGTTGATTAACTATTTCTCAATCACAAAGTGATCACTATTCAACAAGGCATCATATATTTCTTTTATTCTATTAATATACTCATGAATAGTTAGATTTCCTTTTTTCATAGTTTGTAATGTTGTTTTCAAATTCATAAATCTTACTTTAGATTAGTCTAAATTCAGATGCAATCTTACACTTAGATAAATGATTAAACATGGACTTATTTGTAGAGGACAATAACCAACTCATTAAAAGTCTATCATATTTCTTCCACACAATATACTAAGGATTATTTTTCTTAATAATTCCAAACACGCTATCATTTTGAATAAATAGAGATGGACAAAGTACTAACCTAATTAGATGCTCTTCTAACTCATGAGCATCAATAACAAACAAATCTTATACATACTAATATCTATAATTCCCTTCCGATAGTTTAAGGTTTAGTGCCTATAGACTCAAGAAAGGAAATGTTCTAACTTATGGAAAATGAGTTAACACAACAATGTTAGGACTAATATTTTTATCAAGAGTTTCAATAAAGTTGAAAGACATAATCTTCCATTTTTTGTAATGTAAGCCAAAGATGGCTCTGATACCATGAAAGATTTTACTAGGAATTGAAAGGAAATAACAGTTCTAAATGAAAAAAAATATATTCTTCACTTTTCATAGGTTTCAACATTTACAATGTGCCCTTATTTATAGAGGAAATTCAACAGAAAAAATTTCAAATACATACAATAAATGCTTGAGAAATTAACTCATTACTCGATTTGACTCTATTAATATTGTAACTTTCAGATCTAAGAGGGAAAATCACACACCACTTTACAATTTTAGAAAGAGAAATGAAAAAATAAGAGAAAATTAAAAAAATCTGGAGAGTTAAGAGAGTTCATTTAAGCTGTATTTTGAATGACTTGAGTGCAACGATGCCATTCTGGAGCTTTGACAAAAATAACCCTTGTTTAACATGCACCTTTCTAGAGTCATGAGAAACTGTTTTTTTTTTTTTTTTTTAAGAATACTTATCAACATCATATAAATAGTAATGGCAGTTCAAGAAGTACTTTAATAATTAGGCCATTAATTATGGAGAAAAACAAAACTTAGCCTCTAACATGTCAATGATATTTGCCTTATAATAGACCACTAGTAAGAAGCAATGTTGTGACCCTTCTGTTTATTATTACTATTATTATTATTATTATTATTATTTTGTTTATATATACATAATGATACTACTTAAAATAATCATCTTCAATATATAATAGTGTCGCAGCAACAAAACTTACTAAAAATACGCATTTTATGGAAGCTTAAAACATAAATATATAATACTCTAAAAAGCACCATATGTTAATATTATTTAAATATACATATTGTTCTCATAAAGTATACTATGCAATATATACGTATCATATGAACAAAATATAATAACATATAACAGCTGTACGGGTGAAAACCCAACCCAAAAATATATAGCCTTGTAGCCCCATCATAACAATACTAATCTGACCTACAAAGAAAGGAAAATTTTGGAGAATGACTAACAAATCACTTAGAAAGCATTTTTTATCTCTACCCATAACATGTTTCCTATCTTTTAGTATCTGTGTCTTATCGCACATTTTATCTTAATTATTGTCTTATTGTCTTACTTATCTCATTTCTTATCTTATAAGCTTTACTTGTCTTTTGCCTATCATACTAGTTTTTCTCTTATTCATGTCATGTCATGTATGTCATGAAATGAAATATGTTGAAATTCATGTCTTAGCTTTTAAGTCTGCTTTCTAAAAACATTTTTTAGAAAAATATCTATTGTTATCCAAAGATCTAATCATAAATCACATCTTAAAATCTCTTTTTTATATAAATCAGATATAAAAGCTCTATTTGAAAACTATTGTGCTAATCAGACTAATAAATATAAGGATTCGATACCATGGCCAACTGAGTTTAACTGTAACTAATACACAATTAACACACTATAAATTGATCCATGACTAACATTCTTTCCAATGAGCTTAGTCAAAGACTATGTCATCTCTAATGGACACTAATTCTCTCTCTAACAAGCATGCAAACTCATAGGTGTCTCTTCGTATCCACCTCTAATGATGTCTGAAATATCGACTTTATACTAAAAAACTCATGTTTATAAACCTCATCATTTGTATAAAAACTTTACTTTGGCATATCATATCATATAGATGTTCATCATCCATAAAATCTCATTATGTTTTCTTCTTATTAAGTTTCTCATACTTATGTAAATTTCAATTTTTTAATTCTGTAATTTTTTCTTTCAGGTCACACGGTCATGTACTACGCACGACCGTGACCTTATATTACATGATTCTACAAAACTATTGCATACATACGACCATGACCTTACCTTGCATAGTTATACCTCAAACTTTGCTCCAGACTTGCATGCTTAGCATGCACAACCATTAGATTGTAGAAACATGACCATACGATCATGCGCTTTATCGAGTGTAAGGTCATACATTATGCTTTACTTTTGCAAAATCCTAGCTAAGACTATAGATCCATACACAAATTCAATTAAGCCATAAATCATCAATATATGATCAACATGCTACTTTTACACATATGATCTTCATTAATAGCATCAAATCTCGTCAAACACCCATCAAAACCCTTCAATCATCAAACTCAAAGCATATACATATTAACATGATTCTAATCATTCAAAACTTTATTAAATTATTATCATCACCTCATCTCATCATATGTTCATGTTATTCAATCATAAAATATGCTTCAAACATCATCTCATCTCTAGAATAGAGGAACACATGCATAAGGGAAACAAGGGAAAGGTAAAAAAAACTTACCTTTAAGTTTATGGATGCTTAATCTCTCACTAGCTTATGCTTTATCCCTAGCTCAAGTTACTGCTTTTGGCTGGTCTCTTTCAACTCTTTGAGGTTTGCTCTGTGGATAAAAATGAAAATTAGAGCAAATGTTTATCTGATTAAATAAGAAAAACTTACTTTTTATAACCGCGTTAAAACTGAAAGGACATACGGTTGTTTGTCCTAGGGACTCACAGTCGTGCATTATGGAAATCATAGATTTTTGCACTTTCTCACATTGTGCATATAAAAGTCTCCCAAAGAGACACATGTACATGTCATATAATGCCCTTGAATGACTGTTTTATCCATAGGCACTCTCAGCTAAATTTTCTTGTCATAAAATCTTACTTTTCTCCATAATGTTTAGTCTAAAAAGACCTTTCTAACCTCAAGTTGTTAAAGTCTCCCCCTCTTATAAAAATTTTGTCCTCGAAATTATCTGAAAAAATCTAGGAATATCTCTTTGAACTTAAACTTATCTCCTAAATAGCCTCCTTATACCTTTAACTTCTTCACAACACCTTAACCAAGTGTATCTCCTTATTCCTTAAAACCTTAATTCTGCTATCCAAAATTTGAACTGGCATTTCTAATAACTTAAATTATAAACCAAGTCCAAATCTTAAACCTTTAGCATATGGGATTTGTCCCTTACATTCTTTCTTAAAAAGGATACATGAAAGACATTATGGATCCAGTCGATATTAGCAGGTAAAGCTAATTTGTGGTCAATACTTCTTTCTCTCTCGAATAGCTCAAATGTACTAATGAATCTAGAAGTTAGTTTGCCCTGTCTACCAAATCTCAACACAAATCTATAGGGAGCAACTCTCAATAACACCTTATCTCTCATCTAAAATTCTATCTTCCTACGTATTCTATTAGTATAACTTTTTTGGCAATCTTAGGCTTGTCTTATTCGTTGTCTAATTAATTGAATCTATTCAATCATCTTTAGAGTCATCTTATGACCTACAACAGCCTTTAAAGAGTCTCTCTCACCAATCTTATCCTTGTACAAAGGAGATTTACACCTTTTATTATAAAGAACTTCAAATAAAGCCATTTGAATAGTCATTTACTAACTATTATTATAGGCAAACTCCATTAAAAGAAGTAACTTTACTTAACTCATTTGATGATTAATGTAATAAGCTCTCAACATATCCTCTAGTATTTGATTAACTCTTTCAGTCTACCTATTGGTCTATGGATGATTTATTGAACTAAAAAATAATTTGTTTCACAATGTTTTTTACAAACTACCTTAAAATGTTGACAAAAATTTTGAATCTCTATCTAAAATAATGACCCTAAGAACCCTATATAGTCTCACAAATTTTTTCATAACTAGCCCAATGATCTATAGATAGGCAAAAAATAAGCTAATTTACTCAGTTAATCTATAATCACCTAGATACTAATGTAACCATGTTACACTCTAAGAAGACCCACTTTGAAGTCTATGGAAATGTTTTCATGTTTTCACTTATGCACTTAGTACTTGCCTAGAATAAGGTTGGAATGACATAAATATGGCCTTAGTATTCTGCCTGATTACAAGCCATAAACCAATTGTAAGGGATTGGGGTATATAAAAGATAAAGATGTCAAAGAAAATAAAGTTGAGAAAAAGAACAAAAAGTTTTATGAACTCTTCATTAGAGGTGAGTTCAAACATTGGAAAAAACTCATACTATTGTTTCCATAGATGCCATTGATTTCTTTACATAAGGAAGACAATGATGGGCTTTGACAAAAATGTACTCAAATAAGAGTTAAGAGAGGTGAGTACCCCATAAACCAAGTGAAGTTTCCGACCTATGAATTGAATGGGTCTTCTAACAATCAATAATGCTAAAGAGGTGCTAACAAAGACTAAAGATCAAGAGACTGAGTCAAAGATGATTGTCAAAGATGCATGACTGTTAAAAGATTTATTTAATGTCTGATAATTGTCAATTGCATGTATAATTTCGTGGTCAATTTATAGAGTTTTAAGGGTGATTTGACCATTTTACCCTTATTATGTGCATATTTCGAGATCACGAGTTTTCATGTTTGGTTTTATAGGAAATGTTGATTTTGATGTGATTTTAAGGAAAAGCAAGCCAAAAAGACACTTATGAACAACTAGCTGGAGGTTCGAATTTAGTCTAAAGACGAATGAGCAACTAGAGCAAAAACGGGAAATGAGAGTATTACACGCCACAGTAGAAAAAAAAAGATTTTCAATATGTTTGAGCTCTATAATGAAAAAGTAGTCTTCACTAAAGTTGTATTGGACATCTCAAGATTTTCAAAAAGCTATTATAGGGAAAAATTCGAGTTTGTTTGGGCCCTCAAACATTACTGCAAATCCAGGTCTTTTTGGTGAAATTTTGTGTCTGACCATTGAGCACTAAAATGATCATAACTTGAGATTCCGAAGTCAAAATAAGGTGATTCAAAATTCAAAAGAAACTAGAAATCTAGGCTACAACTTTTATGAAGACTAAAATTTTAGATTCCAGAATCTACATGCCACAGCATGATGTCGCAACATAGGGTAGTGCAGGAGGCACATAAAAATTCCAGAAGCTGCATGCTGCGGCATTAGGCTGCAGCATGCTCAACAACATACAGTCCAGAATCTTCATGTCACAGCATGATGTCATGGCATGGCTTAGCAACTGTAGGCAAAACCTTCATGTCGTAGCATGAGGTCGTGGCATGGGCAAATTTTTGTAGAATTTCACTATGAGTGAAATTCTTCCCTAACCCTAAGTATATATATTACATTGTAATTTTAGAGAGAGAGAGAGTCGTCCTAGAAGAGTTTGGAGAGATTTTTCACACACTTTTTAGATATTCAATATTTTGTTTGGAAGATTCAATCAAAAGCTTTTCGGATCATAATTGTGAGAAAATTTTTCATCAGCTTCAGTAAGAAATTCAACACTTCATTTGGTGTTGCTCTTATTTCTCCATTATGCTTATGATTTGTTTGAATTTCATTACTTATTTGTGTTTAATGATAAACTAAACAATTTTTGCTAAGAATAGGGCTAGCTAATTCATGAATATGTAGGGTTTTTTGATTATAATTTACAAACATATTAGTTCATGTGAGTTTGCATTCTGAACTTAATGCCTGTTGAAAACTTGGCCACTTTTACTAAGATTTCTATTGTGTGATTGAGACCAAGAGGTGATATTGCATAAAAGCAGCTAGAATACAAACCGTGGATTAATTAAATATAGAGATATATTTGATAATACATGCAATAGTCATAGGCATAATAGGCTCGTGATGAAAGCTAGTGGATTCCATAGAACTTAATGCATTTTCATCTAATTTAACATAGATAGAGATATTTAGGTTATTAGATTGTTAAATAGGATTAATATTGCTTGAGAAAGAATGTTGATCAATTTAGGGAATTTCGTTATCACATGAATAACATAAGATATATACACATATAAAAAACCTACATTGTAGTGAATTAGTGAACCTGAAATCTTAGCATCATCTCACATATTGTTATTCGATTTACCTAGGCATGCTTATTAATTGCTTGATTTTAGTTTGGTTTTAGTTTTTATATTTATTTTCGACTTGTATTCAATAGTTTAGGTAAAGTTAGGAGTAATGTCATCTTAGTACTTGCTTACACGATCCCGTGGATACAACACCCTGAATACTTCTCGTATTACTTTGAACTAGTACACTTGCTAGGACGTTAGGGTTTAAACTTTTAACGCATCAATGCCTATAGTAACATTATATGCGATAATGTAAACAATTTTATTTTCAGTATTAATAATAATATACTTTCTTTCACTTACTTATGGTCTTATGATTGTATACATGACATTGTAATAACATACATGCAATTATGATTGGTAATATGGGAACCACTTCAATTAATATTAGCATACTTGATGAACCCAAACTAATGTAATTTACCATATAAATCACTCTTAAGGGAAAAGAAAAGTTTATCAGAATATTGAAAAGATATAGTAAAACATTTATCTTGACCTACGAAGAAATGCCAAGAATCGATAAGGATATAGCATAACACTTTGTCCAAACCTATCATGATGTTAAACTGATCAAATAGAAATTCAAAAGATTAAAGGAATAATAGAGTTAAAAAATTAAAGAAGAAATGAAGAAACAAATCATTGTCAGATTCTTGGAAGTAGTAACGTATACTGATTAGCTTAACAACATAGTCCCAATATCAAAGAAGGACGGGTAGGTCAAAATGTATGTCAACTCCAAGGACTTAAATAAGGTTTATCCTAAAGATAACTTTCCACTACCTTATATAGATTTGGTAGTGGATAATATTGTTAAGAGTATTATGATGTCAATGGTCGACAATTATACAGGTTATAATTAGATTCTCATGGTCAAGAAAGACAAGTTAAAGGCATAATTTATCACTAAATAGGGTATTTATTACAACAAGGTAATACCCTCCAGATTGAAGAATATAAGGGTAACTTACTAAAAGATAGCAACAGCCTTGTTTCAAAACTTGATTCATAAATAAGTAGAGGTATATATGGATGATATGGTAATCAAGTCAAAAACTCAAGAGGATCAATTCAATGATCTAAAAAAGTTTTTGTAAAGAGTAATCAAACATCAACCATGCTTGAGCCCAAAGAAGTATGTGTTTGGGGTTACATCTAGAAAAACTTTGGGTCACGTAATTGGTCAAGGGAATAAATATGGACTCAAATAAAATAAAGGCTATTTAAGAGATGTCATCATCAAAGATAGCAAAAGAAGTGAAAGGTTTATTAGGCGTTCATAATACATTAGTCTCTTTATATCGAAGTTAATTACTAAGTGTCAACCTATCTTCAAATTGTTAAAAAAGAATCAACCAATGAAATGAGATGAGCAATGCCAAGAAGCCCTTGAGAAAGTTAAAAATACTAAAAGAATCTATTGGTATTAAATATACCAAGACCCAGAAAACTACTATTATTGTACTTGACAATCAAGGAGACTTTTATAAAGGTAATACTAGCTTAAAACGATGAAGAGATGGTAGAAAAAGCCATATATTATCTAAATAAATGGTTACTATCCATCAAAGTAAAATACTTAATGATTGAGAAAACTTGTCTAGCAATAGTGTAGGCTACAAAGAAGTTAAGACATTACTTTCTAACCTATAAAGTAATAATATGTGTAACAGTTGATCTAATTAGATATTTGTTTAGTTGATATAGCTTTTAGAATTTGACATAGAGTATATGACTTTGAAGGATATGAAGGGGAAAGCAATGTCGGATTTCTTGGCACATAATAAAGGTTGACTTCTCTAATAAAGAAATAAAAGCTTTAAAGACAACCAAGTCGCAAATGTACTTTGATAAAATAGTCAACCAAAATAAAACTAGAATATAAGTAATACTAGTAACCTCTTTAGGTAAACAAATATTGTTGTTATAAAGACTTGACTTTTTTATCATTAATAATATATTAGAACATAAGCTTGCCTTTTTGGGATAACAACCCTAGTAATAGTGAGAGTTGAGCACATCGAGGTATATGAAGATTTGATCCTTTTGAGAGTATGTAGTTTAAACATGTGGCTAGGGGAGAGAATCAATTAGCTGACATGTTAACTTCATTAGCTTCTACTTAGATCATTCCATAAAAGATAACTATACAACCAGTAGTGGGCACCTAATAAAGAATCTTGTACCGTAAGTTAGAAAATGTTATGGTCACTAATAAGAGACATTTCAATAGTCAATTATTAAAATAAAATGATACTTAGAACATGGAAATTACCTGGATGGTTAGATAAGACTGAGTAAAGATGGTTGTAAGATACATTTTGCTAAATAGGTAGTTATATAAGAGATTATATATGAATGAAAAATTAGGCAAAGTAATTGATGGAAGAGGTGCATGTTAAAATATGTAGATCATAGATGAATGAAAAAATTCTAGCGAAGAAGATAGTCTACCAAGGATAATTCTAGTTGATGATGGAAAGGGATTATCTATGGTTTGTGGAAGGATGCTACTTATGTTAGGTGTATGCCAATTTGAATCATATCCCATCATCAGAGTTATTTAACATGATTTCGTCATAACACTTTTCAACATAGGGAATAGATATCATTATGAAGATCTCACCTATAACATCGAATAAGCATAAGTTTATTATAGTAGCTATTGACTACTTTGTCAAATGGATAAAAGCATAACCTTTTAAAAACGTTGGCTTAAGAAAAAATGGCCAAATTTATTGAGTTTCAGATAATCAGTTAGTATAGAGTTCCTTAAGAAATGGTTACCGATAATAAGGTTAAATTCTAAAGAGTGGTAAGAGATCTATTTTAGAAGTATGGTATTAGGAATCATAAGTCCTCACTTTTGTCATCCATAAACTAACAAAGTGGTAGAGGTGGTCAACAAGAATCTTAAGAATATTCTAAAAAAGATGAGAGAAGGTCACTAGAATTAGGTTGATAAACTACATTTAACACTGTAGGTATATCGTTCCATCGTTATAGCATTAACCAAAGTTACACCTTATTCATTGGTATACATAGTAGAAGTAGTGTTACCAATAAAAGGTGAAAGTAAGATCTTTAAGGGTATGGAAGTTGAAATCCCCAAGTCAGAATGGATGAGGGATTGGTATCAAGAATTGACATTGATAGATAAAAAAAGTTAATAAGAAGTATCATGCCTACAGTTATAAAAAAAGAATAGCTTGATCATTTAATAAGAAGGTGAAAGTTAGAAATCTCAAGAAAAAAGATCTAGTACTTGAGCAACTGCAGGACAATCAATAGGATCTTTCAAGTAAGTTCAAACTGAAGTGGTATGGTCCTTATATAATTAACAAATCTTATATAGAGGTACAATTTGTCTATTAGATTTTAATGGAAATGAGTTAACAAAGCCGATTAGTATCGATTGCCTTAAGAAGTGCTTTATATGAGAAAAATCTTGTTGGAAGGAAAATCTACTAGGGGTTCTCTAAGAAAAAGTTAAAGCACAAAAGAAAAAAGAAAAAGAAAGATCTTAAGGGCAAGAAAATCGTAAAAGGCTAACCCTTAGGATAGAGATAATGTAATTTATCAAGTCTTTGCTAGAAGTGAAAAAGTATTGAGTGTGCCAATATTAAGAGAATAAGTCTCTACATCTAACTAGCTCGAATATTATGTGTGGATTTGTCATTATTATGTTCTTAAGATCATAGGAATCATAGTGTGTGGAATGAGAAGTGTACTCTTTATACTTGAAGTGACTAAGGAAAGAAAAAAAAAGGAAAAATCAACCCTACTAAATTGAAAACTTAAAAGGGCAACTTAGCCAAAAATTAAGGGGAAAAAATTAAAAAAAATAAAATCAATGTATAAGTCAAAAACCCAAAAAAGTAGCTTAAATTAAAACTTTCTCGCTAAAAATTAACACCTTCTGTGGTGGGCTTCAAGTTGTTCACATACGAAATGAGACATCTCCTAAAAACACATACATGTCATTCACTTGTGAAATTCATATTGCATCAAATCATATCAAGTATGCCTTAAAAGGAGCATCTCTCATATTGAGTATACCTAAAAGGGTATTCTTCATGAGTCTACCCTAGAAAATGTATTCTATCATTGATCTATCATGATTATCTTATAAACTCGCTTAAAAGTGGGGTAGTTGATTCTCTAGGTGTATTAAAAGTGGGTCTACCAATTATTTAACTTATTTGGAAAGGGTAGTCCATTGTGAGTTTTCCTAGTAAGGATAGCCTATTAGTGATTCAATTTGAAGGGGTAATCCTTATTTTGGCTAATAGTAGCGCTAAAGGAATGTCATATATTTTTGCCAGTGGTAGGGGTAAAGGAATATGTTTTATGGAACATCGTTTCAGCCTGCATTAAGGCTAGAAAAACATTACATATTTTAGCCAATGGTAAGGTTGAAGGAATATATTTCATGAAATATCATTCTAGCCAATGGTAAAACTAGAGGAATATTACATATTGTGGCCAATGGTAAGGTTAGAGGAATATGTTTAGTAGAACATCATTCTAGCCAATGTTAAGGCTAAAAGAACATTGTGTATTCTAGTCAATGTATAAGTTGAAGGAATACATGTGTGTTAACTTATTTGCCTAGGCTAGTTCAAAACTTAGGTGTTTTTCTTATACTTTATTGTGTTACATATGTCTTGTATAACACTCTATTACATTGTATTCACTACATGACACACACAAACCTTACAAAGTAAAGGCTACCAAAAACACCTCATTTTGACCAATCTAGGTCTTTCCTTGATGATGAGCACATGTAAGTTTCCTCAGGACTCCAAAGTTAGTGAAATAAGGATTACGGGCAAAAGATGGGCAACTATGGTAAGGAAATTGGAACTAGCACCCTTAAAACCCTTAGAGTAGCCTTGGAATCTAATTATTTAGGCCTTAGAACTAGCTTAGACTTATATTAAGCCTATGTCAACTAGAGGCGAATGTTATGCCTAACTTGTTAATAGACAACTATAATGGTAAACATCTATAGTTCTTTTGATGAGAAGAATAAATAGTTCTATTTTGTTTATATATATATATGCTAATGAATACGCAATCATAGATGCTTATTAAACATTTAGTTATCCTTAAAGTGAATAAGCAGAGATTTTTTATTGGTAAGCACCCACAATCAATATGAGCTCATCTAGCTACTGAGCAATAAGCGGTCACAAAAGCCCATTGAAGTCTGTACATAGTTGAAGTTACCTAGTTTTATGATATCATTCTTATGAATTATCAGCCTTGATAATTGTAAGACTTATCTCTATTAATTAAAACCTTATATAAGGAGTTCTAATTGATTGAGAAGGGATCCCAACGGATCTTAAGGACCTTTTGACCTCTTTGAAGCTTTCACTTAGCTTTGGTTTTTTTGTACTTGCTGCCTTTTTATTATTTTATACTATTCCTGCACACTAAACTTATAAATACAACCAAAACACAACCTGGACAAGGAAAGCCCACCTTTGAAGCCTTCTAAACTCTGTAGAGTTCTTTTTTTCCCTAATACCTCAAATGACCCACTATCTGTCTTTCCTTAAGTCATCAACATTAAAAATTGAGAAGATGTCAACACAAATAAGTTATAAGGGGACTCTGTTATTTTAAACTGATTTGACTTGGCTATTTGCTTTCAGTTTTTCTTATGTTTCCACTCATACAATGTTGTATGCAAGCACCTTATGGTTGTTTGCAGATGTTACCATTATGGACGCCTGCTCACAACCTCAGGATATCTACGCATAGTAGTTGAGCATGTAGATGTGTTTTTTGCTTCTGTCTTCACTTGAATAACATGCTCTTGTAATTCTATAACCTCATTTTTTTATGTCATTTTATATGTCTTTATTCCTTTAAGTAAATGCATAAAAATCAATTAAACTGCTTGAATTAATTAGTGAAGATGCCTTTGATTGTTCATAATAATTATATCCCAATTGAATGTCATTATCCATGTTAGTGGATGACAAGTGTTATAGATGTTGGAGTTAGTTGTGTTAAGAAGTTATGATTGGCAATGCATGAATAATTATGTATGTTTTATTTGTTTCCTACATTTTGTATGAATAATCGACGAACACTGGTTGATCGATCTACAGATGCTTGGTCTTTCAAGCATCTACATATTGATCATAGGCTCTCCATAGGAAGATTACATGCACAATTCCATTAAATATTGGTTGGTTTGCCCTTTATCGTTATTGAGTATAACATGACATAATCCTCTAGTTCTAATTATTGAATGTTAAATGATTCATACTTTTGTAAGCATGTTTGATTTGTGTTTTGTATAATTGACTCCCAAGTGGCTACAAATTGGCCCATGGATGTTTCTCTTTGCAATGGCAACATATTGATCACAAGCATTCGTGTGTTGATCATATTTGGTATGTGTTATTGATTTTATGTCTTGTTTACCAATAAGTTAATATTATAAACATGTAATATGTATAATTGAGATATAAGCATGTTGACAAAGCTATATAAACAGTGTTTGAAAATATAGATGTCCGAAAGAGATTTATATGTTGTTGTTGAGTAATCGAGTTTAGAGCGGCCTAGAAATAAGATTGGACAACTTCAATGAATCCAAGATGCTTTAGGATAACTAGCATTCGTGGGTGTACTCTAGGCAGAATAAATGTTATTTTGTTATTATTTTATTAACGATGTAACTTAATTGTTTTGAGGTGTTTAAATTTGTTTAAGGGTGTATGAAAAAAGCTGTAAATTAATTAAATATATTGTGTATGTGCTTTTTTCTATTTTAATGGATGGATATATATATATGTTGTATCGCTTGCTAAAATGGGAATTAAATCAAATTTGGTAACACGTATTTCAAACAAATTACACTAGTGGAGACCGATCTTTGAACTGAGTGATATGAGTGTCTAGCATTTTTTCATATTGTACTTAACGCTCCAAAGTTTCATATTAGACAAGTGATGATGGTTTGAGTCATTCGTAACTAGTACAGCTATTTTAATTATTGGATATAGTCTGTCGGACCAGCCTTATACCATGATCTCTAGGACCAGGCATTAGGTCCAATTCCAGGGCCTGTTTTCTATGGGGGTTCGAGCTTTCGGGGACAAGCCCGTACTCTCCTCCCTTAGCCTAGCCCACCCAATTTTTGCCCAGCTATAGATCCGTGGTCCGTGCGCAGACATAGTCCACATTTTTATTTTTACTTTTGTAAAATCATGTTCCACGCGGCAAATCCCATGACAAAATTTCCTTAAATAAATAAAAAATAAACAACAGCATTTTATCCATCAATCGACATTGAGGACGCTTATAATCAAAATATTGAGAAGCAAAAACCCTGAAATCTGGAAAATCAATCATTGAGAATGAAGAAGGGTTATGAACAACATCAAGAATCCACCAACAAGAAGCCCAAGCCAAGCTTGTCATCACCATTACCGATCTGTGAGAATAAGAAGACCAGAGACTTACCCAATTTGTCAGAATGCCAAGCTTGTGGATTTCGAATCGATGCTTGTTCTGGTAAGAACAGAATTCAAATTTTATACAGTGAATGGCGAATTGTTCTTCTTTGCAAGAGATGTCTTTCTCGCGTTGAATCCTCCCAAATTTGCGCTTATTGCTTTAACGAAAATACAAATGATTGTTTTTCTTGCTCTCAATGTAAGCGTTGTGTTCATAGAAGTTGTTTTGTACAGTACAGAACTGTTTCTCCTTGGTCGTATTCTTGTTCTTCTTCCATGGAGTTTTCAGTTTGTGTTGACTGTTGGGTCCCTAAATCGATGATGAAAAGGAGAGGAATTTTTATTGATAGCAAAAATAGTAGCCATTCTAGGGTTTTCAATGATGCCCAATCTTTGAAGGACCCCAATTTCGCTTCAAAGAGGACGATTGTGTTGGCTTTGGTGGCTCCTCGGAAAGCGGCTAAGAAGCCCATAGTGGTGGCAACGATGCCAATGGAGGTGGCAAAGATGCCGATGGAAATGGAAAGCAATGCATTGACGTTGGAGGTGAAGAGGGAAGGTGATGATTGTGATGGTAAGAAAGTTGTTATTGATGATGTTGAGTTGGCGTTTAAGTTGCACAGGGAAATTAATAGCTCCCGTAGGATTTCAAAGAATTTATGTGTGAAATCAAGTTCTTCCAGTGTTCCTAAGATACAAGATTGTAATGATCATTTGGTTCTTAGAGGCTCTGATTCTGGAAATCCTAGTGTTTCTTGTGAGCTTGAGGTTTGTGCTGATAAGAGGATGAATGAGAAACTGGATAGAAGTGTTTTAGATCCTTTGCTATGTGTTAAAGATGAGGATGTTGGAGTGCAATTGAAGGAGGGAGAGGGAAGCTGTTCAAACAAATTGGTAAAGTCAAGTGGAGATGAAAATAGCACAAACTTTGAGTCTAGATCTTGTCATTATAATCAATGTGGATCTACTGAATTTAAGGTTGAAACATCCGATGGAAAGCCTGATCGCTATTTATTGAAGTATAGAAAGAGGAATCCAAGCTCCAAAAGAGTTCCAAATGATAGACATAATATTCTGTATGAAAGAACTTTCAATCAATGTGAGCCTGTTGATGCTGGATTATCTTTAAATTGTTCAAGGGAATCAAGAACATTCTCAAATGGATCACTTCAGTCATGTGCTTTTCCTCTACAAGCATCTACTTGTGCTAGTGGCTTGTCTCCAGACGATTCTTAGAGGGAATAGGTACTAAGTTTTTTATACTTATTCTAGTTAGTTTCTTTTGTTTATAGTCCTGATGATTGTTCACTTTCCTCATGGCTGATATACTTTTCTTAGTTTTGATAAATTATTCAGTCATATATCCTCTGATCAATTCGTTGCCAAGTATAGATCAAAATGTTGCTAATGGATCAATGAATATTCACTAATAGTTTTAGTTTATTCATTGCAAATTACCTGGATTTTTTTGGAGCTCTGTTTCCTTGTCTTGATTATTTTTACCATTGTGTATATTGTTGTGGTGTGATAAATCTGCATTAATTTCTTGCCAGTTTTAAGCCAACTTTCATATTTAAATTCACAGTTTTGGTAAAATAAATGAAAGCCACTTTTATATAGAAATAATCATGGAATGCATGGCTTACATTAAAATGGTTAGAACAAGATGTTGGGCATGTTCCACTACAAACTTTTCCCCATAACCATGAAGCCATTAGACAATGAACAAACAAATGGTCAGAGCATTTGACGTCATTTTTTCACCTAACACACAAATAGGGGAATAGGCTTATTTTTCCTACTAGTCTCCTTTTTATTCATGATGCACCATTTAGATGATAGGCATGCTTGATACGCATCTCTCTGATTTCCTTTGTAAAACAACCAATCAACCTCCATTGTAAACCAACCAACACCCCTTACTTGTAGAAACACACTTAACACATACACAAACTAACACAGTATAAAAGCAAATATTGAAAGGAAACAGTTCGTGATAATATATATATTGATGAAACAGTGGCCCACTTGATATCGATATAATTGAAAATCTTACAAATCACCCAAGTCTTGGCTAAGTTAGTCTAAGGAGAGAAACAATATCTCGATGTCCGAGGTAGAAAACCTTTCTATCATTTTTTCATTTCTTAACCCTTATATAAATCCTCTTATTCCTTCTTTTTCCTTCCCCCACCGTCTTACTCCCCCCCTAAAGAGGCTTATAGCTTGATATTTATTTTGTTGATAAACATCACAAGCAACAACAAAATCCTTTATTACTTCTTTTAAGCCCTTCAAATATAGAATTGCTGAAATTTTCTTATAGGTAAGAAAAAATCCAGAATGCCGCCCAAAGGTGAGGCATGAAATTCCAATAGAAACTGAGGAATTAAAGCTAAATTTTTTTCAATAACCAGCCACCGTTTGTGGAAAAGATTACCATTCCTCCATGTAAAACCAGGATGACTATACGGATCAAGCAACAATTCTTATATAATACTTTGTAACTTCTCATCTTTTGATACCTCAGCTTCATTGACTTCAATCCAAACTGGCCTCACAAAGGACAAGGTTAGTAAATCACCTTTTTCATTGGTCCGTCGAGATAAAGCATTGGTAACCTTTTTTTCACATCTGGGGTGATATACTTAACCACCTATTTTTATTGATTTGCCCTTAATACTTTATGGTCCCTTAGAAACAGTAAACTCCTCTGGTTAGTACAGATGATGAAATGGTGTTCCAACAAATAGTGGCATCATTTTTGAACTGCAAGCATGATGGCCATTAACTCACATTCATAAATTGAATTCAAGCAAGCGAGCTCTTATAAAACCTGATTGAAATAGGCAATTGGCCTACCCTCTTGCGAGTTTGAAAGGTTGTTCTCTCTTTGTCCTCATCCCTTACCTGAATTTGATAGTAGCTCGACTTCAGGTCTAATTTGGGGAAAATTGTTGCTCTACCCAACTCATGCAATAATTCACCAATGAAGAGTATTGAAAATTTGTCTAAGATGGTTAACTTATTTAAGGCCCTTCAATCAACATAAAAGCTCCATCCTTTATCTTTCATTCTAACTAGTAGAATTGAACTAAAAAAAAGTTGACACTAGGCTTGCCAACATCTACCTCACAATCTTTTCTATTTCTACCTTTTGAAAACAAGGGTATAAATACAACCTTAAGTTCGATGGTTGAGCCCCCTTAATTAACTGAATAGTGTGGTCCTGCATTCTTTTGGGTGGCAATTGAGCAAGGGCTTCAAATGATTTTGAAAATTCATTGAGTACCTCAGTTGACTCTCTAGCTTTAATGATTGGTTCCTTGATTGAGGATACTAAAGTAGTGGAGAGTTTAATTAAGTACGATTTTTCTGAATTTCAAGCTATTTTCAATTGACTTTTCGCTAAAATCTCTAGTTTTGTCAATGTTGGGTCACCTTGTAATATTACTTGTTTGTTGTTCATCATGAATTTGAGGTACATGGCTTTCCAATTGCCTTATACCTCTCCCAACAACTACAACAGTTCAACTTTTAATACGAATCAACATTGCCAAGTTGGAATGGTAAAAAACTTTGGGTTATTGAAAGCCCCTGAATTGAAACTATCACCCTTGTACACATAGCTGAAGTTGGTATACTCTTCCTGTGACCCATCAGGACTCCAAACTTCTTTGTTGGTGATATTTGCAACCCCAATTCATTGACAACATTCCATGAGATGAAATTATAAGTGGCCCCACTGTCGATTAGAATAATCATCTCTTTGTCTCCTATGTTCCCCAATACTTTAAATGTTTTGTAATAGGTAACACCTACAATCGAGTGTAATAATAGTTTAATTTGGTTCCTTTTCGAGTTTATAGCAAAATTGCAAGTTCACCTCACCCTTGTCTTGAATCTAGGTGTTCCTTATTGAGTTGACGATTCTTTCATCGGTGGCCTCGAGTGAATTTTTCATCGCATTTAAAATGTAGCCCACATTACAATTTCGATTTGTACTCAATGTTAGATAACTGCTTGAAACCATTCCCCAGTCTCAGAATAGGCTTATCTTCTCCAAATCGTGAGCATTGATGTTTCATTCTTGGTCGTTTGATGTTGGCTATAAGCTCCCAAGGTTCTTGTTGAGTTGCTTTTCCTTACAGATTGGGAATGGGATCCTGTACCACTTGAATTCCCTTTTAATTGCATTTTGGATGAATAACCTGACCTGAACCAATTAATTGGTTGTTGATGTGGCCCAAATGAAGACCTTGACCCAAACATAGCCCCTCTATTAATATCCCCCTTGTTGCTCCATTTAGTTTTTTTGGGTTTCCCTTTGGACTTGTATCTATTGTTTATTAGGCCCTCCAGGAAGCCATTTGTTGCATTGGGCTCGCATTTGGTCTAGCAAAATCATATGTTGCAACCTCTTGGGCCATGGCATGGGCTAGGTCTTCTAACCCAAACATCCTAACCTCCAACTTGACTCCACTAGCCCATTTACGAAGCACTTTCTAATAACTTAGTTGATATGTTGTTTAGAGGAGCTACTAATGATGCAAACAACGCATGATGTTCTCTATCCCAGTTTTCCAAAATGCCATCAATTGCTTATGATGGGGGCTTTCTTAAGTTGAATAAAAATGATTCATTAATACAAGCTTGAATTCGGCCCACAAATTGATCAAAAAAAGTGATTCCACCCGCTAAAACCAACTCAAAGTGACCTTATCCATACATATGGCCGTTGACATGATCCTTTTCCTCGTCCTCAATTTTGTTTATATGAAAATATCATTTTGCTTGTAAATCTAGCCATGGGGTCATCTCCACTAAATATTAGTAGCTCCAATCATTGACCTTTTCCATCATTCTAGTATGTTTGTTGGCTAATCTTGTTTGATTACCCACTCTGTGGAAATTGATTTTGGTCAAGTCCAGACTTTTGGGACAAAACCTTCCCTTGTCGAACCTGTTCCCCCCATCTTCGACAACTTCCCTCTACTCTGCTTAGTTATGTATGTTTTAAGGTCTTTCATAAATGTCATAGCCCTTGGTTGAATCCCTTACCTCACCAAATCTTTCTCTACCGTCTCTGTTCGTAAATCCATCCTAGTATTTACCATAACCCTAGAACTCACTCCTCATTTTAATACCATTGTTACGTACCTTTCCAACTTCCTTGGTGAAACATTGATCAACATCCACTATAAACCAGCCAACACACCTTACCTGTAGAAACACACTCAAACCAACATAGTATAAAAGCCAATTTGGAAGGGAAAGAGTATGTAATTATATATATATATATGAATAAAACTATATGTACACACATTTTGTACGCATTTTATGTACCTAGATAATATGTCATCATGTGATTAGGCTTTAATTTATTCTTAATTCAAAATTACTCAATCATATAATGACACATCATCTGAGTATATAAAATGTATACAAAAAGTGTGTGTACATAACATTATTCATATATATGTAATGTATATGTTGATTGTATTAATCCAGTAGAACTTCTTACAAATCACCCAATTTCTACTAAGTTAGTCTAAGAAGAAAATCAATAAAAATAACAATATCCCGATGTTTCAAGGAGCCGATACCTCCCACTACTCCATTATAAAAAACCTCCAGCCCTTTTTCATTTCTTAACTCCTGTATTAATCCTCTTATTCTTTCTTTTTCCTTTTTGCACTGTCTTGCTGCCGCAGTGATTCAAAACATCATCTTCAGCCACTCCATCCTGGCCACGTGTGAGTCCTTTTCCTTCTCCTTGTATATACTTTGCGTGGCCTAACAGTTGGGTCCTCTAATTTGAAGTAAGTTACCAGTGTTAATTTTGTGTGTTATTTCCAAGCAAAATCTTCACTTGGTAAGGGACATCTACTTTCCAAATAAGACTTGAGAGGAGTTGAACAAAGTGTTAAAGTAGGATTTGTCTGAGAACAAACTAGAATCTTTTGTGGATCCAAGATCCCTCATCCTACCTCTTATTATCGAGGGAACCTCTATCAAAAAAGCCTAGAAGGCAAACACATTATAAAGTTGAAAATTTGATACTACCTCTAAATTTGAGATCCCACCCCCAATGGAAGAGAAGCAATTGTTGAACTAACAATAGAAGCATTATACCTTGCTGAGGAAGATTTTTGTGAAATTTCTGAATTGGTGTTTTTGATGTTTTTTGTTTTGTTGATCTAGACAGGAGATGTATTTTCATTGTATCTAATTTTTTGAGTGCTAGGGTTCTTGGGGACAAGTATCCATTTTGTGAAAATTTTGAATAGAGGTATTTTTTGGAATAAATGTGTTATCATCATGCCTATTTTTTGTGCCTCGGTTTCTTGGGACAGCTTGTTCGTTCCTTTATTCTTTTTCATTGTAATGTAGTAGATTTGTTTTCTAGCACACCCCAATCCTCCCCAAAAAAAGCAGCATTATGCCTAGTTACCCCAACCACTCAAGTTCGTATTTGCTTTTGTTAATAATGTGCTCAATGCGATTTGTCTCAAGAGGAAATCTCCATTACCATTTTTCAAGCAAATTTTAATTCCTTTAGATAATATAGAATCCAAATATAATCCCTGTTTTTGAAAACTAGGAATAAAAAGAATCTTTAAAATTGCATATCATTGAAATATTTTTTTTTGGGTAAGTAAAATTTATAGAAAAAATAAAACGGGCAATATATAAATGTAATGATTATTTATTATTATATACATTGCAAGTTCAGCTTTATGTGTTACCTCTCAGGTTTTCATGATGCTGATTTTACATTTAACGCATTTTGATTCATATGGTATACCTCCTTTGTCTATGCACATATAATGTCTGTTTGAATTATAAGCTGTTTATTGAAAATCTCGAACACCTAACTGTATTCAAAGCATTTTGGGCTAAATTTTTATAATATTTTAAGGTACCTGAGTTGAGACTGATTATTTATGCTTTCTTTTGAAATGGCAGATTATAATGATCATTTCACAGAAGATCTTGGAAAGTACCCCTCAAAGGCATTCTTTAGTTTCCTTAAAGTTGAAGCTTCTGAGTTCTTAGGGGGTATTCAAGTTTTTGGAGGATTGTGGGCGGGAAGATATATCAGAGTGTATATACTCTTTTTTTTTTCCCTTCAGGGCAGCTTCCCCCTGGTAGAGGTTTGAATTTTAGAATTTTTCAGAAATTTGAATGACCAGGAAGCAGCTGAACTTTTGGTTGTATTAGAGTGTATTTATAAATTGTATTTTAAGGGGTGGCTGATGATTCAACGTATCCCATATTCTTCAAGCAAGAATGATTTGAAAAGCCAAAGCTCCCAGCAAGGTTTAAATTTTATCATGGGCGGTAGCTTTAGGGATAATAACATAACATTGTCTAAAAATAGGTTGACTGAGTTCCTTGTGTGGTATGTGTACAACTGAAGAGGATATCATCGATCATCCCCGTCTTGACTATTCAGTAGTCTTGAAGTTGGGGCTTCATATAAGGTAGCAGTGTTGGTATGGGTCATTTTAGTCTGTCTGGGGGGGATGTTTTGGCTTTTGGTGGGAACTATCATATTTCCTTGCAAAATAAATGCTTTTTATTTTGTGAGAACAGCATGTTGGGAATTTGACATTTTTCATGGATTTGAAAACATTGTTGTCCAGTGTAATTGTTATGGTCATTGGCTTGTTCTGATTTTCTTGGTTTAAAAATTTGGAGGGGGGATTATGTTGACTGATTTCAATTTTTAGGAGCTGCACTTCGCTACAAGAGGGAGTGGACAACAATTTTTATTGGTTTATTTGTGATGGAAGATTTCCTTGATTCAATTCCAGACGGTGGAGGCAGCTCTCTGTTGCTATGTACTGCAAGAAATTGGAAGTTATGGTTCCTTTATTTTTTAGGTTTATAGCACGGTTACGTGAGTGGCAAGGGCTCATTACGGTTTTTATTTTCTATTTTTACTCTTCTCTAACGGTTTCCCGCTTGTTAGTTTCCAATGGCGTTTCTTTTCTTCAACCTTAACAGCAATGCCTTATCTCTTAAAAATTTGACTCAAACTCAGGAAAGGGGAGTCCCTGTAAGCTACAAATGGAGAGTGATGATAGAGATCACATGAAATCAGATTATGGCAGCAGTGTGAGAAGTATTAAAGAGAAACCATCTAACATTGAGAGTCTTGAAAGATTTGAGATTGTAACTGTAATATTAATGTCCTTTTTCTGCCAGATGTAACAGTTATCATTGACGTAAACTTTACAAAATTTATTGCTTAATTGATTTTGCCATTATCATGTCCCAAAATTATCATTTTCCAGCATATTATTTGATAAAATATTTCTTTACAGCCACAAACTACGTTTATAATCAAGAAATTGGCTGCAGCAAGCATCAGGGAAGTTGACCAATTTGTTCAAATTGATTTCCTGGAACACCCTGTTGACCTATGGCAAAAGGAAGGCTTTCCCACCTTCATTTTAAAAGTATCAGATTTGCCCTCACTTACCATGCCGGAAAAGGCTGTAAAGCATGCTTGTCTAGGTATAATCCAAACTACACTCAATATAGAAACAATCATACTGACTATTCCCCAATATTCGCATGCCAACCAATGATCCGGAACTTAGAACTTGTCTCAAGTTTCAGATACAAGTAGTAGGCAAAGTACTAGTAGCTCTTACATATAAGGCTATCCTACACTACCAGATGTTCTACAAAGTCCAAGACCATGTATAGGTCAAGCATTGCCTAACCAAGCCTCAAATACCATGTTCTTACATGTGAAATCCAATCAAGTGCCAAGTTGCGCTTATGATCCAGAGCAACTCATCAAAGAAAAATTTCAAGAGTTAATGCCTACGAATGGTAACTAATTATGAAGAAGCTCACCCGCAACTATATCATAACAACCAATCCAATCTACATAGCTCGAACCATTATTTAAAATATTATAATTTGCTCCAAAGCAAATGGCTAAGACTTCTGCCATCTAGTTTGGAATCCAAGCATTTGGAAAACTAGAAATCTATGTCGTCAATTGCAAGGAAGCCCTAAGTAAATTCTACAAGACTATAAATCTACCGCATTGTAATTGCCCAAGATGCCTTGAAAGGAGTAGTCTTTACGACCTAAATCATATTTTAAATCTCCAAACACTTTATTCCTATAATTGGTATAGATGTTACACCTGACCTTATATAGATAGTGTCACCAAATCTATAACCACAATCAACTCTAAATCATGTGTGTGGTATCAAATTTTGTAATCTTTCAACTGTCTTGCGGTATATGTTATCACCTTGCCTCTACACATCAATACAACTCTTAAACCTCTATGTGAAGCATCAGTATAAATACTAAACTCGACACCTTCAATTGGAAATGTCAATCTAGAAGTTAATGTCAATCTCCTTTCCAATTCTTAAAAACTCTCCTCAGAGAAATTAGACAAAGCAAAGGAGTATTTTTCCTTGTGAGAGCTATCAATGACCTTGCCAATTTAGCGAAACATTCCACAAATTGTCTATGGTATCCAACTAATGAAGCTTCTAACTTCTTTGGTTGTCTTTGACCTCTAACACTTTAATACAGCCTCAACCTTACTTTAGTCCACTAATGTACCCTTAATTGTAACCACATACCAAATGAATGCCACTTACTTTAACCAAAATTCAAATTTGAAAAACTTGGCATACATCTGCTTATCTCTCAACTTTTGCAAACTATTCTCAAGTGTTTTTCATGCTTATCTCTCATCTAATCTCTCATCTAAAATAAACTAGTATGTCATCAATGAATACAATAATAAACCTATCAAGACAATTATTGAACACCAAGTTCATCAAATCCATGAAGACTATAAGTGCATTTGTCAATTTAAGCATAACTACAAACTCATAATATTCATAGCTCATCTTAAATAAATACTTTATTTAAAAAAATGTCTATAAGGTTTTTATTTATAAATAAGACCACAAATCTACTCAAAATATGAAATATTATAAAAGTAAATGAATACATAATCTCTAAGCACATGAATAACATAAAAAAAAAAAATATTAAAACATGATGACATTTATCTTTCTTCATGCAAGCAGCTCAGCTAACACTTACTCATCCCATCACCTTACAACTTATCTTCTTACTACAAAATAGTCTTAAGAAATATATGAGTGTTAAACACTCAATAAGTAGATGACCTATAAGGTACATTAATATGCACACAACTCATCTTATAACTTATCATTCAATTTTACTTCTAATTAGCATATTTATGCACATGGCTCAAGTCATTAGGGCTCCTCTCTCATCCCTTCTCTTGAAGATACTATGTGTTATATCATTTTCTCAATTTATCATCACATATAACTAACATCAATAGGACTTCTCTTTTATCTTTTTTTACCGTGACAATACATTTCTTCTCATTATATTACTTAACTTCTTATGAAATCATGATTCTCATTTCTATCTCAAGTTATTTTCATCATTCGCTCAACTTTGTTAGTCAAACTAGGCTACAAATGTATAAACGCTATGAGAAAATAAACTCTCGTAGTTCTTCTTTCTATGCACACAAAATATGTGGACTACTAAATTTACTTAAAGGTGGTCTTTACTGCAAATGTGTGCATAAAACATCTTACTAGCCATATGAGGAATAAATTGGAACAATCCTCTTTTCCATGCGAATAATATACATGCACTACTAGATTGGCATCCTATTGTGGATGCCCCTATACCATCATGTGTACAAAACGTTTCATAGGTATCATCACATGATAACCCTCATTCTATCACATTGTGTTCGTAAAATAGAAATCACACAATAATAACTCAAGAACCTATGCCAAAGATCAAACTATATTGGCACCTTATGTTAAAGATCATACAGTACTAGCATGATATCTTTATCTCATGCAAAAAATTACATAATCATGACATTTTATCCTTATGTCACATATTATACACTAGTGGCTTCTCCACTTTCTCAGACCACATATGACACAATAATACCTATCATCTCCTTACTCACACAAAAAATCACATAATATTAGCATATACTCAAAATTTTAACTAAAAAATCATACAATATTGACTTTTGTTTCTTAACCTCATAACATGGTTCACACAACCAATAGCTCATTATTCCTTAGTCGTTTCCATATAGTTTATAATTGTTAAGGTAGGTGCCTTTAAGCTAATTAAATCACTATATATTTGTAATCGTTTGAAAATTAATAAAAAAAACATTTCTATTATTTATTCTGTTTCATACATGGATTATAAATTTGATTGTATAAATAATACTCCTTTAAAATGGTAAAATCGAGTCAAAGAGTCAAATGGATCCATTGTACTTTTCTTATATACTCATTAACATGACCATTCTAGAAACTTTTTGTAAGCCCAACATTACGTAAATCTATTGATCAATAATGACGACCCTAATCTTATATTCTTAGTCATAAAGTATGCACAAATGACTATTTAAAACTCTAGCCATGAACTGAGCTCATTCATCATGCATTTCCATGTAATATTCACCCAAAATTCTACTAAGTTTATGCTTCACCATCAACCAACTCAATCACAAGTTCAAATCCACCATATACATACACCATATATTCTCACAACAATCAATATGCATAACCATCTAAAAAATGTAGGAAAATAAAACTTAACACACTTGAACTAATTTCTAAGAAAATTTATTCAAATCTAAAGGAGTAGCCACTAATGTAAATCAATCTACATACTTTATAAAGTTGCAAGATTTAAAACCTTAAACCTAAAGGATTGCTCCACCAATTTGAGAGGAAACTAAGGATAGAGGAAGAATTCCACCACCGAGGTTGTTTCACCACCAAGCTTATCTTGTAAGTGCTTAAATAAAAGAAAGATAGATTTTATATGAGCTATCAAAGCATTATAGAAAGCAAAGAAAGTACAAAGCTTTTTAAATTTTCATATTCAACAAGAAACTATAGTACAAAAGAAATTAAGGTTGCCTTTATAGGCTTTACAAACCATAGTTAATACCAACTAACCCTAGTTAACTTAAGTTATATTACAAGTTACATGTAATAAATAAAATAAAGGCTAAAAGACAAAATAAGTAACCTACCTAATAACTAATTACAACATACGATTAAGCTAAAGATTTTCAAGTAAAATAATATAGGTATGAATTCCTTTTGTCTTTACTTTAGTCTTTTCGATTTATGGCACCCTTAAATTAAATCTAACAAATTGATTAACTGGTCATTGAATTGGTGTATTATTGTGTTTAATACATGTATTAAGACCTTAGGCACTCACAAACTTCATTGCACCTTGATGGAGAAGGCTAGGAATAAAGTAGGCATTGTTAGAAGGCTTGGAAGACTTGAATAAATTGCGTAACTCAAGTAGGTGGGACCTAGGCACTGTAACGTAACACTACTCCATTAGGCACTTTTACAAGGCAAAAGCTAGGTGCTACGGTGCTTCATTGCAATGCCAAGCAAACTCTGCACGACAATAGCTACATGTTGTAGTGCCCAAGCATAGGGTTACTATGCTAGGCAAGAAAGATAGATTTTTCTACCTTTGTTTTGCTTTTCCTTGTTCCCAAACTACTTGGTTAGGCTTTCATCATAGGTTTTGAACTTATTAATGAGCCATTTGAGCTTTTTGAAATGTCATGCATTAAAGATAGAAAGCTTAGACATCATTTGAAAGTATTGCATAGACTTATTCTTGTTATTCTTACTTTAACCATTTGCATGGAAAACAATTTTAATAGGCTTAAACTTCCTTTGAATTTTTTGATAAAAGTTAAACAAACTTATTTTTCTTGTCTTTATGGCTTGAAAATACTTGGATTGGCTTAAGAGATAATTTGAAAGCACTAAGGTATAGATTGGTGATAATGTTTCTAAAATCACAATTAGATTAAGACTTAAATTCATATCATCTAGAGCACAGGACATGGTGATGGTACTATCATAATATTAAATGATCAATCTAAAAGGTGGCAATAGTTTGTATGTGTTAAAGTTGCTACTTGTAACTTGGTGTAACATATGGGTGCATGTTACATACTAGGTATATTCAATAGACTAACCCGATATAAAGATTATATATAGAGGGTGTTTTTGTGTCTAAAGAAATATCTTCTTAATTTAATGAATACATGTGATCCTTTAACTTGAGAAATACTAGACTACTTTGTGTAAGGATGGGTATAGTTTGACATCATCTAACATGTCATCTTAACAAGAGTTACCATATTGAATGGTGATTGATTATATCAAGATCTCTATATGGGTATGCTGAACTAATATAAGTTTCATCACTCCTAAGTATAAAAGTAATATCTCATGTGAGTTTGCTGATTAGTATCTATGTTAATAAACTTGTGTCTATTGTAGGACAAGGTTATTGCTTAATTGATTTCATTTACAGCAGATCAATTTTAGATCATTTAGAGGATAAATTAAGATAGACACCATTTACATGGCTTAACCTTAAGATATAGTATGACAAAGAGACTTGAATTATATGTTAACTGTTTGATTGTTCAAGCTTAAAGTTCTATACAGACATTCTACTAAATGAGTGGTCATGATGTCTTTCTAGAGATTACCCATGGTTTTTGTTTGTATTTTATTTAAATGTATATGCTATCAAATCATTAGAGGGATTATAGGTTGCATATATATATATATATGTATAGGAGTTGATTAAGCTCTAGAGGTATGAGATTTATTGATCCTTGTGGAAAATGTGTGAGTAAAGAGTTAAGGCCAACTTATTGACTCTGTTTGAATGAAGTTGAAAGTTATTACATGATTTTTTCTTTATGCACAATTGTGTATCCTTTGAAGCATGCTCGTGTGTTGAATGGCTTATCATGGCTAGTTTAAGATACTTGTGCATGCTTGTATAAGGCTGACACATGTCTGTGTGTTTGAGTCAGTGTAAAGACAATTGTCTAACAAATTATAGGATGAACATTGGTTCTATAATGATAGATTGAGACACAAGATAATGCATTTTTTTAATCATGGTTATACATTTGATGCATGATTGTATGTTTTGTTTGCATGGTCATGCAAGTATGCTGATATATAAAGGAAAACTATCTTTTTATTTCACAAGCATTTTTTAGATCCTTGAGACCTTTCTCTCTCTTGATTAGGATTTCATTACCTTTTCTCAACATTTTCCAATTGTTTGTATTCTCTACTAGCACATGAAATGTCTGGTTGATCTTTTAGAATTTTTACTCTGTATGGATATGATAAGTACCACTTTAAGAGGGTTAGAGAACTACTCATTGTCATTTGGATCATTGTCACATAAAGATTTTAAAAATCTACTTTATACGTACGGATTCTAGAAATTCTTTATGGTTTATTTTGTTGTGTTTTTATATATTCCTAGAACTAGGTCTTTGGTGTGGTGATATGAGACTATTAAAAAATTTTAAATGTATATTTCATTGTATGGCCACCCTTCCAACAACTAATCTCACCCCAACAGAATGGTATTAGAGTTATATTCAGGAAATATACAAAAACATACTTGTATATGTTATTAAATGTGTGATCAATTGTATATTGTTGTGTATGATTTGAGATCATCATTCTCAAAAATTTAAACGTAATTGATCATGCATGTTGTTATATATGTGGTTTGTTATCACAACAATATAAAGTGGATTTTATTTTATTGAGTTTCACTCTTTGATGCATTATTTGATTAATGGTTTGATTATGCTTGTTGCATGTAATTGAGGTGTGTGTTGGGATGTCAATGGCAATCATTCCATTATGTTTCATTTTGACATTAATTTGCTAGGGTCTTTTAAGAGATTTTAAGGTGATTCCATGGTTGGAAAAACTTGAAGTTTAGGTCATGCATAACCGTGTGCCTTTGACACATGTCTGTGCTTGACATAGATAGGTTGCATACCTATATATATCTTTTATGTATGACATAGGATCATGTGGATTGTTTTTCACATGCTTATGCATATTGTTGTATGCCTCCTATGCTCCAGTTATATGTCTTAGCTATACTACTTTTTGGATTTTTGGTGAAATCTTGATAATGTAAACACTCAGTCATCGGCCCTTACCTACATACTCATGCGTCTTGAACTTTGTTCATTCATGGATTGGGCTATAACTCTACAATGCATTGAAAGACGAAATGCATCTTAACATCAAAACTTATTAAAATTAACTTATTAATTTTGTTTGATATATGCGTATTAATGTATGGTCACATGGTTCCCAATGTTTCCACTTGACTTGCCATTATAGGTTTAGGATTATGTTTGAGTATGTATATTGTAATATAAATAAGACTTGCATGTCTTTCCTTCTCGTTGAATTTTCAATGTTCAATGTAATTTTTTTTCCCTTATCTCCCTCCTCTCAAATGTAACTTGAGGATTTTGTATTAATTATTGAAATTTAGAATGCGTGTTATTTTCATTTTATAAAATAAATATAACTAGGAATAAGACATTGTAAATTATTTGAAGATTAAAGTCAGGAGAAAAGGTAGCATACTTGAAGACTTAAACTTGGAGAATTAATAATCTAGGTTGATGTGTTAATCTTTTATAGCTCGGGGATTAGTATTAGTTAAAGTGGAATACTGACAAATATTATATGTTGTAGTAACATATTTAAGGTTGATTGCTTGTCATTCACATATTAAACCTAAAATGATGAGACCATATTTCAAATCCCTCGTTATGAAATTTCATGTCTTAAGTTACCTTTTAACATAACACCTTGGTTAAACTCTTGTTCGTCAAAACCTTGATTCCTAAAATGAAGGGTACGCTTCTACTAAGTGAAAAGTTGAGTGTCAATTATGTTGAGTATGACATGACTAACATAATTCACCTGTTTTCTGAAACAAAAGTGGAAAGTGTTAAAGGATAAATAGGGTTTGCATTTGTTGATGCTAGAGAATATGTTAAATCCACTCTAATGATACTAGGAATCATGATTGAGGTTACATGTGTTTGTTGAGGTAATAACCAACTTGAGACCATAGACTTTCATTGATTAGATTGTTGTCTTACCTACTTGGATTAACTTGGGCTTGTTCATTAAAGTAAAGGTTTTAGTCAATTTTATAAGATCTCGATCCACCATAGATACCCCCTAAGACTTCTCAAGTTTAATATTAAAGTTATTTACTTGAATAAAAATAGTTAGAGTATTTGTTGATGCAATGTTTAATGCTTGCTTCTATGACACTTGAGCTACAAAGGTAGCATGAGGAGATAGATGCATAGTCTGTTCTTCTGCAATTATGCAAGATATTCGAGACTCAAAAGAAATTCAAACATTATCAAGCTTTTGGTCCATTAATCAGTATTAAACTTAGAATGAATACACCAATAAGCCCTTATGTAATTAAGATGATTGGCTATATTGAAAGGATCATTAATTTGAGGTTTGTCATAGACAACGAGTTTTCTTTTGACTTAATGTTGAACTCTTTTTCTCTTTCACGGTCTACTTTCATCATGAACTTTGATGTGAATGAGAAAGAGACAAACTAGCTAAGTTGTTGAATTTATTAAATACTACTTAATAGGATATAAAAAATGGTTTTAGTTGCTCTTGGTTGGTTCCTAGAGATCTATTACTAAAGGTAAGGGTAAGACCAAGGCCAAACCCAAACCCAAACCCAAGGCTTTGACACTACACCTACCTTTCTTGCTTAATAGCTTTTGGGTGGAATTGGTAAAAGGTAGGTTGTGTGCTTCTTTTATGGCAAGATTAGCCATTGGAAGGCAAGATACAAAACCTACCTTGAGTATAAGAAAATGTAGCTTACTGGTGCTTCAACTTCAGATATGTTTTTCATTGAGATTAGTTGCTCTCCTAGTTCATCTTTGGTCATTGACATAAGATATGACGCTTGAATTTGTTCTGATATGCAAGACCTTAGTCAGAGTCGATTGCTTGACAAAGGATAAGTGGGCTTATAAGTCAAGAATAGAGCAAAAATTGTTGTTTTAGTCGTATATTGTTATAATCTATTGTTAGCTACTAAGTTGATTTTAAAGCTCATAAATTGCTACTATATACTGAGTGCATCTTAAAATATTATTTATGTATATATGTTAGATAAAGAGAGATTTTGTTCCTCAATTGCTAATGGTGTTTTAACTTTTAGCTTAAACAAAATACTTTATAAAATTGCTCGACTAGTAAATAATTTATATTTGATCTAATTGGATAAAATGCTCTCAATGTTGAAAATAAAAGAATTAAAACATAAGATTTGAACGATACATATTTATGGCATTGTAGGTTAGGTCATATGTAACTAAAAAACATTGAGAGGCTTTAGTCTTTTGGGTTTACGATCATTTGACTTTTAGCCGTTTAATAAATGTAAACCTTACCTTTTAGGTAAGATGGCCAAAGTACCATTCACTAGACCTATTGAAAATGCAACTGAACTATTAACGATCATTCAAAGTGATTTTTATGAACCTATGACAACGCAAGTTAAATATGGATATTACTAATTTGTGACCTTTGTCAATAATTTTAGTAGGTACAATTATGTGTTTTTTATGAAACATAAGTTTAATGCTTTGAAAATTTCAAAGTGTTGAACCCTTGTAAATTTTCAATTAATAAAAAAAAAAATCTTGTTAAAATATCCAATTGGTCATTACATGTAATGTCTATGACAAGAGAGGACTAAGGGTTTTAATTTTACAAGATTTTTCTAGCACATGATCATGTATGACTAGGCCGCATGACTGTGTTTGTCACATAAGGGAAACACATGCCTTGTTTAAATCATACAAAGCACCATGCACTAAGAAGCAAAGACGAACGATCGTGTAATTTTTTAGTACATGATTGTGTGTCATACAATCAGGACGTACCATTAAAGTCTCTTATGCAAGCCCAATAATACTCATTTATTAATAGACTTCACTATAAGCGTGGCCATGAAGAAAAGTTCACACACTCGTGTATGTTAAAAAAACTTGATATGTGTTGATCATATAAGTATCATGTGTGAAGTCGTGTGCTATTTTAAAAGATCTAAAGCAATGAATACATAAAGGCACACAACTGTATGTATAGACCACATGCCTATGCTAGGTTCACTTGATAGGAGAAATTCCTCCATTAGAGAGCATGCATTAACGAGAGCATGACCATACAACATAGGTACACGACTATGTATTTGCCCAAATTCACTCTAATAGCTCTCAAATCAATTGCAACAGCTACATTTCTCAAATCCTATAAATTGGAGTTGATTTGAATACTTAGGAGTTGAAGAATCAAGCCTTAGATTTCCACTCTTTATTATCATTCTTCTCTACGCCTTGCTCTCACTAAAACCTACTTTGTAATAATTTTGAGAGAAACTTTGTGAACTAAATTGTGTCTCTACGTATATAAAGGCAATTTTTTCTTTGTATTTCAAAAACCTAAGGACACAAGCTTGTGAAACTAGTGTAAGGTAAAATCCTGTGAAACTATATTAATGGTGTAATCTCTTGTTATCAAAACTAGTATAAAAAAGAAAAATTCTTTAGTCAAAAATTATTGTAATTTCTAAGTTGTTGTAATTACAGAAGGAAAAAAAATTTTAAACGGGGTTGCTTAGAGTAGTAGATGTAAGAGGCTTGATGAGGAGCTTTGAACTACTCTAAGTTGGTTGAGCACTTTTTTTCCCTTTCTCTCTTTACATTATTTTATATTTACTTGCCTTATATTTTCAAATGATTGATTTGTTGAATTGATTGGTTAGCTATATTGATTATTTAGTAAATAGGAAAAAGTTATAAAGTTTTCACAAAGTTTTCAAAACCTATTCACCCTTTCTAGCTTATTTTCCATATTGCCTTTAGGGTTTATCAATTGGTATCAAATTTAAGGCTTTTTTTTTTTAAAAAAATCTAACCATTTTAAGAGTCAAAGATCATTTTTTTTTTCAATGGCAAATTTGTTTACAAAGATAACTTTTAAGGAAATGGGTAGTTTTGGTAGGCCACCTTTGTTTTGTGAAGAAAACTATAGTCAGTGAAAAATTCCTATGAAATTTTTTATTCAATCTATTAACTATAAGCTTTGGAAAATCATTGATAAGGGTGGTTTTATTCCTATAAACCCAATCATGAATTTGCCAAAAATAAGAATGAGTTTAATGAAAATGATGAAAAATTAATGAGCCTAAACTCTAAGCCATTAAATTTATTGTTTTATACTTTAAATAATACAAAATTTAACCATGTGTCTTCGTGTGAAACAACTTATGAGGCTTTGATGATTCTCTAAACGACATATGATAGAATAAACCAAGTGAGAGAGTCCAATGTAATGATAAATGATTTGAAAGGATTGAGGAAGAGATTTGAAACTATTGAATTGGTCAAAAAGATATTGAGGTTCTTATTGAATGCTTAGAGCATGAAAGTAATAAAAATTGAGAAGTCAAAAGACTTGACCACTATGAGCATGGACAAATTGATTGAGAGTCTCTTAACTCATAAAATAAAATGGATGCGTAAGAAAGAGAAGGAATAGAAAAAGAAGAAGAAGAATATCACACTTAGGATTGAGGAAAACTTAAGTGAAGAAGATACACCTTTAACCGAAGATGAAGAGAGCTCAATAGATAAAGAAGACTTGAAAATACTCTCAAAAAAGTTTAGCAAATTTCTCTCTGTAAAGAAAAATATGAAAATAGAGAAAAATACCATTTGTTATGAGTGTAAGATGAAGAGAGCTCAATAGATAAAGAAGACTTGAAAATACTCTCAAAAAAGTTTAGCAAATTTCTCTCTATAAAGAAAAATATGAAAATAGAGAAAAATATCATTTGCTATAAGTGTAAGAAAGAAGGACATTCTTGGCAAGAATATCCTCGAATGAAAAAGAAAAAAACCAAGAAGAAAGCTCTTACCGTTTAGAATCAGGAGGACTTGAATAATGATGAAAAAGAACAAGTATCCTTATACTTCTACACCGAAAAGAAGAGATGAAGATTTGGTGTTGAATGATCATCAATCCAAGTTATTTATATGCTTATTTTGTCTGATTGTAATTGGTTGATGATAATGATGTCATGTTATTGTTGTGGTTCATTGAATATATGACTACTTACCTTAATTTAGTAGTTTGGTTGAATTGTAATATCTCAATGTTAGAAATGTCTTTTAGGTTGATAATCTAGGGTTAAAAGTAAGATTTTATAGTATAAATGAGAGTTGAGGAAGTTCATGTGTGAAATAGATAGTTTTTCTAAGTTACATGGCATGTGAATGAATCTTCTTAAAAGGTTATTCATGCAAGCATGGAAAAATGGTAGTTTTCCATTTTTCCAGCCATGCACAACTGTGTATATTAAGGCGCAAGATCATGTATGCGTAGTAAGTTAGCCGCCATACTTTAAGATGATCTTATCTCATTTTTCCAACTTATTTTTACCCAAGGTTTCTTTCAATTTCAGAGATCCATAACCTAGAAGAGAAGAACAGGATCCAAGGACTTCTAACCAAGCTAGAGAGTGAGATTTTCTTTGAGAGAGAAGCAAGGTTGGCTAGGGCTAGAGGTAGATGTTTCTTACCTTTTTCCCTCTCTTCTCTTTGTGTGATAGGGTTGTGATGCTTGGATATAAGTTTGATTCTAACATGTTTATTATTCTTGTGCATGCTTGATAATATAGAATTGATGATGATGATGATTATACATGTATGTGGAATATGCGTGTTGATATGTATGTATATTTATGATTTGGTGAAAGAGGTTGATGGAATGTTGTTTAGATGTTATTGAAGAGATAAATATGTGTTTATGGATTGTTTTGAATATAAAAATGGATTGATGATGCTTGTTTGCTTTTGGTATGAAAATTGGATGGAAATAAGCTTAATCAACCTTGACCACACTAAAGCAGAGTGAGATGCACGACCATGCACCTGTAGTGCACACCCGTGTAAGTCAAGCTTTGCATGGTCATAACTGTGTTCACATACCATGCATGACCAAATAATATCAGGTCATGATCGTACATGCTAATGTCACAATCATGTATACATATAAAATGAGAAAATTAGATAAAATCACAGAAGCTAGCACGACCAGACTAAACGACTCACACACGGCTTGTGTAAGCTTATATACACCCGTGCACGTAATTACGCATACCCGTGAATGTAAGACCCGTTGCCGTATATACCCTATTACTAAGTATTTATTTATTAATAATAATAATAAACTGAAATATCGATATACACGACAAAGATCTTACGAAAAAGCTACTACTAGTATTAAAATATGCATGCAGAAGCTGGAAAACTATTATCACACAATAGTAAGCTGAAAAGAAACTTATATATATATATATACACACACACACACACATTGTATCAAAATACAAGTATTGGTACAACAAAAGTAATCCTACCAGGCCATCTGTACACATTAGAGCCTCTCCCGTCAACCATGGTCCACCCGAGCCTCACCAGTACCATACATACCTACAAGAAAGGAAAGAAGGAAAAGAATGAGTGATAAAATCACTCAGTACGTATTTCCTACTTCCCTCAACCCAAACCTTTATCCAAACAAAACACATACTTGGCCTTAGCCTAAATACTCATATATTTCCTCTGATTAATCATCTGAATATTTCTTATTCTTGTTCTCTAAATTGAAATGATGATTCATGCTATGAGATGAATGACATGGTACTGTGTCATGCAATCATACAATGGACCCTTGGGCCACTTTCTAACAAGCAAACATGCTTACTCACTGTATTTGAGACTCTATGTATCCGAAGATACCTGCTGTGCTTATCAGGCTGATGAACACAGAGATTCGACATCTTGGCCATGTAGGATGAAACAGACTAACGAAGTGCTAGAAAGCTGAAATATAACATACCAGTCCTTGGACTAATAAGCTCAAACTAAAACGATTTGACCGTAGTCAGAAGGTTGAAATCCCACAGTTGCCCCTTCGAATTCATCCAAAATAACTGACCTAGATATTAGCTTCTGAATGTTGAATAACTAATACAATTGGATCCCTTGATCCCTTTTTTTTTAATACTTTGGCATGTCATGCTATGATATGCTCATAGTGTCTTACGGGCGTGTAGGATCAGACGCACGATCCTGCATTCTGTGTACGAGGTCGTATGTCAACCATGCAGTCTGGTCATGCTAGGTTCTAGAATTCTGATACATTTTCTCACATTTAGCTTACGCAGCCGTGCCCCTGAAGCGGACGGTTGTGACCCCCTTTAATTTTAACCGTGCACAAAATGCGCGCACGTGCATGACCCTGCAAGTGTAAAGGCACAAGGGCATGTGTCTACGAGAATTGCAGAATCTCATCCAAAACTTAACCCATCAACAATTAATCAATTTCATACATTTCCAGCAATCCAAACAACATGTAAACACATCTCAATTTCAACTATAGTTCACAACATCATAATTAAGCATCCAAACCACAATTTAAACACCTAGGCATGCAAATACACATCAAGCATGTTCATGGGCGGGAATTGCCATTATACTCACTTCATCCTCATAATATCAACATGTAATCAAAGCATAGGAATCACAAATCATGCTAGAATCACCAACATAACTCATCATACATCAAACACATGCTGGAAAACTCAAAGAAGAGGCAAGGAAATACTTACCTCTTGCCATGGCTGCTTGGATTCTTTTTTTATTTAATTCTTTCACTCTCTAGCTGGATTTGAAGCTGCTGGCTACTGAATATCACCTTTAGGGTTAGGATTCTTTGAAAACAAAAGGAAGCTTTGTTTGAAAATGGATAAGGATGGGTGAGAAAAGCTTTAAACTCATCATCTCTCTCCTTTTATAAGAATGCATGGGAGTGCATCAAATGATGCACAGTCGTGCACAACAGAAAATGCAGAAACTTCATTTATCGTGCTTCGTATGAAAGAAATCTCCCAAGGAGAATCATGTGCAAGCCCCACAAGCTCAGGAAACTCGCTAACTCACCTTTAAACTTTTCTAACTCTAAATAGATTCTTAATTCTTACATCTAACCCCAAACTCTAGCCTAAAAAGGCATTTCTAATCCTAGGATGCTACATTCCTCCCTCCTTATAAAAATTTCATCCTGAAATTACTTAAATAACTCTGGAAACCTATCTTTGATCTTAGCCTCTACCTCTCAAGTAGCTTCTTCCACTCTCGGGCTTCTTCACAGTACCTTTACTAAAGGAATTTCTTTGCTTCTAGGGACTTTGACCTTAAAATCAAGAATCTATACTGGTTTTTCTTTATAGCTCAGGTCATCTGCAAGCTCCATGTTTGTGAACTGAAACACATGTGACTGATCCCTAACATATTTTCTCAATTGAGAAACATGGAAGACGTTGTGAATTCTATCCATGCTGGCTGACAATGCAAGTATGTAGGTAACTTTTCTTACTCTCTCTAATATCTCATATGACCAAATGAATTTAGAGGCTAGCTTTCTTTTCTTACCAAACCTGAGAACTTGTCTGTAGGGAGCAACTCTCAGAAAAACTTTGTCACCCATTGAGAACTCAATCTCCCTACGCCTCAAATCAGCATAGCTCTTCTGTTGATTCTGGGCCTGTTTCATTCTCTACCTAATGATCTTAATTTGCTTAATCATTCTCTGAATCGTCTTTGGACCTACTACAGTCTCCAAAGAATATCTCTCTCTCTCTAATTTTATCCCAATGAAGAGGAGAAATACACCTCCGACCATATAAGGCTTTAAAAGGAGTCATCTGAATAGTTGTCTAATAACTATTATTATAAGCAAACTCCATAAGAGGAAATAACTCTGCCCAACTAGTCTAGAAGTCTATGCAATATGCTCTTAACATATTCTCTAGGATCTGATTCACCCTCTCAATCTGGCCATCAATCTGAGGATGATATGTTGAACTAAACTGTAATCAGGTTCCTAATGATCTATACAAACCTTTCTAGAAAACAGACAAGAATCTGGAGTCTTTGTCTGATACAATCATCTTGGAAACCCTATGAAGTCTGATAACTTCTCTAATGTACAATTGCTCTAACAGATCTATAGTCGTGCCCCTACCGAATAGGTAGGAAATAGGCTGACTTGCTCAATCTGTTTACTATCACCTAAATACTGTCAAATCCTCTCTGAACTCGGGAAAGACAAAAAATAAAATCTATGAAAATATCTTCCCACTTCCACTCAGAGATACTCAAGGGATGAAGTAACCCTGAGGGTCTCTGGTACTCTGTCTTAACCTGTTGACATACCAGACATTTAAAAACAAAGTCTGTTATGTCCTTCTTTATCCCTAACCATCAGAAACTTTTCTCAAGATGTTGATACATCTTTGTACTACTTGGGTGTGCTGAATATACTATGTTGTGAGCTTCTGATAAATTCTTCTATCACAGCTTTAAACTCTGTGGCATACAGACTCTATCTCTGAACCTCAAGATCTCATCTCTGACTTCAAAATCTAGCACTGATCTTTCTGAAATCTTTTGAATCACTTGTTGAGTCCACTCATCTATCATCTAACTAACTCTACCGCATCAAATAGAGAGAACACAATCTGAAGTCTAGAGAAACCTGCAGTCACAACCTCAATCACCTCTCTGACAATATCATCCTGCAGTTCTCTCTGAACAGAAAGCTTAATAAAGCCACTCTCCTGCTCAATACAACAACCACTACATTGGCTTTACCTAGGTGATATTTAATCTCCCAGTCATAATCTTTCACCAATTCCAACCATCATCTTTGTCTCATGTTCAGCTCCTTCTGAGTGAAGAAGTATTTCAGACTCTTATGGTCTAAATAAATGCTACTTTAACCCCATAAAGATAATGTCTCTAAATTTTCAAGGTAAAAACAACTGTAGCTAACTCTAAAACGTGGGTAGGGTATCTCAACTTATGATCTCTCAATTGTTTGGAGGCATAGACAATTACCTTATTGGATTGCATCAAAACAGCACCAATCCCTTGGTGAGATGCATCTATATAGATATTAAACTCCATTCCCTCCTGTGGTAGTGCTAAAACTATAGTGCTAGGCAATTTCTGTTTTAGCTCTTGGAAACGAGCCTCGCACTCCTCTGTATATATGAAAGGAATCTCTTTTCTGGTCAAAGCAATTAGAGGTCTCGCTAGACTCGAGAACCTTTCAATAAATCTCCGGTAGTAACCTACCAAACCTAGGAAACTTCTTACCTCTTTAACTTTCTTTAGCCTTAGTCAGCTCAACACGACCTCCACTTTACTAGGATCCACTAAGATACTATCTGCTGAAACTACATGGCCCAAAAAAGCCACTCTGTCAATCCAAAACTCACACTTGAAGAACTTGACAAAAAGCTGCTATCCTCAACCTTTAAAACACATATCTTAGGTGCTCTTCATGCTCTTCTCTACTTCTAGAGTAAACCAGTATGTCATCAATGAATACCACCACAAAACGACCAAGATAGTCATGAAACATCCAGTTCATCAGATCCATAAAGATCGTTGGGGCATTTTTCAAACCAAAAGACATCACTAAAAACTCATAATACCCGTATCTGGTCCTTAAAACAGTCTTAGGGACATTCCTATCTACTACTTTGACTTGATAATATCCAGATCGCAGGTCGATCTTGGAAAACATAGTTGCTCATCTCAACTGATGAAAAAGGTCATCAATCCTTGGCAAGGGATATTCGTTCTTCACTGTGACTTTATTTAGCTCCTTATAGTCATTGACTTATCTTTCTTCTTAACAAATAAAATAGAAGCTCCTTAGGGTGAACAATTAGGTCTGATGAATCTCTTGTTAGTCAGCTCCTGTAACTGTTTCTTCAACTCTTAGAGTTCAGTGGAAGTCATCTGATATGAAGCCTTAGAGATTGGAGTCATACTAGAAAGAAGCTTAACACCAAACTTTAACACTCTGTTTGGAGGTAACCTTGGTAACTATTCAGGAAAGACATCAGGAAACTCTCTCACCACTGACACCTCTTCAATACTTGGCCTTATTACACTACTACACACAACATTGGTCAAGTATCCAACATAGCCCTTATTCAACAGTTTCCTTGCCTGAATGCAAGAGATCATCATACTATCAACTCTGCCCTCATTAAAAACAAACTGATCAAGGCCTACATGGAATGGAACTTTCTTTGTTCTACAGTCTATCTCTACACTATATTTCCCCAAGAAGTCCATACCCAAAATCATATCAAAGTCTACTAACTCTAGTAGAATCAGATTTATCATCAGCTGCCTAGCAAGATCACAATCTCTTGATCTACCAAGACTTTATCACTCACCACAAATCCCTTATCTGACATGTCTACACAGATACTCATATTGGCCACACTAGGGGTTAACCCTAATCTCTCCACTACACTTCTGGCTACAAAGTTGTGTGTGACACCACAATCCACTAAAACAAATAAAGGAGTACCAAAGAAAAGTAACTGACTAATTATCACATGAGGGATAATCTCTGCTTGCTCCTGGCGAACAACATAAACTCGGGCTCTGCCTCTACCTATACATGAAAGACATGTACCTTTCCTAGGTGCTTCACCACTGAGCCTAGAAACATCTGCTACCTATCTCTCTGTGCCAACACTACCTCTGGGTGGACCTTCTTTGCCTCTAAACTGTCCAGTACCTCTTTTATTCGATCTGGCATAAACTCCTACTCTGATTAGATACTCAACTATCTTGTGCCCTGGCTGTCGGCACCCAAAACACACAATCTGACCAATCAAACACTCTCTAGGGTGTCACTGACCATATCTGACACATGGAGGTAACTGGGTTGTAGTTCTCTGTCTCTGAAATCCTTTGTATGACTTCTTGGTTGATATTAGTCTTTTACCTCTATCTTTAGTCTTCTCAACTGATTGGGTACAACTTTTCTAAGATACTTGTACCTACTGTCTCTATACTCATACTCTGACTGAAATCTCTATAACTAGTTAGAAACTGAAATCTGTCTCTAGCTGACTCTGGTTGTCTTCTTTTTGGCATCTGATGAGCTTCATATCTTATTGGTGCTACTCTAACTGGCTCTTAACTTCGACTCACCCTAACTTGATGAAGACTTTCTCTAACCATATCTCTCATCATTTCTCTCAATTCTTCTGGCCTCAAAGACACATGGGGGGAACTCTGATATCGTCGCCTATCACTAACACTCATAGGTCGGGTGGAGGAAATACTTCTTTCTTCATTTATATATCTAGGGATTTACTTTTCTCTATATATAGTATCACAGGTAAACAAAGGGTTAAAAACACAAAATACCATGAAAAAAAAAAAAGCAATACCTTACTTATGCTGTGAAGATGGTCTAGACTATGGCTCCAAGGGAGTAAACATCTGCTCCACACTCTCAAAATTATGTAAACAATGATGCAAAATCATGAATTTAGGAAAAATGGTTTAGAGATTTGCTTGGATACCAACAATGTAAGACTCGCTGCCATATATATCCTGTTACTGAGTATTTATTTATTATTATTAATAATAAACTGAAATATCGATATACATGATAGGGATCTTACGAAAAAGCTACTGCTAATATTAAAATATTTATACGGAAGTTGGAAAACTATTATCACACAATGGTAGGCTGAAAAGAAACTTATATATATATACACATTGTATCAAAATACAAGTATTGGAATAACAAAAGTAATCCCACTAGGCCATCTAGTACACACTAGAGCCTCTCCCGTTAACCATGATCTACCTGAGCCTTACCAGTACCACACATACCTGTAATAAATGAAGGAAGAAAAAGAGTAAGTGATAAAATCACCTAGTAAGCATTTCCTACTTCCCTCAACCCAAACATGCATCCAGACAAAACACATATCTGGCCTTAGCCTAAATACTCATATATTTCCCCTGGTTAATCATCTGAATATTTCTTATTCTTGTTTTCTGAATTGAAATGATGATTCATGCTATGAGATGAATGATATGGTATTGTGTCATACAATCATACAATAGACCCTTGGGCCACTTTCTAACAAGTAAATATGTTCATTCACTATATCTGAAACTTTATGTATATGAAGATACTTGTTTTACTGATCAGGCTAATGAAGTGCTAGAAAGCTGAAGTTTAACATACCAGTCCTTAGACTAGTAAGCTGAAACTGAAACAATCTAACCGCAGTTAGAAGACTGAAATCTCATAGATCCCCCTTCAAGTTCATCCAAAATAACTGACTCGAATATCAAGTTCTGAATATTGAATAACTAATACAATTGGATCCTTTGATCCCTTTTCTGATAATATGTTGGCATGTAATGCTATGATATGCTTATGATGCCTTATTTTATCTTATTTCAGCTTATTATAAGGTCAAATGGCTATTAGGAAGGTTTCCAATGCTTAATATTTCATTTTAGATTATTTCCCAAATTTTATGCTTGAGCACGAGCGTGTAGGATCAAACACACGGTCGTGCATTTTATGCACAGGGTCTTATGTCAATCGTGTAGCCTGGTCGTGGTAGGTTTTGAAATTCTGATGCATTTTCTCACACGGGCATGACCTTGCAAGTGCAAGGGCACACGGGCATGCGTCTGCGGGTACACGGGTGTGCGTCCTACTCTGCTTCAGTAAAACGTGCCTAAAACTTGTAGAATCTCATCCAAAACTCAACCCATCAACAGTTAATCAATTTCATACATTTCTAGCAACCCAAACAACATGTAAACACATCTCAATTTCAACTGTAATTCACAACATCATAATTAAGCATCCAAACCACAATTTAAACACCCAAGCATGCATATACACATCAAGCATGTTCATGGGCTGGAATTGCCATTATACTCACTTCATCCTCATCATATCAACATGTAATCAAAGCATGAAATCACAAAGCATGTTGGAATCACCAACATAACTCATCATACATCAAACACATGTTGGAAAACTCAAGGAAGAGGCAAGAAAATACTTACCTTTTGCCATGGCTGCTTGGATTCTCTTTCTTTTTAATTCTTTCACTCTCTACCTGGATTTAGAGCTGCTGACTACTGAATATCACCTCTAAGGTTAGGATTATTTGAAAATAAAAGGAAACTTTGGCTGAAAATGGATAACAAGGGGTGAGAAAAGCTTTAAACTCATCATTTCTCTCTTCCTACAAGCAAGCATGGGAGTGCATGATGCACGGTCGTGCATAAGGGAAACCTCCCAAAGAGAATCATGCACAAGCCCCACAAGCTTAGGAAACTAACTCACCCTTAAACTCTTCTAACTCCAAATCTATTACTAATTCTCACATCTAACCTCAAACTCTAGCCTAAAAAGGTATTTCTAATCCTGGGATGGTATAGTGCGTCAGGTAGAAATGAGACCTTAAGCTTAAAACAAGTATGATGCATAGTAAATCCAATATAATTGATATTACTCAGTAAAAGGAAGCAAGATAAGCATACATGATATATCATATGAATATCATGACATGACAAGTCATATAGTGTTTTTAGAAAGGGATCCAAGGATCAAAATACATGTTTTCAGTTAGAAAAGTATGATGTTCCAGACATCTTTTCAAGGGTGAATATGAGGGGGTATTTGTGTGTTTCAACACACCTAGGATGAGAACTAGCATTAGGATCCATGACTATAGTAGCCATTATATATTGGCATATATTGGTGTGCTTTCAGCAAGTAGCTTAGGTTTCAGTGCTTTACACTTAGTTTTATATTCAAATTCAGTTACTATACATTAGTTAGTCAGTTACTACCTATGTGTTAACATAGAAAACTTACATAGCCAAGGTATCAAATCTCTGTATTCATTAGTTACGTAATATGATTTTCAGTTATAGTATTTTATTCAGTATGATTCAAGATCTTCGGATCATAGTTTTTAGTATAAATCTAGTTTTATAATTAGCCCAAGGGCTCAGTTCTTACTTTTAGTATGTTATTTTTACATGACATATACAACATAGAATAATTCAACATATGGATGAACAGATGGAATTCAAAATCAGTATAAACTCAGAATACAAAATAAGATATGAACAAAATTCACGAATAATAGTATATGAATGATGGAATAGTATCAGGTTAACCAGCTTGCGATGTTGTAGTGTTATCCTCAGAGGAGGATTATTTTAAGGTTAGAGATAGGAAACACTTACTGGGTAAACTTATCACTCACTCTCTACTTTCCTTTCTCTTACAAGTCAATGTAGTAAAGGCTGAGAGAAGGTGATGGCTACCAACTGGGATCTAATTTTCAGTTTTATAGCATTCTTATGGTTTCCATGCTCCATTTGTTTTATATTTGCATATAGACATACAATCAATGTACATGTATGTACACACACCTACTTTGTATGAGTTTTCCAGTATATAAAAGATATTTTTTGGGCTTTTTACTCATTTTCACCACATAGTTTTCCACTGCCATATTTCAACTCAGTATTAGGTATTTCTGCTGTGTATTATTGGAAATATTAATTATTTTATCTATAATAATCATCATAACTATTATTGATATTTCATAGTAAAAGCTTGTATAGTAATATACAGCAGAAGTGCCTACATAAATTGAATGCAAGTATGTTACATATATGTGTTTGGGTTGCAATATGTGCATAAATAAAATTAATGTCAAAATGAGTCAATTTTGATTGTTTTGACTTTTAAATGACATGAATTCACATATTATTGTCTCTCATGATCAAACACGCAAAAATGATATGTTTGTGGTGTTTTGATCAAATTTTATGCATAAATCTTTCATCCCCTAAAATTTGTGAAATTGATTTCAAATATGTCAATTGCATTTTAAAAGTAGCTAGATATGTTTCAAATATAGTTTTAAATTTTTTTCAATGATTTGAAAAGAATAAAAATCAATTTTCAATGTTTTGATGTTGTTTTGGAAAATGTCCCCTAGGTCAAAATTATGTTTTACTATAGAATTATAGGTTTAATGGTCATACACGACCATGTACATGGGTTACACAATTATGCATGCATCATTTCTCTAGTTACAGGATTATGCTTAAATGACACATGATCTTGCATGTCCTATAATCAGACATATACCACCGTGCATGTCATCTACAAAACCATGCTTGGCAAAATCTATAGAAGTTTTTTTTTTTTTTTTTCAGAATCTTAATTCTTTAAGTTTTTCTGCAAATATTTCCCCTAAATGTTTTAATTATCATATCTTATACATGAAAACGTTAACACTTATTGAAGTTACTCATATAAAAAGAAAGAGAAATAAAAGATTTGGATACTCCTTATGTGTTGAATGTATGCTAATGTAAATGGGAGTATTCATATCTTAAAATTGATTAGAAAAGGGGGAGTTTTCATTTTTATTTTTTTTTTTGGTATTTTAAAAAGAGGGAGATAGAATTATCTTTGAATAGGGGAGGATTTATAAAAGTTTTTATGCTTAAATTGATAAAATAATTTTAAGGAAAGAAAAATTTTTGTAAATTAAGTGAAAATTTTTCCTTAAATGAAAATTTTTTTAACATACTTTTTTTTATTTATAAAAAAAGGGAGAATATTTTGGTATGTTAAAATGATTTAATGTTTTATTGTTTTCAATATTTTATTGTTTTTGTGCTTTGTTGGAAAAAAATTTTCAGTGATATACGTTAGTGTGCTTAATACATTTTAACATAAGTTTTCTTAACAACTAAAAAGGAAAAGATTGTTGGACTCATATAGGTTTTGAATTGATGAAAACCTTGTTAAAATATCTAACCAGTCATTGCATGTAATGTTCATGACAAGAGAAGACCAGAGGTTTTAATTTTATAGGATTTATCTGGCGTATGACTGTATGTGTCCTCTAAGGGGAACACACACCTTGGTTGAGTCATACAAATTGTCCATGCATAAAAAAAAACAAGGATGCACAACTATGTAACTTTCGAGTGCACGACCATATGTCATGATAGGAAGACGTATTGCCAGAGTCTGTCGTGCAAGCCCAGTAGTGCTTGTGTATAAATAGACTTTACTAGGAGCATACCTATGTAAAAAAGTTCATACGCTTGTGTATGTTGAAGAAACTTGATCGTGTGGTGATTGTATGGGTATAGTTTGTGAATTTGTGTGCTGCTCTAGAAGATTCAAAGCAATAAAGGCATGAAGGCACATGATCTCCTATGTGGAGTACACACTTATGTCACGATTTAAGAAATTCAACTGTTAGAGAGTACGCATTAACTAGAGCACGACCATACAACATAGGCACACGACTGTACATCTACCCAAATGCACTCCAATGGCTCTCAAATCAGCTACAATGGCTATATTTCTCAAATCCTATAAAATGGAACTAGTTTGCAGACTTAGGGGTTAGAGAATCAAGCTTTAGATTTCTACTCATTGTTCTTTAATTCTTCTTCACACCTTTTCTCACTAGAACATACTTTGTTATCATTTTGAGAGAAACTTTGTGAGCTAATTTGTGTAAAGGTAATTCTTTCTTTATCTTTCAAAAACCCAATGATGCAATCTCGTGAGACTAATGTAAGGTAGAATCCCATAAAACTACATTAAGGGTGTAATCTCTTGTTATCAAAACCAGTGTAAAAGGGTAAAATCTCTTAGTAAAAAAACTATTATAGTTTCTGGGTGATAAAAATTATAAGAGAAAAATCTTCAAGTAAGGTTGTTTGGAGTAGTGAATATAGAAAGCTTATGAAGAAGCTTCGAACCATTATAAACTATCTAAGCAATTTTTTTTCCCTTTCTCTCCTTACATTATTTTATATTTACTTGCCTTATATTGTTGAACGATTTATTTATTGAATTGATTGCTTAGCTTTGTTGATTATTTAATGTTAAGGAAAAAGTATTTAATTTTCACAAAGTTTTCAAAAAACCTATTCACCCTCCCCACCCCATCCTCTACCCATTCTAAGTTATTTGTCATATTGCCTTTAAGGTTTATCACAACGAGTTTAGAGATCCTTCGAAGTTATCAAAAAGGGGGAGTACCTAAGTGCTGAATTTAGGGATTACCTAAAGGAATAGATGATAGTATCTTAACTCATCCCTCCTCGTACACCACAACACAATGGTGTATCTAAATAGAGGAATAAGACTGATGGATATAGATAGGTGCAAGATTCATTTGACAAATTTATTTTTCATTCTAGAGCTATGCTTTAAAAGCAATATTGCATACAATTAAATAAAGTTGTATCTAAAGCCACAGATAGATCTCCTTATGAGTTATGGATTAGGTGGAAGCCTAATCTAGGTTAGTTGAAGATTTGGGGCTATGAGGCTTTTTTCCATGAAATTGGTATTGGATAAGCTAAGCAATAAATCTAAAAAGTGAGTCTTTATAGGATACCTTAAGGAAACTAAAGGTTATTATTTATACCATTTAAAAGAGCAAAAAATATTTGTTGCCCAAGCTATTGTCTTTTTAGAAAGAGAATTTATTCTTAGAAAAACGAGTAAGATGAAGGTGGAGTATAATAAAACTCCTAAGCCACAGGATAACATAGATATTGGACTGAAGGATGATATTGCATATATATACATAAATAAAACCATATAAGGTTTTAAGCATACCTATTGTTTGCTAGCTCCACTAATCTTAGTGTGGAATGAGATAAGCTCTTCCACCATACTCTAAAGATGTTCTCTTTCTAAAGTAGAGAGGCACAAGTGGTGATCCATGTAAGGTAAAAGTTGAGAAACAACCTTGTACCAAAAGAAGTTGCCAGCTATGTGGTATAGAGTTTTGGGTAAGGAAGAGATGACAGATCCTAGGCAGTAACCCAAGGATAAACAACTCAATCTCTTTACAGAGGAAATAAGTTGGAAAGAATAAGGTAAAAAAGGCTGAGAAGAAGAATAAAAGAATGACAAAGTCATTTCTTTTATATTTGTCATTTCTTTTATAGTCATTGATGTATAACTGTACACAAAACACAATAGTCCTATGTCACTTTTTTTAGAATGAGCACGAGCTATATAAATCAAACACATGATCATACTTTTTATCTATTAAGATCTACACTTCCATTGCAAGTAGAAAGCATAGTTTTATAAGGAACATGAATTATCTAGTTAAGTGCATACCTATGCATACAAAATGTACGATTGTGCTTAAGCCAAATTCACTTATCTTAACCTTATCGCATCCTATATAGATCAAACTTGATAAACAACCTAGACAATGAACAACCTATTTCAATACACGAATATACTTAGGCTCATATGTCTAATTGAATATCAACCTTATCCGAATATATTCAAAAAATCTCCAAAAAACTCTATTCACTATTTCTCTGTATCTTTCTCTTCCCTCAAAACCAAATCAATTTAGATATCAACCTATGTTCAATACACATATTGCTTGAGACACCAAATCATCAATCTAATTAAGGACTTGATTCATCTTAAATCCAATTACTCTTTAGGTTATTTAACCCTTATCTACATGTTACCCATACGTTTTCTAGTGACCCATAAGCTATCTAGTGACTCGACAATGTATAGTATCATATCGAATCATTTTTACCAAGCTTAACATGTTTCCTTTCCAAGTTCGTATATGAGTAGTAATGTATCATGACACGGGTCCACTGAAATGATAATGTCAATTCACAGCTCAACAATATATGGTTATTCATAACATATAAATCCTTTCATTATCCTATATCTTTTGAGGCTAAGATATAGATTAAGTATCTATCTTAGTAATTCTTTATTGTTAGAATCAATTGACTAACAAATGATAATAAAGGATCAGGCCACATCCAATTCTTATTATGATCATAGATTTATAATCGCTAGTAAATGTCAATAAGGTTTAACAGAAATAAGATCTTTCATTATCATAAGAATTACCTTAGCTCACGTATAGATTTTGATATAGTCAATCACCATCGTTATGGCACCTATGATACAAAAAGTATGTTAAATGGTGTCAAACTATATCGTTCCTTGTATAAACCAATTCAGTAATCCTTAAGTCAAATGATCATGTGTATCCTCATTTGCTAAAAAATGATATGTTCCATAAACATTATTAGCATGTCTAATATCAACATACAATATTCTTTATATGATTTATACATAAATGAACACTCAACAATTCAACTAATTCATTATATGTCAACTCAAGGTGGATTTCAATCTATTTCCTCCAACATAACTCATTATGTTATTGCTCGACATATTCCATCACCTTTTGTACCTAGCCTAAACAATCAACTATGTCATTGTCATATCTTACATACCTAGCCTAAACAATGAATTATGTCATTGTCATTATCTTATGTACCTAGCCTAAACGATCAACTATGTCATTGCAATAGATCTTGCGTTATAAATATAAGACATATAAATATTTTCAATTATAAAAATTCTAGGAAATATATTAAATTTGCGTATTTTTAAAAGATTGAGTTATTTTCTACACCACGAATGAAATTCTTTTGTTGGCATGAAAAATCTGGCAAATTGAAATATATGTAAGCGATTTCCAATTTGCATGATTATTTTAACTGCGTGAAATCGCTATTTTGATTGATAAAAATCAGGCCGCGTGAACAATTATTGTCATTCTATATCAAGTTTTAGTCTACAAAAATGCTACGCAACCTATCCACTCTTATGTGACGATGATGAATTCGTAAAATTCGATATCGCATTTTCAATTAAACAAGACTCCATGAATTTTACCCAACCCATCCGGCCACTTAAGGGTGGGTACTCGTCTAGAAAAATGGTTTTCGCGATTACTCCACTTAATCTAGTTTATAGCAACAACGCAACAGACAATTAGATACCCATCATTTGTTTCCTAAATTTTAAAGGAATATTTGCATTAACATTAATTGAACACAATCATTTTCAGCTAAAATTAAAGTAAATATATACATCCAAAGTTATTACACTGATTTTCTTGATTTGATATCGCCATATGAGAATTCACAAGTAAAACTTAGAAAATGATGATAAAATTATAATAAATTATTCTAATAGTTATATTGATATAAGATTTAGTTTTTATATTAATACTAAATACCCCTACGATATGGTTATTTATAAAAAATCTTGAAAAAAAAAATTTAAAAGCAATGCGGCCTCAATTTTTATATGAGAAATTATTATATTAATGTATTGAAAATGTCGCCATATTTATAAAGAATAGATACTATGTTAAATATTCGAAGATGAACGACAGCAGAGGATTGGACAATAGTAAGATAAAATGAGATTTGAGTTCACATTTAACTTTACACGTAGTTAGCATATTTTCCTTCCAACAGAAGCAACCAATATGAAAAAGAAAAAAAAAAAAAAAACAGTTGGAAAATTCAATTGATGAGATTAGGACTAGCTACGAAGAATCTTCTGAATCATCATCATCATCATCATCTTGACTAGCTTCACTTTTCTAGTACTCCATGTGAGAAGAGCCCTTCTGATTTTTTTACTTCTCACTTTCTCACTCCCACTCCCACTCCCGGATAAAGTTGGAAAATAATCTCTTTTTTTTTTTTTTTTTTCAACTGTATTATAATAACAAAAAATGTGTAACTTCCCATTCACTACACACTCAAACCATCAAAACCACACTGCTTGTAGGTGAGAGACTGATTCCTCGGACTTATCACAATTGCACAATCCACGGATACCTGTCCATCCCCATTTCTTATTTCCAATAAATAAACACCCAAAGAACAAATATTCAATTCTACTAATAATATGATTAGCATTATTATTGCGAACACAACACGACATGCAATTTTCAATAATGCAATGCACGTCCCCTCCATGTTCTTTATATACTTTTTAGTCAAAAGCCCGTTACACAACTCAAAAAATAGAGCAAGATTTAGTTTAAAACTTCTAATCTTACTAAAATTATGCATAATCATACACAATTAGTAAAAAGTAGACTTTATAACCATGAAATATTTAACTAATGTTTATAATATGACATATAATAACAATAATAACATCACTTATCATAGCATCCTACAATTAATCAAGCAGAGTTAGAACAAAAAATTTTAATGTTATCTACTATTAGTATCGTTAAGATTTTGTTCATTAATGTTTAATTATTCAACTGAATTTGGACCTCCTTTAACCCACTATTCCTTCAAATTTGAATGGACATTTCACAAATCAAGAAGTTCATAAAATTTGTCATATATCTCTCAAAATGAAAATGGAGCTTACCTAAACACATAAGTCTACAATCACCCTAAAGGAAGTGGCCAAATTTCAACAAAACATGCCAGATCATGGGCACTTGAAAGGATAGAAAAATTGTTTTCAGGCTTTTAAATCAGAAGGACCCACTGGTCACCCAAACTTGACTTGGTTGAAAAACCCAATTACTTTTTTCCTCCAAAAATAACCCATATTTTTTTCTCTTTAAACCTATCAAAATCTAATCCTAAAATTCTTTCACAATGCAGTTCAATCCAATGCTACGCCATCATTTCTTAATTTCAAAATACTTCAGGGTAAATCAAGCAAAATTCAAGATAAGTGCCCATAAAAAGAAAACCCAGAAAATAATATCCAAATGGCATGCCTTCAAAATGATAGTTAAAAATAATAATAATAAAATCTTAAAAATGCCCGATATGGTGGCTTGAGTCTCGAAATTTATTTCACATTTTTAAATGAGTCTTTAGACAGGACGTATGATAATAAATGACCATCAAATTTGTCAGAAAAAAATACGACTAACTTGAACGGTATTTGATAATACAAAAGAATAAAAATATATAATTAATTAAAAATATCTTGCTCACCTAAGATTAAGGCTATTGATACTGATGTGGCATAAAAAACTGCGTGAAAATAAAGCAATTACCAGCATCGTTATTAAAGTAAAGAAAGCCCTTAGTTTGCCTTCCTTTCACTCGATGCTTTTTAAGACTAAAAAGTACGCATTAATTGGCATTACCAAAACCAAAACCAAAACAAGTCCAACAAATATGCCACCAAATTTTGTATAAAACCCCGAAGCTACTTCTTTCTGGTGAGGAAACTCCTAAAAACCACCGCTCATCCCCATTAAGCAAGTGCCACAGATTTTACAAGTGTACATTATGGGCGACTGAATAGCAACAGGTTAATATATTCATGCTTTGAATTTGATAGATAAGTTTTAAGCTAAATGGATTTAGTTTGTAAAATAAGAAAAGAGCAAAGAAGAGGGCCGTGGGCGCCAATGAAATAAACTTCAATTATGAAGTATGAAAATTTGTCTTTTAATTCATTAAATTTTGTCAATAAATCTTCATACACAAAATAATTTTTATACTTGTTTATGCATTTGAATGATAATAAAAGAAAAAAAATAAAAAATATTTAATATTTCCAAAAAAAAAAAAAACTAATATAAAAATGGTGATTTGTTTTGATGTTAGAATATTTTTATTATTTTTTTTAAATAAGAGTTCAGTGGGGGCATGAGCCCAAGGATCCAATGAAGAAAAAATGGCCTTCTTCCCTAAGCATACCAAAAAGCACTATAAACATGGGGACAAGACTTAGTCGGTTCCTCTGCAAATTTTCAACTAAACCCAAAACACAAACAAAATTTAAAATTAAAATGATAAAATAATAAATAAATAAAGCAACATAATAATGTTGACATGGACCACAAATTCTATCTTTCAAAAACTCAAGATTTGAAACAACAATTTACCTGAACACCGGGAGAATCGAAGTTCATGACGCGGATCTTAGCGCCAACATCACCCAACACCCTCAACTCAACGCGGTCATACAAAGAGGCGTCTCTGATTAAACTAGCAGCATCTGCCTGCAATAAATTTGCTCGATCAACGGCGATGGTGGCCTCCACGTTTCTTGCACTGTGAGCCTCCTGGTAGAACCCCGGTACTGAAGCTTTACCCAAGGGAATCCCCTGGTACATTACCGTGAACTTGGACTCGCCGTACTTGATGCCCACTTTGTTTGGGTTAACGGCGGTAAAAAGCATGTGAATTGTGAGGGAAAGCGACGCCGTTTCAGTGGAGATAGAGTTGGCGGTGCTGGGGTCCAGGGAGGTGGGATTTGCGGAGATGCCCATGTACTGAACGCCAACTTGCTGGAGATCAAACTGGGGCTTCTTGGGTTTGACGGCCAGGATTACGATTAGAACAATGGCTAGGATGAGGAGAGCGAGGAAGGAGAAGAGAAGGAAGAGGCAGCAGCAACAGCCTTTTAAGGACGCCGAAGAAGACGAGGAAGAAGGCGACGTTGTAGGGTAGTAAGAATGATGGCGGATTTGTTGTGGTTGTGGCTGTGGTGGCATTTTGGGAATGGGAGCTGAAGCAAGAAGTCTCTCTCTTCTCTTTCTGCGAGCAAAATTTTCCTGCCAGGGAAAAAAGAAAGAAAGAAAGAAAGAATGGTGTGAGGGAGAGAGAGTGAGATGCAGAGAAAGAGAGACGGTTTGGTTGACAGAGTGGACTTTAAAAAATAAATAAAAACAAAAGGCTTCTCACCTCGCTCTATAATAATACGACCACAAAAAAAAAATGTAAGTGGCGACTCTTCTTCCACAAAATTTATTTTGGATTGCCCAACGTTAATAGTTAATCCAAATTAAATAAATATAAAGTAACTTATCTATATTATATTACAATTAAATTTCAATTACGATATTTTTTAATTTTATAATTATAATATTAATACATAAATTTTATATTTTATATATTTATTATATTTTATATACAAATTTAAAAATATATACTAGTATTATATTTTACAAGTTAAATTTACTTTTAAAAATATGAAAATTAAAATTTTACTCAAAAACTAGATTGAAAATAAAAAAACTATGTATAAAAAAATTCAATAGCAACTTAAAATATTTTAAACTCCCTTTAAATCGCGTGACACATAAATTTAAAAAGTTTAAAAAGTAGTCAACTCCTCCTAACGCATACACCAAGAACTTTTCAAAACTTGTAAAACACATGCCCCCCCCCCCCCTCTTCCGCATGACCCAATTTATGTGCTACTAAATGACGTTACACAAAGTCGCATGATCTAACCATCGATCAGGCTAGAATCCATAAGGCTATTGATTTAGTAGTTGTCAATGGTCTCAAACATGCGAAAATTGCTAGCTTTCGCCACCGAAATCTGGTAAAATCGTGCAGCTAATTTTGCCAAGATTTCACTAAATTCCAATGATGAAAGCTAGCGATCTTTGCATGTCTGAGATCGCTGACTACTATTAAATAATAACCCTATGGATTTTGGCCTGACCGACGGCCAAATCGTGTAGCTTCGTACAATATCATGTGATAGTGTACAAACTGGGTCATACGAGGGGAGGGGAGAGGAATTTCACAAGTTTTAAAAGGTTACCGGTATGTAGTTGGGGGGAGTTTGCTACTTATTAAACTTCTTGAATTTGTGCATCACACAATTTAAGAGGAGTTTAAAACTTCTTAAAGTTGTTATTTAAGTTTTTTTTATATTTAGTTTTCATAATTTTAGTTCGTTTTTTAAATAAAACTTTCATTTTCATATTTTCAAAAGCAAAATTGATATATAAAATATAATATTAGTTGTATGTTTTCATATTTCAAAGGTAAAATTGGTATATAAAATACAATACTAGTGTATTAACATTGTTATTGATGAAATTAAAAAAATGTGATCATTTGGACTTAATCCTAATATGATATGGATAATTTGCTTTACACCTATTTAATTTTGGTTAATGATTTTATTTTTCCAATAAGGAGTAAGTTTTGAGCTAGGCTACAATATCATAAATCATAAGTTTAAGCTCTCTTTTGTTATATTAGGCATAGATTTTGATTGAATAGATTAATAGTAATGAAACATAATATCATTTGGGTTTTCCTTTTTGATATGATTGGCTAGTCTAGTTAGTTTACATGTATTCTATGATAAGGCCAAATAGTAAAAAAAATCTATTAGTTAAAAGTGTGAATGGTAAATGAGTTGAATTAGGTCACAAGCTTAAACAGGACTTTCTCATGGTAATTTAAGAAAAAAATTAAAACGTTTAAAAAATCTTAAAATTGTGAAAATAATAGACAAAGTGATTTTTATGCATAAAAAGAGAAATATTAACTTAGTATTGATATTATTCTTAATTGCTTACATTACAACATATACGCATTAACAATGAAGATATCATAAATATGGGTTTAAAGGTTTTTAGTTTTAAGATTTATTGGAGATTTAGATTAAATTGATTATTTTATTGTTTAGTTGTGGGAATGGTATTGCGATTGAAAAGAGTTTGAATCAAGTAATAGGAAATTTAGTCAAGAAAACATTTTATGTTCACATTTTTCCAATCTATGTGATTTTTAACTGAATCACACATACTATAAGCAAATGAGAAAGTGGGTTGAACAAAATTTGTCATGCATAATACATATAGTCTGCCCCATGAAATTTTACATAATGCTAATTATAGTTATGTGTAATGCACATTATGAGAGATAATTAAAATTTTATCATGCATGAATTATAGGCATGTGAAACACATATTAGGGGGTAATTAAAATTTTGCACAAATGGGGGTAATTAAAATTTTTTTCATGCATCAATAATAAACATACACATCACACATAACAAGAGTAAAAGAAATTTTGATATGCATGAATTACAAGTATGTATAATACACATAGTTAGGTATGCTTAGTCTACGTAGTATGCATGAAATATAGGGTTAAATGAATCTTTTAGGCCATATTGAGTGATGTACAAAGTCTATAGTGGACTAACAAAAGATTTATTATTTCCGAGTATAGGAGCTTATAATCTGGATAAGCCAACTAACAAATATTGAAGACCACTGAAACTTATGGCTACAATGGGACAAAATTATTGCTCAATCTAATATTGTTGGTCATTGATGAGACATTAGACTATGATATCGAAGAGTATGTCTCAGCCTTAAAGAGATATTTGATAACGAAGGAATTACATTGTATAGGTAACTGTATTGTTAAAAGACTATTAGTTAAACATTAACATTCTGATATTCGAGTGGTCATGATACTTTACTAAAAGCCAATATGCATAAAAGGTTGTTAAACAGGGTTTTGACATGAATATGTACACTATTGATTTATCGAAAAGCCTATAAGTCATACATAAAAAAGAGTTTGTTGAACCTTTGGTATTTTGATGATAATAAAATTGTGTTTAAAGGACTAATTTACCCTTAGTATGACTTAATACATGACAAAAAGTTTATTTTTATAGGTTTTAGGCATCATACGACCTTGTACTCACTGAGCATGATTATGCGCTATTATAAGTTAGCACGTGTGTTAAAAACACAAGATCATGCTCATGTTTGTGTTAGGGCCTGTAATTTTCTAAAAATTTTGTAGTTCCAACATGATCGTTTTGGAGTATAACACAGTTATATTTACATAATTCAGATCCAATATGACTATCTTACTTGTGCAACCCTATCGTGTTAAGTCAAAGAAGCAAAGGTTAATCATATGACCATGTTTAATTAACACATGATCGTGTAAAGGTATTCATAAAGCAACACAATCTTATCAATTATGCAAAGCTTATCGTGCTAAGCAAGAAGGTTAATGGTCAACAGCACGACTGTGTTCATCATAGACACATGATCGTGCTCTATACTCTTGAAAGATGACATAACCTCTAAGGACTTGTAGCCTTATTGTGCGAGATGGTTAAAATGTTATAGTCAACACACAATCTTGTACAAAGTAAATACACAAGTGTGTAAGTAAAGAATCAAAAGGCATATTATTGGGTTGATCATACGACAACATCATGTAATGCTTGTTCACAAAGAAGTAAGGCTATTTACCCAAAAAAAAAAAAACAAAGAAAAAAAGCCAAGAAAATACATGACCATGCAAGAAAATATCACACAATTGTGCTAAATGAAAAATGAGTGCCATTGCCACCCTTGTTGTGCAATGCTAATGTGCAACAACTTATTAAATGCATTTCACAAAGCACGTGTGTGTCTTGTGTCCTAATGATACTCAGGTCCTTTACGAGCTTCTAAAATTTGAAAAGACATACACGAAGAAATAAAACATGACCATGTATAGGAAACACATAACTATGCATAGTTGGTAGGATTTATAAATTCAATTGTTAAGAGTTTGATCAAAGTAATCAATAAAGCAAACACAATTATGCACTCGATAGACATGACTGTGCACCTAAGAAAATTATTGTAACTATATTCTTTTCACCTATCCAAATGATACAAATTGAATGCAATTCTAATAAAATAGTGTAAAGGGCAAAATTCTCACACCACGTTCTTGAAAAAACCTTAAAGATATTTGTTCTTATTCTTGTGTATCAACCTATTTGGAGGCATTCTCACACCACGTTTGTTATTTCCAATCACAAAAGGCAAAATGCTAATAAACTAGTTTAAAGGGCAAAATTCTCTTGTATAAAAACTAGTGTGATCTTTGGGTATTAAAGATAATAAAAACTTCAATCAGATTTGATTGAGGAATAGGATGTAAAAGGTTTGTGTTCAAAGCTCTGAACCTTTTTAAATTAGTTGAACAATTTTTTTCCCTTACTTTCTTTAATTATTTAATATTTGTATTAATCTATGTTAATTAAATTGCTTGGTGTTTGATTGTGTGTTAGAAATTGATTATTTGATTTTTCCATATAATCAGGTTTTAGGTGGTAAATTTTTTTTTTTAATAATTTTATTCACCCCCATCTAGGATTACTTTTCTAGCCTAAAAGATTTTACAATTGATAGTAAAGGATTATTAGAGTTAATAGATCTTTGCAAAATGGCTAGCATCTCCATACCTGTTTTTAATGAGGGATGATGCACTACTAGACCACCATTGTTTTGTGGTATAAACTTCACCTAATGGAAAAATTAGAATGAGATTGTATGTTAGGTGTATTGATTAAAAATTGTGGAAAATCATTGAGCATAAAGACTTAGTGCCTAGGGATTCTAGGACAATTGCCAAAACATAAAAATGAGTACAATGATGATGATTAGAAGTTATTAAACTTAAATGCCAAAGCCATTGACATTTTGTTTTATGCTTTAGATTCTACAAAATTTAATAGAGTTTTTTCTTGTGAACCAACTAAAGAAGTTATTCTTCAAACTATATATAAAGACATAAGTTATGTCAAGAAGTTGAAGATTAAGATATTATTTAAAGACTATGAGTTGTTTGAGATGAAGCTCGATGAGAACATCGTGGACATATACAAGACATTTTTAAACTTGGAAAATGACTTGAAAGGGTTGGTAAGAGTTTGAGATAGAATTGGTATAGAAGATATTGAGGTCCAACCCGAATCTTAGACCATGAAGGTCACTACTATAGAAAAGTCAAAGGACCAAACTCATATAGGCATAGATGAACTACTTAGAAGCCTTCTATCATTCGAAATGAAGAGAAAATCAAATAAAGAAAAAAATAAAATTTCCAAATGAGCTAACCTACATAGACCTAAAACCGTTTGAGTGCTAAAAAAAACTTAAATGATATCTTTGTATAAGTATGCTTGGAAGTTAAGAACAAGAGGTCTAGAAAATGGTATTTGGTACCTCTTCACCTTATTAAAGGCCAATGATGGAGCATCAACTTTGGAGACAATTCAAAAGGTAAGGTGATTGAAATTTGTTACCTAGTTAACATTTCCTTAACTATAAATGATGTATTATATGTTAAAAGTCTTAATCATAATTTACTTAGTATAAGTCAACTACGTGATAAGAGCTTAAAATTTTGTTTTCATGCCTTGTTGTGAAATAAGTGATGCTAGCATAAATACCATTGCATTCATAAGTCATAGGCATTCTAGTGTTTATGTTATTAATTTGCATGACATTGCATCCAAAGATTTGTGTCTTATGTCAACCAAGAAGGAAAACATATGGCTTTGGCATAAAAGATTAGGTCATATAAGTATTGATATTTTGGAAAAAAAATTTGAAAAGGATTTAGTCAAAGGTTTACCAAAACTTGTTTTAAAAAAAGATAGAATATGTGATGCATGTGTTTTAGGAAAACATACTAGATCATGTTTTAAAACCGAAACCTATATTTCAATCACTAGACCATTACAACTATTGTATATGGATTTGTGTGGACTATCTAAGATTATGAGCTTAGGTGAAAAACATTATTGTTTTGTTATAGTTGACGACTATTTAGGATTTACATGAGTTTTATTACTCGTACAAAAAAATAAAGTTTTTAAAACATTTGTTTCATTCACTAGGAATTTGTAATACCAAGTAGGTTATACGATTACATGCACTAAAAGTGATCATAGCAAAGAATTTGAAAATTTAGATTTTGAAGTATTTGTGCTAAGCATGACATTGAACATAATTTTTTCGCATATAAGACTCTTTAACAAAATAAAGTTGTTGAAAGACAAAATAAACACTTATAGAAATGGCTAGGACCATGTTGTGTGAACATGATTTGCCAAAATTATGTTTGGGTGAAACCATCAATATGTCATGCTATATAATAAATAGGGCTATAATTAGGTCAATCCTCAATAAAACTCCTTATAAGTTATTCAAGGAGAAGAAGCCTAATATTGTATGTTTTTGTCTATTTAGTTGTAAATGTTTTGTTTTTAATAATAGGAAACAAAACTTAGAAAAATTTGATGTCAAGTCAGGTGATGTAACATCTCAAGGTTAAAATAGTCTTTTTAGGTTGAAAATTGAGATTAAACATAAGATTTTATGATAAGAATTTGAGTTAAGAGAATTATGAGGTAAAATAGTCATTTAGCAGCCATATATGGCATGTGCATGTTTCGTACCTTTTTTTTTTCTTGGTATTTAAAGTATATATATTAACAAAAAAAATTATAACCTAAGCTCAACTAACATAAGTTAGCTGGCAAACCCAAAACTAACCCCCATATAACATTTTTATCTAAGCTCCAATGAAGATAGAATGCAAGTGAGGTTGAGGGACAACAAACCACACAATTAGGTCGAAGGAAAATCTATACAAAAGAGTACCATAGTGGCAATAACAAAAACTATCTTCAACTCAAAATCATTTATCCAATCTACTTTTACACTTATCTTAATATAATCATAAAGCTTGATAATGATGAACTTTAAAAATTAAGGATCCAAGCCATGTAACCTATGTAATTCATATGTATAACACAACCATATGCTTCTTTCTTTCTATAATGCTTTTGTTGCCTAAAGTTGTGAGGATGCATAAATTTCAACCCATAAAGCTTGTAAATAAGTTCCATAATATGCCCATAACCTAAGCCATAAACCACTTATACGAAGCCTTCTTGACATTGAAATTTTAGGCAAAGAACCACAACTCTTGTCACTTGTTTCAGCAGCCAAAAACACTTATACAAAGTCCAGATCATCATAATTGTTGTGCACCTAAGTTAGCCCCTAAGTCTTTATCAACTGAGAGTTTATAACGAGTTAGAAAGCGAAAAAAATGAGTTGCTATACCTATGATAAACTGATCATCAAACTTGGAAAATGAGCATAAAATAACCAGTACAATCTTCATTTTTGTTTTTTTTTTTTACACTCTTTCAATGTGTAACACTAGCCTCATAACTTACCCAAATTGTCATACTTGGAAGTGCAAGAAATCGTATTCGAATCGACCTTTAAAATGCACAAAAAATACATTGCAAATTCAACATTTGGTAGTAATTCGACGCCCTATCCTTAATAGCGAGCCTTGTCCTTATCACAAGCTAGGTGATAAAAGCATGTCTAAGGACATGGTTTTTATGCTATATCAAGTATGCCTAAGGAATAGTATCTTCCCTCCTCCTAAAGACATTTCAAGCGACATTGATAGAGAAATCACGATCCTTGTTAGTAATTCATACCACCAAGTCATCACTATTCTTGGGATTGAAATATACTATTTCTTTAATTTTTATAAGATTAGTCGTAATGGAAGTCAACCATCTCCATGAATTCCCCTCAATAATATCCTCCACTTTGGCATGTGCTCTTAATCTAAAGTCATAAATAATTTTATCCCTAAACCTCTTTTCAAAGGGCCCAAAGGGTGCCAATTGTCTATCCAAAGCTTAGTAAGTTTACTACTATTCCCAATGGAATATTTTATGTTCAGTTTTACCTTCTCTCTTAGTCGTAGCATTTTCTTCCACCACCAGGGACTATAAGGAGAAACATTTATTTCCCATAAGCTCTCATTTCTCAATTTGTAGGTTTTGACCTAATTGACCCAAATAGATTGGTTTCTTAGCTAGAAAATATCCCATGTGCATTTAGTCATCACTATTTTATTCCAATCCCCACATTTCATGATGCCCAATCCACATTCTTATAGGACTCGCCGCCACGAGTACCCCTGCTGTTGAAGATTACTGCTCTTTTATTTAATAAACTGAAAATTGGGCACCCGCAATGGGAATCCTATGAAAAAGAAACTACTGCTAAATTACATTGCAAGCGGAAGCTGAAAGCAAACTGAAATACATATATACAATGGGCCCAAACTGGCCTTTTTCATATATATACTACTATTCTTTACATGGTTCTTAACATCTGGATACATGAAAAATATTTACAAAACTCATCAGGTCTAAACTGAAAATAAAATACATCTGGAAAGTATGTATAGGGTCCTCTCTCTCAAGCCTCAGTCCACCCGCTCCTCTTCAGCAGCAACAAAACCTGAAAAGAAAGGAAGAAAGAAAGGGATGAGTGATGAAGATCACCCAGTAAGCATTCCTTACTTCCCTCGACCCAAGCAAAACACACATACCTGGCCTCGACCCTAATCATACATCTAGTCGCTTGATGATGCTAAAACTGATTACTAGTTATCTGTTTGCTTACTGTTTACTGAATTTCATCATTAATGCATGTCATGTCATGCTGAACTGAAAGTAACTGGTGATGATGCATGCATCTGAATCATCTATACGTACCCGAAGGTACCTGCTGTACTGATCAGGCTGATGAACATAGGGATTCGGCATCCTGGCCAAGTGGGCTGAACATTCTAGCTACTGGCTAGAAAGCTGAAGACTGTGCTGAACAATCTGATTGGTGTCAGAAAGTTAGATCCCACAGATGTCCTCTCGAGTTCACCCAAAACTATAACCCATATGTTGGGTTCTGAATGCTGAACTACTGAATTTGGATCTTTGGATCCTCTTTCCGACTATATGCTATGCTATGGGATGCATGTGTAACCTTTAAGTTCTGATTTCATGCTTATCTGAGGTGCATTAGCCATTAAAAGCTTACCTATCCTTTAATAAGTCATTTTTTTCCTTTTTTGAAAATTGGCTACTGCTGCACGGGCGGTGGGCAAGGCACACGGTCGTGCAGCACACACACACGACCATGCTGGGCAAGGGCACACGGGCGTGTACCCAGACACACGGGACCGTGTGCAAGCTGTGCTGCTGGTCGTGCAAGATACTGGAAATTTTGGCCATTACAAGCAAGGAACGAACACACGACCGTGTCCCTCAGGACACACGGTCATGTCCTTGCATTCCAAGTCGTGTGTCCTTCATGCACACGGGCGTGCGCTCACAGGAACACAGGCACACGAGTGTGCGTCAGCGGATATACGGGCGTGCACTTGGTTTTGCAGTAGCAAAGCTCACCTGAAAAATGTAGGAATTCGTCCATTTCACATCCAAACTGAAATTAAACTTACACACACATCAATGGCACTTCTATAAGCATATATTCAACACCAATTTCAACATGCATCCACTACTGCTGATTCCACCATGGAAATCCATCACTTCTCTCACTAATACGCATACAAGTCAAGCAAGCATGCATTTTGGGTAGAAATCAATATATCATCATCAAATCATCATCACAAATCAATATGCAATATCTCATCACAACTGGAAATGGAAACACACGTTTCCATCATCATCAAACAAGCATCAAACAAGCTGGGAATGCACAGAAGAAGTAAGAAACACTTATCTCTTGACATGGCTGCTGGAAATCTCTAACTCAAGTTATTCTCTTTGTTCTCTTACTAGATTAGGAGCCGTTGAAAGCTGGATTTCACGTCTAGTGCTGGGAGCTACTAAAATGGAGAAGGAAAATACTGAAATGGGTGAGAAAATGAAACTAATCTCCCGTCTCTCTCTCTTTAATCCCACCTGCACGAGTGTGCAGGGCATGGTGCACGGGAGTGCACTTGGAAAAATGAATATAATTCATTTTCCATGTTTCGCATGATTAAAATCTCCCTAAAGGAATCATACGAAGGCCACACAGCTCTAGAAAACTTACTAACTCACCTCTAAAATCTTCTAGACTCTCAATCTATTCTTGAATTCTATTTCTAACCCCAAAACTCTACCCTTAAGGGCTTTTCTAACGTGGGATACTATAATTCTTTCCTAGGGAGACAGACTTTCTCCTATACAACCTTGCCATTACCCCTGTCATCACTTGCTTTCCACTAGAAGTTCCTTAGATAGGGGTAGCCAATTTCAAACTCCAAGATACACTTTATTCTTTCCTTAGCATCATCACTAATCCATGATAAAAAGATCAGGCTCTTTTCTTTATTAGCTTTGAGTCCAAACCATCAGTAGGTAGTGTCCAAAACTTCATTTATTAAAGTAATAGCTTTTACATCTACATGACTGAATATGATGAGATCATTGCAAAAGCACAGATGGGATAAACCAATGTCTTTACACTTCCAATGGAACATAAATTTGTCATCCTTTACCAGTTTGTCCATTAGTCTTAAAAGACTATCCATGACAATAACAAAGAGTATAGAGATAAGGGGCCTCTTTGTCTGAACCTCTCAAACTTCTAAAGAATGCTTTTATCTCACTATTAATACATAAAGAAAACCAAAGGGTAAAGATGCATTGCTCTATCTAAGTGATGAAGATAGGGTGTAGCCTATAATACGAAGAATTTTCCTTATAAAATCCCATTTAACCATATCATAAGCCTTCATCAAATCAACCTTAATCACATATCTCTATCAAATATTTTTCTAGTTAATGTCAAAAATGGGGAGAATTAGAAAAATAAATTGTATTTAAATTAATAACAAAGTGGGAGCAACAAGTAAGAGGGATTTTTTTTTGGTTTAAAATCTTGTTCAAACTTTACATTTTTCCATATTTTGTTATTAAAAAAAAAAAAGGAGATTATTATACCATTGATGTTTTGATTATGATAAAAGTATATTTAAAAGACTTATTTACCCCTAGCATGATTTAGTTCATGACAAAAAGGTAAAAAGTTTTAGTTTTAAAAGGTAAAAAGTTTTAGTTTTGCAAGTTTCAAGCACTACATGATCTATGCTTATTAGGCACGATCATGTGTAGTTATATTTTAACTCGAATGTAAAAAACACAAGACCATGTCCATGACTGTGAGCCAATGATTTTCTAAAAAAAAAAAATTAGGTCCAATACGATCATGCTAAAGTATAGCACAATCATGTTTATATATTTCAAGTATAATACAACCATCTTAATCATGCAATCTTATTGTGTTAAGTTAAAGGAGCAAAAATCTTATGGACGACTGTGTCCAAGTAAGAAACCTGATCATGAAATGTCTATTGTGAGAAAACATAAGTCTTTCAGTTGTGTAACCTTGTAGTGCTAAGCAAGAAGGTCAAAAATCAAATGCATGACCATGTTTATAATTGACACATGATCATGCATTTTGTGTTGTGAAAAGACATAACCTCTAAGGATGTGTAGTCTCATCATGTAAGACAACCAAAGTGTTCTAGTCAATGCACGACCATGTATGAAGTTGTCACACGTGTGTGTAAATGAAGAATCAAAAGGTGCATTATTAGGCGATCATGCAACAACATCATGCAACCTATGATTCACAAAAAATAAAGATTAAAAAGATGCAAGGCCATGAAAGGAAAAACCACACGATTTTGTTTAGTGAAGAATAGGCACACTAACACCATAGTTGTGCAAAGTGGATCATACAAAGGCTTATTAGACATAATTCATAAAGCTTGACTTTGCAGCTTTGGCACACGACAGTGCACAACCAAAATAGTCATCAAATGTGTCTCATGTACTGATAGTGCTTGATTCCTTTACGAGCTTATGAAATTTAAAGAGACATACATAAAAGTATGCAACACAACCGTGTGTAGGAAACATGTGATTTGTGCACCATTGGTAAGTGTTGTAAGTTTGACCATTAAGAGTCTGTTATAAGTAATAAATGAAGCCAACATGATGGTGCACTCAATGGACATGACCATGCACTTAGAAAATTTCTTGGAACAACATTTTTTTTCACCTCTCCAATAGATACAAATTGAAGGCAACAACTCATTTATGTATTTTGTAAGATTTTCAATTTAAAAGGAAGTCATTTTGAAGTAAAAGGGTTAGAAACTTATTACATACCTAACCTTATTCTTTCATTTGCTCGTGGTCACTTATTTTCTCTCACAAAGCTCATATTTGTTTTATCTTTGAGAGATTTATTTTTAACCTTGTGTATCAGCCTATTTAGAGGCAATCATACCTTTAAATACTTGTACTCAAACACAAAGTGTAAAAAAGACGTAATTCCCTTACATAAAAAAACTATTGTATCTTTGGGTATTAGAAGATAATGGAAACTTCAATCGAGTTTGATAAGGAAAGTACGTAAAAGGCTAATAGTGCTTGAATCCCTTATGAGCTTTTGAAATTTGAAGAGACATACATGAAGGTGTGTAGCATGACCATATGTAGGAAACACATGACCATGCAAGGTTGGCGGGTATTGTAAATTCAATCGTTGGGAATTTGTTTGAGACAATAAATAAAGTAAGCATGATCGTGCACTCAATGGACACGACGTACACCTAGAAAAATTTTTGGAACAACACTCTTTTCACATACCAAACGGATACAAATTAAAGGCAATGAATTTTTTTTGTTCTCTATAAGATTTTCAGTATAAAAGGAAGCTATTTTGAAGTAAGAAGGGTTAAAAACTTATTGCATACCTAACCTTATTATTTTATTTGCTCTTCTTACTTATTTTCTCTTACTAAGCTCATATTTGTTTTATCTTTGAGAGATTTATTTTAACCTTGTGTATTAACACCTATTTAAAGGCAATCATACATTCAAATACTTATATTCAAACACAAAGTGTAAAAAGGGTGTAATTCCCTTACACAAAAAAACTATTGTATCTTCAGGCATTAAAAAATAGTTTGAAACTTTAATCAGGTTTGATTGAGAAAAAGGATGTAAAAGGCTTATGTTTAAGGCTCTAAACCTATATAAAACAACTAAACAAACTGCTCTTCCCTTATCTTTTACATTTCAATTAATTACATTCTTAATTCCTTGTGTGCTAATTTTTTCTTTACTTGTTTTAAATATTATGCTGACATTTTTAATTAAAGAATTTGTTTAATAATCCAATTCGCCTCTCTTGCCCTCCCTTTTTAGCCTTATTTTTCTATCTAAAAGGTTTTTCATCTATTGAAACTCAAACTCGACCTCCTATCAATTAACCTCTATTGAGTATTGTTGATTGTGTCGTTATGTGACTACAATGTTAGTTCAACTCAAAAAGCATGAGTCTCCTTATACTTAAATTTGCCTTTGTCATGATTTATAAAAAATCTCTGTAAAACAAGCAACAAAAAATAGTTTATCAGTTAAAATCAGGTTGATATAACTTATTTTGGTCTTCGTGAACAATACTTCCATCAAGTTTTTGGTTATCATAAATGGCAAAATTAACAGTCAAGGTATATTCCATCAATTAAGGAGTAAGCGGCAAACAACAAGCTCTTGACTTACCCAAACAAGGGTAAGCCACATATAAAGAATATCAAATTGCCCCCTTAGGCTCTTGACTTATCATTTAAACCCCTAAACAAGGGCAAGCCATATTTAGAAAGTATCTATTTACCCTCTTTAAGCTCTCAACTTATCATTTTGCCCTAAAAAAAGGCAAGTTGAGAGCTAAGCTCCTAACTTACCCATGCAATACTATGTTGTCGACAATGAAATCTATAAATTTTTGATAGATTTTACCATTTTTGACTCCAAATATATTAAATAAATTACCAAAACACCATTACAACAAGTCACAACAACAAAAATTCTTTTAACGAGATTTCAAATACAAATGCCAAAACCCTGAACTATAGTTGCAACACAAATGCAACCATGCAATAGAACAAGGAAATCAAAAATAATAATATATTGTGTCATTTTAAGATATGTTGTCTACTGCTTTTGGTCGAAACCGATGTGACAATAGTAAATCAGAAAGATCAAGAGTTAATTATAATTTTGAGTAAGCATTGCTTTCACAATCTAAGTTAAAAGACTCGACTTTCCCACATTTTTGACAACTTCCCTATAGTATGATAAATTTATATAATTTTATTTCTTTAATAAAAATGCATAGTAGCTAATTTTTTTTGTATATTTCAAATAATTTTTCGGATAGTAATTAATTTTAAAAAATTCAAAAATTCACTTTTATTAATAAAAAAAGGCCCAATTGAAGTCCAACCTAAAAAGTTGATCTAACCTTACTGATACAAGTTTAATTCAATTCAATTTATCCTTATAAATTCAATTAAAATTAGTTTATTTAGTTACAAAATGAAATTTAAAACCGGCAATAACACCCCTATATGCTTACTGATACAAGTTTAATTCAATTCAATTTATCCTTATAAATTCAATTAAAATTAGTTCATTTAGTTACAAAATGAAATTTAAAACCGGCAATAACACCCCTATATGCTAATTGCTAATCTAGATGGTTAATTAATATATGATTCAAAATGTTTTCTTAGGCAGATCAAACATCAACTTGGTGAGATGGCGATCCCATTCAATCCTGTATTGATGAATTGCTTAACAAATTAAGAATTATATTTAAAAACATTTTATTCACTCAAATATTTAATATATAATCTAAATTGTTTTGATATAAAAATATATTTGGTTTGATGATATTAATATTGGGTTCAAATCTAATAATTGTAAAGTGGTCTTTCCTATTTTATACAATCCAATTATATGATAACGTATTAACATTAATACTTAAATTTATATTCATTATCAATAAATATAATACCACTTTTATCAAACCCTTAATTACTATTTTAACAAAAATTAATATAATAAGGTATCATTTCAATTATAAAAAAATATCTTAAAAAGGGATGTCATTATACTTATTAATTTTTTAAAATATTATTTTTAAATGTATAAAATATTCATGCTACGTGTGTTTGATTAAAGTAATATTTTATTAAAAATATATATTTACTATAAAAATAGTTTAAATAGAAAATTATTGAGTATAAATTATTAGTATATTTAGTGAAATGAAAGCGTATAAATAATTATATATATTTAGTTAATAAAAAAATATTATTAAAGTATTATTAAACTTAAATACTCTTAAAATATTATAAAAGTATAAATTAATATTATGCTTGGTTGAACTAGTATGTCTTATGCTAAATTATTTATTTTATGTATTACTTAAATATTCTTAAAGTTAGTAATATATTAAAACAATTTCATATGGTCAAATTATAAAAATTATTTAATTAATTTATTTTTAAATTATAATCTTATTTTTTAATATATTTTTCATATATTATTTTTAATATATTTTTCAATGTTATTTATTATTTTAATAAAAATGTGAATATATTTTTTCTTTTAACATCTAATAAGATAAAATTATAATAATATTAATATTACATTTCTAATATTTTAGTATATAAGATGATAGTAAAAATATTGTAATATTATTTTATTTAAATATCATTAATATATTAAAATAAATTTATTAAATATAAGTAAAATTGTGATAACATCAAAGATTAACAATATATTTTAGTAATCAGATATCTTGGTAATAAAAAAATATATGATAATATTTTATCATAAAATGAATTAAACAAGATATTGTCAATAATGGAAGATAGATTACTAAATATATATCTTATTACCTCTAACCAAACACAACTTTATAATACTTATAATGTCATCATAATAATTAGAGATTATCAAAATCTTTTATTAGTTAATAAACCAAACAAGTTAATGTAAATGCGAAATAACTTATTCCCACCCAAGGTTTCTTTAACTGCCAAATTCTCATCCAAAAATTTTTTAAAAACTAAATGCTTACCCATTAACTAAATTCTTTTTAATTTTATTAACATTTTGATGAAATAACTAAAATATCTTTTAATAAAAAATTAAATAATATTAATATAATAATAGTAAATTAAAAAAAAATCACTGTCTATTAACCTAACTAAGTGGTGAAAATAACCATCTGGTTTGATTAGACCAAATCTAGTCATTTTGATAAATGATTAATATATTTGAAACTGGTTATTTTTTACCATTTTCGATAAAGGATGTGATCAATCGCTAGATTTTTTACAGTTAAATCTAACCGTCATTTGAACTAAGTAATCGTTTCTAACTATTTAATTAAGTTAACGATGACTACTGACGTCAATGATACTGCAAGTGGAGATGACTGTTTTTAAAATATATTAAAATATTTAATTTTTTAATAATTTTTAATTTATTATATTATTTTAATATTATATTATATTTTAATTTTTATAAAATTGATTTTATTATTTTTAATTTTTATTTAAAAAGATAAAAATACCTTTTAATTAATTAATTTTAATAATTTATCTTAAATTTAATAATTATTTTTTTGTCTATAAATAAGTATTTAATTTTTTTAAAAAATTTTAACTAAACATTATCGTTTAAGAAGACCTTAAGCGAGGATATGTCGTTTGGCCTAGCAAAAATAATAAAATATTGAGTAACAATAAAATCAGGCTCTACCTTTGTCTCACTCCGTTAAATCACACGTGAGGCAGAGGAGTAAATTATTTTCCACTTAGTTTGACAAAACTGTACCCACTAAATTATAAATGTTTTCCCCAACCCAACTACTCTAAATTATCATGTTAACTCTTCTTCGGGTCCTAACAATCAAGCCAAATCCAACCATTGAAATATTAGTAAAATAGTGTGATTTACTCAAATTACACTTTTATAATACAATTTCAAAATTGATGATACACCTATCTAGTGTGATTATTATACCTTTTTAAGATGATTTTATCGTGATTATATTGAAAAGAGTATGATTTTATTAAATCACATTTGTTTAATATAAGCATTATCAAATTATGACTTTTATTATCATTTAGTGTTTTATATTGTTAATTTTTATAATCTTAGAAAGAATAGCAATGACAATGCCCTTTCTTGTATCTATATAATTTTTATAGGCTTTTACTTTCTTGTATCTATATAATTTTTATAGGCTTATACGTTCTTAGTTATTTATATTTTTATTTAATTTTTGATCTTTTGTTTATATAATAATGCCACATAATTAAAATGAGGTAAATAGGATCATACACATGCATGCATGCACACTTATATATTGTTAACGAGAAAGCCAACCCAAGTTAGCAACATTTTATCCCATTCTTTTTTGTCTTATTAATCTCTTTTACTTTTCAGTTTAGTTATCAACTTGTCTATTTTGACTTGATTTATTAACCACATCAGATTAAACAATCTTGAATGAGTAATTGACTCCACATCGACCCACCAAGTATATTCAAGGGTTTGATTTTGTTCTAATGCTCAAGTTACTCAAACTCACGACTGTCACTTTGATTTGTATGATAGCCACTCGTTCAACCACTCGAGCTATCCCAGGGGCCCAAGAGTTATATTTTAAGTAGATGTTCGTAGTTTGATTTCGCGAAACTTTGGATGGGAAAAGGATTTATCCATTAAAAATAATTAAAGAAAAGTAACAGCCATGACCGGAATCTACAGTCATACAGAGGATCATAAATTCAGGACCGACAATTGCAAACCCTAACCCTCCAATATAAATATGATTAAAAGGGCGCCTTCATTTCCGCGTTCAGTGTCCTTTTGACTCAGGGCGAAACTCATTCCAGACGACGCCGTTTCGGTTCACGGTAACCTTCACAGCTCCACATTCTCTTCCATTCAGCTTATTTCGAAATTTTCGTTTAGAAAATTATGCATGTAACCTTTTCTTCATTGATTAAATAATTAAATTCGTGATTTTTTAATAAAATTTCCGTTTGTTTACTGAGATAAAAAAAAAAAAAAAAAGAGGATTTAATTGGAATGTGTTTGATTAGAGAAAGGACAATGGATCGGTACCAGAAAGTGGAGAAGCCGAGGACGGAGACAGCTATAAGTGAGAATGAGCTGAGAATAACGGCTCAAGGCAGACTCAGGAATTACATTTCTTATGCTATTTCTCTTCTTCAGGTATTTTTGTTCAAATTTTAGTACTCTTTGGTTATTTATTGATTAACTTATTAATTGACTGAATCTATGAGATGTTCCATATCAGGACAAAGGTGCCAATGAGATTATCCTCAAAGCCACCGGCAGAGCTATTAACAAGACTGTGATGATTGCTGAGTTGCTTAAGGTGCCTATTTTTTAACCTCATTTATGTCATTTCCCCAGAATTAGTGCATTTTTTTTTTCCAATGTTGACTACTTAAAGATTTAAGTCTGCGGCTTAGGGTGTCTGTGCATTTATGTTGAATGCTTTTTGCCTATTTCAGAGAAGGATTGTTGGTCTCCACCAAAACACTTCAACTGGGTCTATTGATATCACTGACATGTGGGAGCCTCTAGAAGAAGGGCTTCTTCCGTAAGAAAGAAATCTCTTCGTGTTAATTAATATGTTGATATTATTTGACTGATGCATGGTTTATTTGTGCAGATTAGAGACCACTCGAAATGTTTCTATTATCACAATTACTTTGTCTAAGAAGGAGCTGGATTCATCTTCTCTAGGGTAAAGCCTACTAAAATATAGATATTTTAAGATTTTAGTGTTTATGGTATGCTAATTTCACTTCTAAGTTATCATGTATGCTATTTTTTAATTAAATTTATTTGCAGTTTCTTAGCAGCTGTTGATTCGTGGAAATTTTTTGGGAGAAGCTACCTAAGGGTTGAACTTAATTGTAATTTGGAACAATTTGGATAAGGAAGGAATTATTAGATAATTAAATTAAGTAGAGTGGTTAGAGTTCAAGTTTGATGTTAGCAATGGCTTAGCATATGTGGGTTTTTTTTTTAATTTGCTGCTTCCAGAGCATCATGTGACTTTTATCAATTATGGTGGATTTTAGAAAGAAGTTTGTTGGCTCAAGTGAAGCATTGGTTTTAAAAGATGCCTTACATTTGATGAGTCATGATTAGTCAGTTGAATATGTTTATATTTCTTTGAATACTTTTGAATCACAAGGATGCTTTAGAGTGATCCTTGACTAGCTGTGTGGTATGTTATTGGTCCTCTGAGGTTTATATACTTCTAGTTACTTGTTAGGAAACAAGGTTAATATAAATGGAAGGGGAAATGGCAGACAGTGTTATGCTCATGTTTTCTCTTTTATGACTATTGAGGATTGTATAGAAAAAATCCTTACCATGCACTATGGTAATATGATGATGACACCTATAATGTAATGCATCCTTTGGAGAACTGGCAATGTCCAGTCAGCAATTTGATTTATTAAACCTACTGTGTAATTTGCATTATATACTATGTTTGAAAAAGATCGTCTACTAACTGTACATAATACTTGATTCTGTCTATTGTGGTGAATAGTTTTCTTGTTATTTAGGAAATAATCATATTTTATTTTTAATTTAGATCTCTTTATTTGATGAAAGCTGTGGAAATTATGTCCATAGTGTTTTGTAAGAAAACTTTTTTTTGAGATACAGCATGTTCAAGTAAAGAATTTGTAGCAGGTTCAGTTTCCCTACTGTTGGCATTGGTTTGGTTTGTCCAATGATGTTATCAGCCAAATTTTCTTGTTTAATATAACTGTAATCCGGTAAAGTTTTCTCTTGAACTTTCGTAGGACCCAAAAGAAATAAAATAAAGATTGTAGGGAAGCAAGTCTTTGGTTTGTTTCACCTGAAAGCATGAGTTTACAACCCAGCTTTTAAAACACGCTTAACTTTCACAGGCATTCACAATTTTTATGTAATGCGAAGTTTTCCTATTATGATGCATAATCAATCATTTAGATTGTTCTCCATTCTTTGCCTTTTGCTTTGTATCTTCATAACTTCATGTTTGATGATACTTCTTGTCACTTTGTGAGCACTTTAACGAAATGACTCTTGGTCTCCTTGACACATACAAGTTTAATTTAATTACTGAACTGTTCATTGTTTAACTAATTATGCAGGTATTCTATTGAAAACTTCGATGCATACTAATATTATTTGACTTTTGTTTGCATAATGACAGATACCAACCACCAATCCCGGCTTATCAGGTGAAGCCATTAACTGAATATGATGATGGAGGTGAGCAATTGTTTTTATTCTGATTGGCAATTTAATCTGTCTAATTTTTTAATCATAAGTTAATATATATACATCTATCTCATGTGACTTAGAGGCAGTACCTGGCATGCAAGGTAATGTACGTCGTGATCAGCATCAAGGAAAGAATGGAGGTAAGGGTGAGTCCATGGGTGGAGATTAATTTTTTAACTTTTCCATCGACCTAAGTATCAGTGCATAATCCTTTTTAAGGCTACAATACTATTGTGATCAAATCAACAGTAGCTTATTCAAAGTAGCAATATGAGATACATAAGTTTTGAGTTATGATCAATCAAAATGCTAGTATTTCGTAGTTATAATTGACAGAGAGAAAGATATTACTTGCGAAACGTCTGGTTGTTACCATCCTAGGTTTACCACAGAGAATTGTTTAGTGGTTCTTAGTGTCACAATGTTGAAATTATTGGATTTGTTTTATAGATGGTGATGTAAGATTGGTCTCATGTTTTTTGTTACTTATACTATGTTGGCTGGATAAAATTTGCCATACTTCTGATATCCTTGTTTATGCAGTTACTGGCAATGGTGTAACAGAGTATAGCAATGGATATTTGAATCGTGGCCGTGGATACGGAGGTAGAGGTCGAGGTGATGCAAGAGGACGTAGATCTCGTGGGCGTGGAAGGTGGTATGGTGGTGGAAACATGCAGTATGAGTCAGGATATGATAATGGTTATAGCAGATCAGTAGCCTTCCCTGCTCGAGGCAGTGGTAATTTCTATATTCATGAAGCTTGCTCTTGCCCCTTTAGTGTACTGTACATCTTTAGAAGAGCAGTGACATGGCATGACAGCCAACATGAGTCCATTTTCTTTTGAAATCTTCTGTGTGCTTCATTTTCTGTCTATTTTACTGATTTAAATCCAATTCATGGTATGTTTTAAGCCTTTTTAGTGATTTTGGGTGGTCATTAGTTTGTAATTATAATGTTGAAATTTTCACTCTTTAGTTCAGTCAAATGTACAGATAGCAAAAGGTTTTTCCCACTTAGATGCATAATTATGTATATCCTGCCTACCTACATGCATATAGTGGACTCATGATTACTGACTCTTTGTTTTCCAATTCAAATTTTAATTATCTAATGGTTTGCCTGCATAGAAAATGACTTATTAGAGAAATGACTAAATCAACTATTGTAAATTAAACATATACTGTGGAAGTGTCCTTTAAGCTTCATAAAGAATTCCTCCAAAGTTAATATTAGTTCTCTAATCTCTCTTTGGTTTTATAATATATGCATCAGACATTGGTAAAATTTTATATATCAAATGCCTAACTGTATTAAGCAGTGATCATCTGTTCACCAAGTAGAAAATCAGAGCCATGTTAGCAAACTGTTTCGTAGTGGGATTTGTTTTTTTATAATAAAGGAAATTTGTCCATTTGCGAGGGTTTGTTCATGCACGTTATGATTGTTTATGCGACAAATATATTGTATTGCTTTCCCTTTTCTTGTTTTGTTTTGGCGTGCTGAATTCTGCTGCAAATAACTTTCACTCAAATATTTCTTGATGTAATTTTGCAGGGCGTGGTCGCGGAAGGGGAAGGGGTCATGACCGTGGGCAAGGTTTCAGATCTGATGGGTTAGTTCAAGTCCAAGCAACTGCTTGAATGCTAAATTTTGCAGTACCACGTTGGTTTCTAGTTGAAAAAAAGTATGGGATGCCTGCTCAGAACTTGATCTACAAAAAGTTAAATGACGCTAGAGCTTCATTATTCATGGCTCGAATTAGTTATCTTCTGTAGGTTGCAATTTTGTAGGAAGTAGTAGACAGGATTGTGAAGTTATCTCTAGTCCTTAGTTAATGTCATATAATTTCTGAAGTTTTTTTCTTTTTTAAAATGTCAAAAACTTTTTTCTATAAATAATAGAGCAGTGCATTTTTTCATTATAATTTGTATGATTATAGATTGCTGGCTTCCAGAATTAGATAAACAAGTCTTGCTAAGGATAAACTCATTAAAGTTTAGGGTATAAGATTAAGAGTTAAAAAGACATAGACCCTGTTGAGTTTAAAAATAATGAAAAGGTGTTCATGTCGATAATTAACCATTAGTTTCATGAAGCTCGAGGAAATTCTGTGCTTAGTCAAATCACAAAGAGAATTAACATCATCAACCCAAAATATAGATGTGATTCGTGAGTAATTATTCAAGTACTTTATTCAGGTTTATCCGCTATGTTTAAGTCTTGATACTGGGATATAAATCAAACATTATTATGTTTTTAAGAAGGCCGAACAACCCAATTCCTCCATTTTATAGTTTTTTTAAATGAAATATGAACTTTTAAAGATTTAAAATAGTTAAGTGGTTAAACATTAAATTTTGATGATTGAAAGGATGTTTTTATCTTTTTAATAAAAAAATTTAAAAAATAATAAAATAAATTTTATAAAATAATATTTAAATATTTAAATAATAATAAAATAAACTATAAAATACTAAACAAATAAGACAAATAAAATACAAAATTTTAAAAAATATATAAATTTAAAAAATATATATAAAATATATAAAACTTAAAAAATTAAAAAAAGTTAAAAAGTCTTTAGTATTAAAAATAATTAAAAAATAAAAAAAAACCATCACCACTAATAGTATCGCTTGTGGTTGGCAAAAATCAAATCAAGTGGATGAAAATGATTATCTGATTCACGAGGTGACTGGTTCTAATTTCCTTGATTACGTTTGATTTTGCGAAAGCATTTTTGGTAAGGCTTGCAATTTATGTCCAAATTAAAAGATATTTTATTTGAATACTATTTGTGTCCGGGTTAGAAGATATTCTATTTGAACAAGTTTTGAAAAATTCAACCATAACTTGTTTTATGAGCAAACTGACACAACACAATATGTTCAATCTATTTTTACAATTGGGTTGTGTTAAAACAATAACTTATGCAATTCATTGTGGTTTAAAATAACATGTTTTATATATTTTCCACTCAAACATGATCTAAGTTGATCCAATCCTTAAACATGACATAATACTTATATATGGCTTGTGTTCGATTTTTGAAGAATCAATCCAAACATGATCTGTTTTGCAAATGGATTGGTACAAACATGATCCATTTGTTTTGCCTCGAGAACTTGGCTGTTACTCTTAAAATATTGTTTTCATCTAATTTCATATTTGCCCTTGATAATGGTTCAAATAGAGTTATGATTAAATTGTTCTCAAAATACCTTTCAGATATCCCTTAGTGACTTAAATATTCACAAAATAAAAAGTCCAGGGTAATTAATAAAATGAATCATTTTTACTGGTGAATACAAAAATAATCAACAACCTTAAGGTTATACCTATATAACCATCAAACTAGGGTCGGATGATAGTATCTCTATATATAATGTGAATTTACACCCATTTTCTCCTATTTCAAAAAATTTATTTAAAACTCGTTATTGTCATGGTTCTTGAAAACTTGGAAGTGATTTTTCACTCTAGAAAATGAAAAAAAAAAAAAAAAATTGGTTGTGATTGTTTATTGCCTTCGTTGTACCTATTCCATGATAATGCTTATGCTAATCAAAATTATGCATATGAGTTTAAACTTTTTGTTTTTGACAAAGTCGTTTTGGTGTTTCAGGTTGAATTTAATGTATTTAATTGTGTGTTGATGGTTGATATGTGAATCTAATTGGCAACGAGGATAAGAACATGTTCCCATAAAATTGAATAAATTCTTAGGTGAACTTGGCAACATCTCTGAATCTTTCAGTGGTTTTTGATAGTATGCGTATGTTACCCAGAACACATACCTTACGTATATAGTGTAACATATGTGTAGTGTAGTGCTGGAGGTTTATTTTAATTTTAACATGCTTAGTAAGAGTATATCCAAATTTTATTACACATATTGCGAGGTTTAGTGTAATGTCATTACACATAGTGGAGGGCAATTGAACTTTTACCATGTCTAAGCCGGTTGATGTGGTTTTCAGTACGTATAAAGGTGGATTTTACTATTCGTAATGAATTTCCACTGTGCGTTGGAGTTCTGTTAAATATTTTTATGCACATTAGGGGTGATTGAATTTTTTACTATCCGTATTGGGGATTGTGAATATTGCATAAGAAATTAATTAAATATTTTTTTAAACCTTCCAAACAATATTATCTTTTTTCTTTTCATGTTAAACAAATCTAGCATTTTTTTTATGTGTATTCAACTACTCATGTCACACATACTATGCATATTTGTTCATGTTGAATTGAATTAAAATTATTTGAAAACTATAAAAATGCCCTTGGCATATAAAGGGTGTGATGTATGGGTGGTGCACAATTGCTTAGTACTTGCATCATGAGAGGCAATTTTGAACCCCAATTCTAATGAAAGTCAAACAAATTTCTAACAACTTTTGATGATTTCTGATGACAAAATCGATTCTAAACATCATAGAGTAAAAATTTAATTTATGTTGTGTTGATTTAGAGTGTTTTCAAGTGTTAGAAAATCCAAAATATCTTGGTTTATAAATGTGATTTATTTATGATTTTAAATGAAATTTGTTAATAATAATTGTTAGAGTTGGTAAAATATATATTAAAGTTTAATTTATGTATGAAATAGTTGAAAATAAGGTTGTTCGACCATTTATGATTTGCAGTAACTACTTGCATCACACGTGGTAGTGAAGGTTGGGGACGAGGGTATTTTTTAGTTTTCAAAAGTTTGACCATAAGTGGAGTGGATTTAAGAGGGGGGAGGGGGGAGGGGGGAGGGAGGGGAAGTTTTGTTAGTTTTAATAATACTAAGGGCTTTAGAAAACCCGTAGCATGGGTAAAATAGGTGGTTACTTGACCACCACGCGTGATTTGCAATAACTACTTGCACCAAGATGTGGTCAACTTTGGGATGGGGTGTATTTGTTATTTTTTTAAAGTTTGACCAATGGTGGAGGGGTGGATTTGGGGGTGTTAGTTTTCATAACAGTGTGGGCTTTAGGAAACTTGTAGTGCAAGTAGAATGAGGGATTGTTTGACTACTACCTGTGATTTGTAATAACTATCTATATCACATGTGTTTGTCAAGGTTCGGAATATGGGTGTATTTGTTAGTTTTCAAAAGTTTGACTATAGGTGGAGGATATGGATTTGTAGGGTTTTTGTTAGTTTTCAAAACCATGGGAAGCTTTAGGAAACGCATAACATAGGTAAAAAGGGGGTTTTTTCCAGTGCCAGTGTTTTATTTGATTATTTATGACGCATATATTGGTAGCACAAGTGATTGGTTTTTTTTTTTTTTTGGTTTAATTTTCCATGTTATCATGTTAGAGGGTTTTTTAATATTGACCTTTTAGGGGAGTTTAGCATTATTTGATGCATTATTTTTTAAATTTCGATTTGTATTTTTTGAAATAAAAATTTATTTTTAAAGTTAAATTAATGATTTATTTGTTTTATGCAAATAATAGCAATGAAATAGGAAACGAAGAGGCACAAAGTAGAGCACCCCCAATGACATTTAGATATATACCAGAGTGTCACTTCTGAGCATAAGTAATGACCCATAATACTCAAGACACTATATTATTGGTTAGAGAGGCATTGTTAGAGAGGCAATTGCAACTCTTTGGTGAGATGTGTTTACGATACTTTATAAAATTGCAAGATTCTTATTTTAGTGGAGTTTTATTCCACTCAATCATGTTGAGAAAGATATTGAGGGCAAAGATCATCCCTAATCAATTTTGGTTATGGAGCAATGCCAATGATGTCTAATTTAGTTTATATGAGTTTGCCTTAATCACAAGATCAAGATTTACACGTAGAATGAAGATATGATATTACATTCCAATTGATGTAGATTATCAAATCTAATAAACTTACTTAGGGGCATTGGATCTACTACATACACGAATGTTTAATGCATATTCGAAAAGAGACCTTAGGGCAAGGATGACATGGACACACAAAGATAACATTACTGCACTATTTTCACCTTAGGCTAATGGGGGTAAATAGGAGAAAAGTCATCCCTAAGGGGGTTTTTAGTTGGTCAATAACATTGAGGGGTTCAATGCATACTCTTGGGGAGCATGAGTGTGGGATATCAAACATTAGTCAATGAGAGATTTCACTAGCTGAATGGCAAAGGAACAAATCCCGATCAGGCAAGATCTTTGTCTAACCAAATATGTTATTATGGGGTTTCCATTGGCATTCTAATACATCATATTGGAGAAATAATAGTGTCAAAATTGATTTATTTATTCATAATTTTTTTGCATAATACATTTATAATGTTTTTTAGTTTTGGATATATACCAATGTAGTAGGTGGACACGATTTCCATTTCAATGTGACCTTGTATGTTAAAATGAAGGACTAAGGACATTTGGGGATGCGATGACATTGAAACAATTTTTTATAAAGATATAATAAGTTTTAATTTTTCAATCATCACACGTTATTGTTTAGTGGTGACATCTTTTATGAATGAACTTGATCAAAATAGTGTGTAATACTAAACAGACATATGTTACCCAATGGTTGAAAACATTAGATACAGAAGTGGCAAAGGACTAGCATAACACTATAGTGCTATACACAGGCTCATTGATTAGCCAATCTTTGTCGTCTAAGATATCATCATCCAAAGTCACTGTACCTAGTCTTGAAAAGACCACAAAGTAGACAATAGTTGGTATCAACTTCACAAAGGCCTTTGTTGTTGAGCTTCTTGATATGACCCTTTCATCGATATGTTATGGATCATAGAATGATTTATCTTCAATGACAATAATAAAGAGGATTAAAGGCACATGATTGATTGATAGGGGAGTGTTATGTTGTCAAATTTGATTGACTTTCAAAGTAGTTGGCATGTATTAATGTTGTATCACAATTTTTGATTCTTGTGTCAACCATATCAAGGATAGTTTTGAGACTTTGTTAGCAATAGAGGTAAGATATTGATGGCCTCACAATGTTTTCACATAATTTATGTTTAAGCAATAACATGTAGGTTTATTTGTAGGGTTTACATTAAGTTGTTAGCTTAACAAAAGTTTATTTGGGAACAATAAAGGTTCCTTTAGGGACTGTGGTAGTCTACTTAGGGACGATTCCACCTGGTCGGATAAAAACTATTGATTTATTGTTCAGTGTTTGTCAGGGTGTGGTGAATCTTGAGGATCATCCCAATAGTGGTGATGGCAATACTGAATCATCCTAGTGATGGTGATGACAATACCAAAGCAAACTAAAATGACATGGGTAAGTCACTAAAATTCATCATCAACCTGACTATATCTATTAAGGTTCAATTTCTCTATTTAGATACAACATTATGCTATAGTGTAAGAAAAGGTACGAGTTATGAATATCTTTCAAGTATTCACCGATTTCAATAATCAAGTACTTTTTTCCTCAATTACTTTGAAGGATATTAATACTTTTATTAAGTTGTTTTGCTATTTCATTTTTGGGCACACATATATTGCTAAAAATGATTCCTAATAGTTTAGTTGCCCTTTTACTGTGACTATTAAAAAGACTTGGTTATCTTGCCCATAAGGCATAATTTGTATTCATTATAATGATTACAAAATTCTAACAGACTAGAGTTTTAAAATACATTTTGGCCTATATGTGTAAGCTCATAATGTCATAGTGGGCTTTAATTGATCACATATTTGATAAGTTTCTTATTAATATTGAAAATTTCATTATTATTTAAATTTAGAACATATAAGATGTTAATTAAATTTGTTATTCCATAAAGTAAACCATTTAAACTAATAGTTATCATACCATAAGTAATCAAGAACAAAAAACCCTTTTTATCCAAAACAGATACAAAAATTGAATTCTTAGACATAGAAGGTATTAAATAACTATTTTTTTTTTTGTAAGTACAAAATAATAGTTTTTGAGTCCCAATACTAGCTTTGAGGGCAAAGACAAAAAAATAAGCACCTACAACTAGAATTGATATCCTTGCTTCATTGCCAATGCATAGGTCTACCTTTTCTAGGTCGAGCAATCTATTTAACTTAGTCCATGCATATAAGAAATGATATGAGTACCACGACTTTTGTTTACAACCCAAGGTAAATTAAGAGTAATGTTAATCTCAATTAACAAATATACCTAAAGTAGAAGTAACCAACTTTTTCTTTTTATTAAGGAAGACCTTGTAGTGTTTCCTCCAGTTGCTTGATTTGTGATAGAAAAAGCAAACAACCTATTCCTTTCCAACACCACCTGTAGGCTGAAGAGTAAGAGAAGCTTAGGTTTGAAACAAGGTTTCAAATTTGGGCTTATGTTAGTTTTACCCTTGCTTTTGGCTTTCTGTAATTTTTCAAGAACTATAAACATGTTTTGACCCTTGTCCTTCCATATATTCGAATTTATAGTATGCACTAGAACTAACAACTTAGTAAGGTTCATCTCTTTCCCTTCGAAGTTATAGTTTATTATCAACTTGTTGTTCGTGATGAATCACAAGTTGGCTAGCCTCTCAATATAGCCAAGCATCTTGGCTACATAAAGGTTTATTGGTACACATTCGGTCAGCTTCAACTAAATAAGGTGCTTGAAACCTAATAATGTTTAGTCCTCTTATGAGTCATAAACATCTCATGTAAGTTTAGGAGAATGGATGACATGTTTATCTCCTCATGTTGCACCTGTAGCTCAAGTGTCATAAAGGCCAATATAAGACATTAATCTCTATAAAGTCTTTGAGATACTTATGATATGTATTCCTTCCCTCTTGGGTGGTGTTAGGACCAGGCTGAAGAGGCACAACCCCCTTAAGAACATATAACCTTTCTTCCTACCTGAGTACAATCTGGAGGTTTTTGTACTAGTTAAGAAAATTGGCATTGACTAGTTTATTTTCCTTATTACGGATTGGTCGAAATAAGTTTAAGTGAGTCATGGTGATTTTGAATTTATAATCTAGAGAATAAAGTTGATTAGTTGATTATTAATAATTCATTTAATCAAGTTTTATTAAATGCTCACACTATAAATCTTATCAAATTGTCTCAACCTTCATATTGGCAAGCAAGCCAAAATCATCTGAATAGGCAAATCAATCAAACCAATCATCAAAAGCCCATAATCTCAAGTCAAGGAATATACTAACAAATCATGCAACCTCAATTATGGTTCTCGGTGTTAGTGGGTTGATACTACATATCATTGCATATCGATAAATATGCCTTCACTCAGCCTATAATAAATTTCACTATCTTTGGAGCTAAGTTGGACCCAATACAACTAACAACTAGTCTTTTGCTTAGTAAAAATGTACCCTTCACTTAGGTGAACAAAGTTCCAACAAATATGGTCTTGTCTTAGCAATGCTAGATTGGAAGACTTCACTTGACTTAATATTTATTAAGGGTTTTATTAAATTAGGGCTAATTAAGTTAATCTGCATGTGAGATGATATTTACAAAAATAAAACCTATACATGCATACTATGAGACAAAAAAAAAAATATGTATATATATTAATTTAAACTACTATTAGGTCTCAAGCCAAGGGGACCAACTATTCAACCTAGGTCTTGTTTCTTCATTCTCTTGAGACTTCGAGTGCACTGTTCCTTTTCTCTCAATTCTTCAAGTAATTAAAAGGCTTTGTTTCTTAACTACATATTTAAAAATTATACAAGTAACTAATTCAAAAATTTTACCTCAAAATTCAAAAATCTTGAGATACATTTAAGGGGAGATAGATGAGAAAAAAATTACATTAAGAACAAAATTGAGAAAGCAAGACACGCAGGTCCTATTTAAAATTATAATATACATTCCCAAAATAAATCAAAAACCATTAGCAAGTTGATTCATATAGTAGGCACTATGCATATACATCATCAAATACGTATACATAATTTAATTTTAATTATTTAACCTTATGTCAAATTCTTTATAGTTCCTACACTTTGATAGAATTTAATAGACACTAAAACTTGTAAAACTTGCAATTTAACCCATAGCAATCAACAATGGTGAAACAGTAAAATTTACGTTAGTCATAGGTGTGTATACGGCCATGTAAGGGCATGACCTTGACTCTCCTAGAATTCGTGAAAATTATGGAAGCAAGTATGCCTGAAGTCATAATTAGTGCATGACCATATTCACAAGCAAAATTTGTCTTGGGTACATGTGTGACCTTTAAGGTTAGGGGTTACATAACTTCATAGGATTAATTCATTGGGTTGTGACCTTGTGGATTATGCTTATGCATGTCCATGAGTTTAATGACTCACGATCATGACAAACACGTTTTCTAGAATTTCTAATGATGAGAATCATTGAAAAACGATCTTAACAGTAAAGTTGATGCCAAAAATGACCAAATTTGATGTGAAACGCCAAAATTCGTTTCCAGAAACACTTTTATCATGTGCAATAATGCATAATAAAAGCAATTTCAAGTAACAATGTGAAATTTAGCCTTCAACCTACCATAGCACAAATCAACCCAATATATATAATTCATTAATAAAAAATATTGAAATTTAACTAAAACATTTTACCATAGTTAGGTAATTACCATATTCAACTTGCTATCATAACTGTAATAACAATAATAACATGCATATTCATTGAACACAAGCATAAAATTTTCACAACCAATAATAATGGCTTTAATACAATTGTTATGGTTTTCGATCATTAGAAAGGTGTCCATGTAATGGAATTTAAAACTAGATAGAGTCCAATGAACTTTACAACGTATCATCATCATTCAATGTGCATGAAAATAAAAATAAAATAGTAGAAAACCTATAAGAGGTTTTAAGTTCATACCTATGTTGATGGCTTTGTTACTACGTTACATGTAGCATCCCAGGACTAGAAATACCTTTTAAGCTAGAATTTGGGGTTAGATGTGATAATTAGTAATAGATTGGGAGTTAGAAGAGTTTAGGGGTGAGATAGTAAGTTTTTAGAGTAAGTGTGGCCTACGCATGATTCTCCTTGGGAGGTTTCTTTCATGCGAAGCACAGGAAATGAAGTTTCTTCATTTTCCCTTGTGCACGACCGTGCATCCTTTGATGCACTCCCATGCATGCTTGTAGGAAGAGAGAGACAACAACCTTTAAGTTTTTCTCACCCGTCCTTATATATTTTTAGCCAAAGTTTCCTTTTGTTTTCAAAGAATCCCAACTTTAGGGTTGATATTCAATAGCCAACAACTTCTAATCCAGCAAGAGAGTAAGACTTTGCTAGAGAAGAAGATTTGAGCATCCATGACAAGAGGTAAGTATTTCCTTGCCTCTTCTTTAAGTTTCCCAACATGTGTTTAAGGTAAGATGAGATATGTTTGTGATTCCAACATGCTTTGTGATTTCTATGCTTTGATTACATATTGATATGATGAGGATGAAGTGGGTATGATGATAACTTCCACCTATGACATGCTTGATGTGTATGTGTGAGAATGTGTGTTTATGTGATGATTTGATGCTTGAATTGAGAATTATGTGTTATTGATTGAATTGAAGGGTGGTTGTATGTTGTTTGATGTGTTAAAAGTGAATGGAAGTGTTTAATTATAGATTGGTTGAGTTTAGGATGAGATTTTGCAAGTTTCAGGCATGTTTTACCGAAGCAGAGTAGGAGGCACGCCTGTGTGCCCTTACACTTACAAGGTCATGTTCGTGTGCACGTTTTGTACACTGCTGAATTTAGAGGGGGTCACGACTGTATGTCTGAGGGGCACAGTCGTGCATAAGCCAAATGTGAGAAATGCATCAGAATTCCAGACTCTAACATGACTAGGCTGTACAGTCAACGAACGGTCTCGTGTGTCTTCACATACGCCCGTGTACCTTGCCATGCACGCTCGTGCTTAAGTAGAAATTGAGAAAATATGGGAAATTAAAACTTTAAGCATGGGAAACCTATTTTAATGGCCATAAATCATTATATAAAGATAAAATAAGAAGAAATAAGACATCATAAGCATCTCATAACATAACATGTCAAGACATTAGCACGAAAAGGGATCAAATGATCCAATTGCATTAGTTATTCAGCCTTCAGAACCCGATATCCAGGTTAGTTGTTTTGGGTGAACTCGATGGGGCATCTATGAGATTTTAACTTTCTGACAATGGTCAAATTGGTTTATTTTCAGCTTACTAGTCTAAAGACTGGTATGTTTGTATATTTCAACTTTCTAACATTTCGCTAGACTGTTTTAGCCTATATGGCCAAGATGTCGAATCCCTGTGTTCATCAGCCTGATCAGCACAGCAGATGTCTTCGGATACATAGTTTTAGATATAGTGAGTAAGCATATTTGCTTGTTAGAAAGTGGCCCAAGAATTCATTGTATGATTGCATGGCATAGTATCATGTCATTCATCTCATAGAATGAATCATTATTTTCAATTCAGAAAACAAGAATAAACATGATTCAGATGATTAATAACCAAGAGAAATATATGGGTACTTAGGCCAAGGACAGGTATGTGTTTTGTCTTGATGCATGTTTGGGTTGAGGAAAGTAGGAAATGCTTACTGGGTGATTTTATCACTCACTTTTTCCTTTCTTCTTTTCTTGTAGGTTGTTTGGTGCTGGTGGCGTGGGTGGACTAGGGTTGAAGAGAAGAGACTCCAGTATGTACAGATGGCTTGGTGGGATCACTTTTAGTGGGAAAATACATGTATTTTGATACACTGTATATACATACACACTTATATATATATATATAAGTTTCCCTTCAGCCCACAATGGTGTTTTAAAATATTTTTCCAGCTTCCGCATGTGCATGTTTTAAATACTAGTATCAGTTTCTTTTCGTAGGATTCTTGTCGTGTATACCAAATATTCCAGGATATTATTATTATTAAATAAATATTAAGTAGCAGTGGTATACACGACAGCGGGTCTTACATTACATGCTAAGAAAACCTTGTGATATAACATCCCTTAGATTGATGGCATTTGAGCAATCCACACAAAGTAATTGGAAGAGGCTACATAGAAGTTTAGGGTGTTAGTGGCTACTATTGTAGGTTTATTAGTGTTTGGTGTACTGGTCTGATTTCTAAAAAATGCTCTCTTTTATGGAAAAATTTGTCGTGTTTACTTCGTTGAACCCTTGATGTTTTGATGATAGTAAAAATATGTTAAAATGGCTAATTTACCCCTTGCATAAGTGACTTCATGATAAAAGAAAAGAAACAGTTTAAATTTTATAGGTTTTAGGTCTAACACGGCCGTGTGCTCTTTGAGCACGATTATGCGTAGTTGTTTTCCAACTTGTGCGACAAAAACATAGGACTGTGTTGTTAATCATACTAGGATTTGTAATTTGCTAAAAAAATTTTAAGTCCAATACAATCATACTTAAGTACTGCATAACCATGTGCAAGCATTGTACAGATTCAATAGACTAGCTCAATCATACAAAGTTACCATGCTGAGCCTACAGTTAAAGCTAAACACATCATTATGCCATATTATGACACACAATCATGCTAGAGGGTTTTTTAAAGAAGCACGGGTTTCATAGTCATGTGCTTGTATTATGTTGGGTCAAAAATAGAAGGTCAAATGCAGGATCATGTTCAAGTTAGACATATGACCATATGGATGCATCTTAGGAGAAGCATAAGACTTTCAACCATGTAGTATCATCATGCAAGTGGCCAAATGACATCAATCAATGCACGACCATGCAAAAAACACATGCACGATCGTATTATGAGAAATATGAAGTGCACTACCATAGAACTCGTGCAAGGTTGATAGTGTGAAGGCTTTTTCAAAATATATCAATAACCCACGACTATGTATATAAGGCACTCGACCCTGTACAAGCAAAATGGTTATTGTGTAAGCATCAAGTAGTGATAGTGCTTAGAAGTCATGTAGATTTTTGTAATTCCAAGTGTTAAACATAAGGAAATGAAGCACAATCATCCGTAATAAACACACAATTGTGTAACTATGGCACGTATCTTAAATTCAACCGTTGAAAGTTTGTTCAAGGTTATAAATGTAGCAAGCACAACTGTGCACTGGACAAGCATGACCGTGCACCTAAAAAATTTATTGCACCTGCATCTTTTTCTACCTACCTAATATATATAAATTTATGGAAATGGCTTCTTGCTATTTCAAGCAAGAAAAGTGAGCAAGGTTAAAGAAACAAATTACATATTCAAGCCATTATTTTGCTTTTTGTTTGCTCACTTTTCTCTCCCTAAGCTGACATCATTCTTCATTTGAGAGAGTTGTACTAAACTATGTGTATCAACTTAGTTAGAGACATTATCACAATTATTTTCTTGTTCAAAATCAATTGTAAAAAGAGTGAAATTCTTTTGGTGCAAAAAACTATTGCATCTTTGATATAGGAAGATAGAAGAAGCTTCAATCGATTAATAATTGAAGAAGAGGACGTAGGAGGCTTGTATTCAAAACTTCAAACCTCTATAAATCAATTGAGCAAACTTTATCCCTTCTCTCATTATTTTGAGTTTTTTTGATTTATTATTGCTATTGTGATTTGATAGAAGCTTTAATTATCTTCTTGCATAAACTGTGTTATGATTAAGAAAAAATATTTTTAAGTTATAAAATTTTTATAATTCTATTCACCCTTTCTAGGATTATTTTACTAGCCTAAATGTTTTTTATACTTATATAAAAATGAGGTCATAGGCATGACTGTGACAATAAACACCTATGACACTCCTATGTATGCCTATGAATAAACATTCACAATTGTAGATAATTTTCCAGATAATGTATGATCTTATCACTTTGCATGAGATCTATATAATGTTTTTATCATGACATGATTTTTTACCAACTACACCTACGCCTACACAAAAAGCACATATGCCTGTGTATCAAAAATTTTGAATTAGTTTGATTTAATCAAATCTAATTTCATCCAAACAGTCAAGATTTTGTTAACCATCCAAACTTAGGTTAAGATAGGGATTAGGCACCATGGTCATGTGAGTTATGTAATTGTGTAGTTCTTTTTCCTTACACATATTTATTGGATTTTTATGTCATAATTATGCCCTATGATAAGCATGTGTTGAGAGAATCTCATAGGCATCCCTTTGTAACAACCCTCATGAAAACATATCTTAAAAAACTATTATAAGAAACATGTTTTCATTGATGCTATAAAAAAAATAAAACTATAAAACATGTCCCACACATGGACTGTAGGTATCTTTGGTCTTCATGTGTCTTACAAGATTAGGTCCTACACGTATACTGTAAATCTCTAGTTTCCCATGTATCTTAAGAGAACAATTCCAAAATATGGCTAAACCTTAAATTTGGTAAAACATGCATAAAATCAGGTCTTATGAAAATTTATATGGATATGCTTTCATGAAAAATATACGTAATGTGCATGTATTTGAGCCACTAAAACAAATAACTTAGGCTCGTATCTCACTTTCAACCTTAAGCTCATGTTATTGTCATGCCTTATCCTAGCATGACTTAGTGCTACTACGTACCTTATACATCTTCAAAAGCTGTTGGAACATCATTATAATCCAAGTCCTATGCTATAAGTCCTATTCATACAAGTCCTATAAATAATCATAGTCATTCACGCATGTATGAACCTTAAGATATAGGTTTAGAATGGTCATTCTTGCAAGAATATTTCATGATTAAGTTCGCCTTAAATCCACACCTAATCATTCTTTACTTATTCCGTACCTATTTTAACATAATTATACCATCAGATACTATAGCATCGGTTTTTGTCGTGTCAAGTCAAAACAGACTTGTCACTCTTGTTTAACCATACTAGATGTGATCAAGAGAAACGCACAATAGGTTTGTGAGCTGTTATGAAGTCTACGGAATTGTCATTTGATGGTTGTCTTAGGCAAATACACGTCAGTGAAGACGTGCGATTTATAGATCATTTGTAAAAGATCTAACCATTTCTCACTTGCCTAATAGGTCAAGTTCGAAGAGTCGAGTATGACAATGGAAAGGTGTTAGACACTCATGTTACTTGGTCTGAATACCAACCTCCACTATTGTGATGTGTTTGCTAGACACATTACCGAGTTTAATTAAGTCCTATTTTTATCACACAATATAATATTTACAAAAAATAAATCATCTAAAATATATAAAAAAATAAAAATAAAAAAATAGTTAAAAAATAAAAATTACTACGGAACACATTCACCCCAATACATTAGATCTTATCATAAACAAGCTTAAAAATAAATAAATAAACCTTGCAAAACAAAATTTATTAACACAAATTTAATAAATAATAAAAACATTATTTGCATAAATAAATTTAGTCCGCATCCATTATGTCTTTGATCGACTTCTCTTCCATGCTCGACTCGTTCGAAGAATATTTCATATAAATAAAAAATAATATATTCACAATAAAAACATACGAAAGCAAAAAAATAAAAATAAAAATTATAACATTTTATTCATTATCCCTTATATATTTGTTCTAATATTAAACAAACCTATAAAAAAATTAAATCCTAAAACAAACCGTTGGTCGATGAAACCACAAAAATTTTATTTAAATGGTCTACTCATGCTTGTGGGCAAACGAACAACGCCTTTATTTAATTTGATGCCATAGCACGCTTGCGCCAGTGACTCTACCTTTGGTCTACTTTATTTCCTCTCTCATGCTCGAGTCGTCAAGATCAAATTTTTAACCAAAAAAAAAAAAAAAAAAAAAACACAGAGCACACAAGCATGTGACAGCATTCAGAGTGTATGTATTAAAGTACATATTCCAATCACCCCAACGTAAAATGATTCAGCCAGCCATTCATGTATTTATGCTTATGTTATGCACACAAACGTAGATGGCACACAGAAGACCTAACCACTCCCATTAACTCCATCCTTTCTTATGATAATTAATGCCCAGACCAAACAAAAGTCTTTGCCCTTATTTGACTTGACCATGCAATATAATAAGATGCTAACTCTGCCATGCATGCAGCATAAAAAAAATATTTAATTTCATATGATGTAAACAAATTACATGTGATGCCACAATTTTTGACACTCGTGAGAATGTAAATAATATCCCACAATCCAATTAAAGTTACTACTTATCATAAAATAAGTCAATTTTTGCTTTAAATAAATTCAAACAATTCGGCAGGTCGTCCATCACATTTTAACCCAATTATTTCACATATATTAATCAAACATGTTCTAGGAAGTTAATATAAAGACAAGAAAACAGAGTCGCGAATGCATATAAAAACAAATTTAAACCAATTAATTGAGCTCCTCAAGATCTCACCTGAAATGAAGTTGGTTTGAGATTTTGTCAATGTCGAACTGAATTATAATCGTCTTGAAACTTTGTTGATGTCAAGGCAAAAATGGTCTACCAGCGGAAAAAGATTGCAGCTGAAATGTCTTTTCTTTTTAACTCTCTCCCCTCTCCTTTCTTTTCAATTTTTTGATTCCCTCTCTTTTTTGTACGGAAATCTCCCCGTCATTCTTTTAGTTTTTCTCTCTAATCTGCTCTTTTTTCTTTTGATTTTCTTTTTGATTTTTTTCAAAATTTTTTCCAGAAATCCTCCCGTCCCCCCCTCACATTTTTTTAATGGTTTTTTTTTAGGTGGGCTTAGGTTGGGCTCTTATTTATTGGAGTGACTTAGGCTGTGATTTCGGTTTTATTTTATGTTTATAGGTTTTATCCTCAAAATTTCGAATTATCTTTCAGATTTTCCATTATCAGAAATAATTTTATTGGATTCAAAATAAGGTATCCATAAATACGTTCTATGATTAATCATATAACGATAGATCTACATGCACATAAACATCATTACACTAACCATGATTTCTAATAGATAACCATAATATTTTTAGTACCATAACAATTTTCTTACAACCAAAACACATTCATAATTCATCAAGTGTCACAGACAACCATCTTAATCAATAACATACATAACATGAACACATTTTAACTCATAGATCTCTTATTTATTTGGTTAAAAATCCTAGATCACACATGTATGTATTATTCCACATGAAACATATCTCTTGTTCTAGGCTTCCAAAACATGTCATATTCATACCATAACTATATAAGACCATTCATCAATAAGATCTCAACCAACTCATAATTGGAAATCGTTTTCCTACTTACTTCAATTCTGCTTAAATTATTGGCTACCTAAATCAACCATAACGTCATTGAATTTCTCCTTTTGTAACTAAATCTCACATACTCAAAATATGTTATGTTAAACAAAAAAAGGCAAATCATGTTTAACATGCCGCTTTATAATTTTTCAAACCACAACCATTGGAATGACTGTTCACCTTATATGAATGGTTGTTCACTTATTTAAAATATCCTATGCGACACATTATCCACTTAATCCATATGACATGACATAAATGATTGTGCACCCTTCATGCATGGATGTTCAACATTTTAGAGTTGATTTTAAACATCTGGCCAAATTTTTTCTGATGACCTGGAAACCCCTACTATACCAGTCAGTTAACCCTAATTGATCAAGTATAACAAACCAAAGGGTTTATTATAACATCCTAGGGTTAAAAATGTCTTTCAGGCTGATAATCTGGAGTTAGAAGTAAGAATTTATAGTATAAATGAGAGTTAAGAAAGTTCAAGGGTGAAATAAGTAATTTTCCTAAGTTAGGTGGATTTTGCATGAATCCTGTTAAGAGGTTATTCATGCAAGCATAGGAAAATAGCTTTATTACATTTTTTCAGCCATGCACGACTATGCATGATGAGGCCCACGACCATGTGTGTTATATGTTTTAGCTGTCATACTTTAAATTGTTTTTATCCGTTTTTTCTAACATTTTTCACCCAAGGTTTTTTTCAATTCCAAAGATCTCTAACCCTAAAAGAGAAGAGTAACAACCAGTGATTCCCAATCAAGCTAGAGAGTAAGATTTTATTTGAGACAGAAGCAAGGTTGGCTATGGCTAGAGGTAGGTGTTTCTTACCTCTTTCCTTTTCTTCTTTGCATGTGTATGATGCTTGTTTTGGTTAAGTTGGGATTGATTCTAGCATGCTTGTGATTTCCCTTGCATGATTGATGATGTAAAACTGATGAAGATGATGATTATGCATGTATGAGTAATATATATGTTGATGTGTATGTAGAGATATGATTTTGAGATGTTGAGATGATTAAATGTGATTATTGGTGTTATGGGCAGATTAAGCATGTGTTTGTGAAGTGCTTTGAGTATGGAAATTGATTGATAATGCTTAATTTACGTTTGGTATGAAAATGGATAGGAATAAGCATGATCAACCTTAAACATGTTGAAGCAAAGCGAGATGCACACTCGTACACCCTTAGTGCACGCCTGTACAGTCATGCTTTGCATAGTCATGGTCGTGTTCATGATCTCGAACACGACTAGATTAGACATGCCATAACCGTGCATGTGTAAAGAATAAGAAATAAGTTGAAAATCACATAAGCTAGCACGACCAGGATGCACGATTGGCATACGACTTGTGCAAGCTTATGCACACCCATGCACCTAGTCACGTACGCTCGTGTATCAGGTAAAAATGAGAAATAAAGCTCGAAACAAACATAATACACAGTAAATCCAATATAATTGATATTACTTGGTATAAGAAAGCAAGATAAGCATACAAGGTGCATCAAATACATATCATGACATGACATACCATACAGTGTTTTTAGAAAGGGATCTAAAGATCAAATTACATATTTTCAGTTAGAAAAGTATGATGTTTCAAACATCTATGAGGGGGCACTTGTGAGTTTTAGCACACCTAGTTACGAGAACCAACATCAAGGTCTATGACCATACTAGCTACGATATATATGTATATGTTAATGTGTATTCAGTTAGCAGCTTAGGATTTGATGATCAAATGATTAGTGATCAATATTTTGTGTACATTTCAGATTCAGTTTACAGATTCAGAGGTAGCACATGTATTAGACAGTTTCTATCACATGTTAGTATAGGAAACTTACATGGCTAAGATGTCAAATTTTTATATTCATCAGTCTGTATAGCACAGCAGGTATCTTCGGATACACAGAACTTTCAAATACAGACTTTTATATAGATTTTAGTACTTTATTTCAACACGAAAGAAATTTCAAGATCTTCGAATCACTGTTTTATTCAAAAAAAACCAGTTTTATAAATAAACCCAAGGGCTCAAATAGTGGTTTTTAGCATATCATTCACATATGACATATACAACATAACATGATTCAATATATGAATAATTGAGGGAAAACTATGAAGCAGTATACACTTAGAAAGTATTACAGCCGTGTAATGCAATACAAACAACAGACTATGAATGGTATAACAAAACATGAACTTCATATCAATATACAAGATAGGAAACACTTATTGGATGAATTTATCACTCACTCTCTACTTTTCTTTCTCGTACAGGTCAGTTTTGTAGGGGCTGAGGGGAGGAGATAATTGTCGATTGGGATTCAGTTTTCAGTTTTATAGCATGCCTATGATTTGCATTCTCATACTGTTTTATATTTGCACATAATAGTACAGTATATGTACATGTATGTACACACACCTCCTTTGTATGACTTTCAAGCCAGTATAAAAGCTATTTTGGGTCATATTAACTTATTTACACCACATGATTTTTCGTTGTCATATTTCAGTTCAATAATTGGGTATTTTTGTTGTGTATTATTGGAAATATGAATTATTTTTTCTATAATAATAATTGCATCTATTATTATTATTTTATAGTAAAAGCATGTACAATAATATATAGCAAGAGTGTCTACATTTATGACCACCTAAACTTATACCCTCAAATCAAGTAAATCAAGGGTTATTGGCTTTATTACAATTTAAACCCTGACCACCTTGGTGATCGATCCCTACCTTTTACCACTAGGCTAAGCCCTTGAGATCCATATAACCAAATTTTATATTTTCCTAATAACCTCAAATTAACATGCAATAGCATAATTATCCTTGCTACATACCTATGGTTGTTATCCAGCTCCATATGACACTTATTCAACTTTCACAAATACTTTTGATATTGATCTCGCAATCTCTAGCTTATTATCTTGTTGATATCATCGCTTTCCAAATGAATCTCCAAAGGCATATCCCACATATTGATCTCCTCCTTTCTAGCTTCATCTAGTGTTGATTATGGCCATTACTGACAACTTATCCCATTGATATCAACCTCTTCATTCAACATCGACTTAAATATCAATGATAGTGAGATTATAGTCAAATAGTGGCTAGACATTAAAGAATTAAATAATAGCTTTTCAACTTATAAAAAGGTTCAATTGTTATATTCAAATGTTAAAATTATATTTGTAAAAAGGTTATTTTATAAATTTCTTCAAAATTTTTGTACAGTAAAATTCCTATTTTACCCTTTAAACTTTTTTTTTTAAATGAAGTTTAACTGGGAATAAAAAAGTGTTATTTATACCATCGGGGTGAAAAGGAAATTTAGACAAAACCTTGGATGGGAACATGTAATTTATTCAGGCGAAGAAAAAAATATGTAATAAATATCTAAAGTCCATTGTTTTATAAATTTGTTTTATATTCTGTGAAAATAGTAAAAGTTATTTAAATAATATGTACTTAGAAAATTAAAAATGTGTTTGAAATATTTAGTTAAAAATAGTATTTAGCATAACATTGTATATCCTATAAATTTTATTTTTATATATAATTTTACAAATATTCTTGAACGAGTTTACTACAAGATAGATGACTTCGACTGAGTGTTAAAAGAAGATTTTGCTTCAGTTTGGGTGCTCCGATTCTACTCTTCTCATCAATTTATCTTGTCCGACAACAGAAGAAGCTGTTTACAACATGGCAAAGGAAAAAAAAAAAAAAATACTGCGCTCTAATAACTTTAATAAAAAATAATAAATTTATATTTAATTAAAATTCTATCAAAGACAAAACAAAATAGTACACTAATTCTCACTATAAATGGAAAATCCCCTGTGTGTCTTAACTACTAAAATGAAACACTATAATGAAGTTTAGGTGTCTGTCACAAGTCTGAAATGCTACCGAACATAGATGATAGGGAACATCTAGTAATTTCCAAATTTTCTTTCTGAAAGGAGACAATACTGTAGAAAATTTGATTCCAGTGAGATTATAAAAACATATATTCATCTTTACCTCCTCCTTTTCTTCGCATTATAATTATAAACAACCGCCAAAGGTTTTGTAATTCTATAGATAGAATCAATGGATCGAAATCTCTTTTTCTTTGTCTTTAAATATTCTTCTTCTTCTTCTTCTTCTTCTTCTTCTTCTTCTTCATCTTCATTGATCATCGTAGAAAATATTCGTTTTCTTTGATCGTCTTCCTCCTGCTCTTGTTTCTTCGTCATCATCTTCCTTACAACCTTTATATTAACATTATCGTTTTTGTATTTGCAGAGCTTGACAAGTTGTCGAGCTGCCTCTATTTCCATCGCCGACAAACTCATCTCGGTTCTTCTTGTGCATAGGGGTGAAAACTGTACCATATTTTGGTTTTAATCCAGTAAAAGGATCTCTTATTTATGTACAAATTTTCCTCATTGAGTCGATCGGTTTACAATCTGTGTTTATATAAGAAAAACACGTTTGAAACGACATCGTTTTTGTATTTAAATGTATTCCTTGGTGTTTAACAATTCGACGGCATCATCAAACATTTTAACGTAAGTACCAAATAAAAAAAAGTAAAAACATATTAACGTTGTATTATAAATATAATATTTTTCTTGTTGGATAAGTATGTTTTCCCGATATAACAAGGAATTCAATAAGAGCAAGTTGCTACGTGCTTGCACGCGTTCGTAGACATTGCCCACTCCTCGTCCTTTTCTTTCTTACTCTGCAAGCCTTCATCAGGTCCTTGTGAAAAGAGGAAAGTAAAATATTGACGCATAAAGGGTGCCACGTAAGCCAATATCAAGCTTTCTTATGGCCATCATGTTACTTATTTCTGATAAATAAATAATTCATTCATTCATAATTTCTCATACGCTTATCATCATATAAATTTTATTAGTTTATTGATATAAACTGAAATAAAAGTATATAATTAAATAAATATAAAAGATAGTTATATTATTTAATCATATATTATTATATTAATTCATACACATTTATGAATTATATCAAATCATAATTGATGCTGACTCATATAAATTGTGTTGTATCAATATCTGTTAAACAACAAATCATGTCCGATAATTGAAAAAACAGTCAAAAGGCATATTATCATCCAAAGTTTTAATCAAAGATAAATTTTTTAAAATTTAAACACTTATTTATTGATTAAAGTTAACAGTTAAATTTAACGATTAACAATTAAATTTTGATAGTTAAAAAGGCATTTCGTTATTTTATAATAAAATTTATAAAATAATAAAATAAATTTTATAAAAATATAAAATATTATTTAAATATTAAAAAATATTTTAAAATATATTAAAAATTTTTAAAAATTAAAAACAACTACCGCTGCCAAGTAGCTACCTGATCCAAGGGTGGTTAGATGCTACTACACGGTCATGGCTGCCCTTTTTATTTTTTAAACTTTAAATTTTAAAATATTTTAAAAAATTTTTAATCTATTTATATTTAAATAATATTTTATAATTTTATTATATATTTTTATTTTTTAATGAGGGTATTTTGATAATTTTATAAAAAAATATTAGAAAATTTGAATAAAAAATTATGAAAAGGTGGGTGATTGTGTTTTTAAAAGTTAAAAGATGAGAATCTGTACTTGTGTGAAACCTTGGGTGGGAAAATGTCTTTTGGCCTTGAAAAAGCAAGACTCAAAATGTGACATAAAACCTTTTATTGTCTGTAAACTTTTAACAAATTATTTTCTTGTTTTGTAAGTTGGCCCATTTTGGAAAATAATTTTGTTTTCCTAAGCATTTTACCAAATCAGGTCAAATACGTTCGTGATCATTGAATTTTGTATTTATTATTTTTGTAGTTACTATATTTTAAAACGTTATTGAAAAATTACTGAATTTTAAATTTCGTTTGTTATTGAATTGTTTATCTATTTTACTATTTAAATTTTTAACTAAAACTAATGTAAACATTAACGTGAAAGTTGACATTAACGTTTTAAACGGCAACGTCCACATCAACCCGCAAAACTTATCTATATGTCCTCCACATGGTCCACCCCATTTAGGTGTTGTGTGTGTGTGTGTGTGTGTTTTTTTTTTTTTTTTTTTTTTTTTTTTCTTCAGAGGGCCAGGCTAACCTTAATTTATACATGTAAGTATATAAGAATTATGAGACCAAATTTCAAAATCACCCTTTCAGCCAATTTTTATTCTTTTAATTTGGTTCCATACATGTGGAAACGGCTCCTTTTATTCTTTCTGTGTATACAAAAAACTAAAACACCACATTTTTGTTTATTGATTTTATCGCGGGCGTACAATAATCTAAAATCGAAAAGCTTTTTTTTTTTCCTCTCGTTGACATCTCCTCTCACCACTGCAACACCACTCTTGATCAGTGATTTAACTCTTTATCAAATTCTTTGTCAGTTATTTCACACCGAAAATATTCCAATCGTTCTATAATTTGATCCAAATTATAAAATCAAATGAGTTATACAAAATTATAATTTAATTTATTTAAATTACATTAATTTTGAAGTAATAAATCTTATGACAACAATTTATAATTTAAATTATGATTCACATATATTTTTAATAATTAATATATATATATATATATATATATATAAATAATATGTTAAACTGTTTTAAAGATGAGTGTATATATAATATATTAATATTATTATATATTTAAAATAGGCTAAATAACTTATTCCCACTTAGGGTTTTCTTAAATCATCAATACTCACCTACAAACTTTGAAAAAGTCAAATATTTACTTATTAACTAATATTTATTCAATTTTATTAACATTTTTTTAAAAAATGATTATAATAACCTCTACTAAAAATGTAAAAAATATTAATATTTAAATAAATTGTAATATAAAATAATATTTATATAATAATAATAAAATTATAAAAAAATAAAAAATAGTCATCACTACTAACAGTGGTGATTATTATAAACTTAACTAGGTGGTTAGACCACTTGATTGGATTGGATATTAAATTTGTCTGTCTTAATGATTGAGACAGTCAGATTTAATTGTTTCTTCCAGATATGGTCATCTCTACTATTGAGATAGTCAAATCCAACCATTAATCTAACCAAGAGAACAGATAATCACTTGATTAGGTTTTTAATGACGGTGACCCTTTTTTAAATATTTTATTATATTTTTAATATTATATTATATTTTAATTATTTTTATAAAATTAATTTTATTATTTTTAAATTCTTTTAATATAAAAAGATAAAAATACTCTTTTAATTAATTAATTTTAATAATTTATCATTAAATTTAATTATTAATTTTAATCAATAGATAAATATTTAATTTTAAAAATTAATAAATAAAATTTTATCATTTAAAAAAGTCTCGTGGGAAGAAGGCCTTTGGCCTTCAAAATATTATAATTATTTATATATTTATTTTATGCCCTAACCGCTAAATGCAATTGCAAAATCACGGCTTCAGGCTTTTTCATCATCTTCTCTTGCTCTGGGCAACTGTGTCTCTATATCCACAGATTACAACCTTTTTTCTTCATCTTCCTCTTTTTCTCAGTCAAGTGCTTCTTCTTCTCAATGTTGACCTTAGTTACACAGAGTGGAAACACGAAAATGTGAAAATGCAGATACGAATGTTGCAATAAAACCAATCATCAATATACAAATTCAAATCCAACACATATTTAACTCACATCCATTATAAAATATTGTAAAAATTAATTCTGAGTAATTAGACGTACATGTTTGCATCATTATTATTGTTGATTTGAAATCACTTCACACTAGATTGATTATCAATCTTTAGATCGTTGAATCTTCATGTTTCTTAATATCCAGAGAGTAATAGAATTTTTAATGAAAAAGAATATTGAATCCTTCTATTAAAAGTCTTTCTATCAAAAGCTTAATAACCTTATATTTATAATAGATTTATTGAGTTTTTCTATTAAAAACTCAATAACTAATTTATAAGTCCATACCAATTATGTCAATTAAATTATTATAATATAAAATATGTTGGATTATACATCAAATTAATTATAACAAACCCAATTAAAATATTTATTGAACCATAATTTATTTATATTTTCAAAAACTAAAACAAATAATAATTAATATTAGTCCGTAATCTTGCAACGAACACATTGAAATCGCATTTTCTAAAAAACACGAGGAAATACAAGAAATTACAGACCCAGAAGTCACACCTTCCATTAATAAAAAATCATCAACAAATTACACTATCTACATATCTTGATCAATGTGAAACTTTTTGCAGAGAGAGTCATTTTTTACAGTTCTAATCTACATTCTACAATTTCAACATTTTGATTTTATTCGTCATTGGGCATAAGAGAAACACAATACAGTAATCTATGAAGTAGAAGAATACAAGAGACTTTGCCAAAAGAAGCAAGTGTTGTGAGAGAAGAACGACTGTGTTTTGCAAAGTAGGAGAGTGGACTGATGATGAGGAGTCATTACTGATTTTCGTAACTTTACGAATATGAGATAGCAAGTTGTGTGAAGTTGGAGAGTGGACGAATGATACTTGGACTGGAACAGAGTAACAGAACTGGTGAGCGGTAACTGCTTTGACGGAGATTTTTCAAGCCGGAGATGGAGAGGAGACGATTTTTGACACGCTCGATAAATGCTGGAGAAGAGGAGAGGAGACGTAATTTTGAGAGTTGGGGATTGTGTTCTGAAATGTTAGTTGATTAATATTCCAAGAAACCCGTTTCAAATTTTTTTCATAATTCGGAAACACCCCCAGAATAGTCAGTGTGTCTCGAAAACGAAAACATTTCGGAATCATACCCCCTAGTGCGTTTTCGTGCTTCCTAGTTGTTGACTATCGTTTTTTGCTGGAAATCGAATCATAACGCTGCCACCGTCATTTTCTCAATCGTCAATTAATTTGTTGATGAGTCTTTCTTCTTTCTCTCTTGTTGTAATGTGTGATTGTTGCACAATGAGCCATAACATTCTACACAAAATTTTTGACAATGTAGATGTTAGAAAACAAATCAGGAAATTGGAAAGTTCCCAATCTTATATTCAAATTTTAAAAGTTAGGTTAATTTATTACCACCAAAGATGTATTGCAGACAGATACTGGAATGGTTTGATCGAAGATGGATTGTTCAAGTGTCTTATATGAAACGAGCAATCCTACATAACCATCCGTAAAAGGGATGGTTGGTGGTTACGTAGCGTAACATTTTTTTGTTTGAAAGTTTAACTTGTAGTTTCAACAAAGGAGCTTTCCAAACGGTGCCTTATTTACTTAGTCACAGGATGTCAAATCCTAACTGGTCAGGAAGATATTATATAAAACAATGGCAGACTACTGAAAGAAAATAATAATAATAATAATAATAATAATAAAGATAAATCTGCCTTAATAAAGATAAATTTGACTCCTTGTGCTGTAAACTAAATGAGACATGTTTATGTATTATTTGTTTTGTCTTTTATATTTAGAAGTGAATGACTGTTAAAAGATTTAAATTATAATTTAAATTGAACCAAATTATATTTTTAAGTTTATTTTGGCTTAGTTTAAAATCTTTTCAAATCATTGTTTTTATTTTGTTTATAAAATTTATAAATTGTACTAAATCGAATTATACATACTCTTACACCTCGGAACTACACAACTCCTACCGACCCTCCTACTCCTTCAGTGGTGGCGGGTACACGCATGCCACCTACACCAAGTTTCTTAAAACTCACAACTTTAAATGAAACTGAAAAGAAAGAAAAACATGACGAACAAAGAATACACGATGGAGAAAAAAGCTCTATTGTATTACAGTAAAATGAATACAATGTATTAGAATAAAACAGTTAACTAAAGCTAGTCATATATACAATTCCCAGTGAGATTTGATGGCTCATATTCATATATACATCTGTCTAGATGGACAATAAAATTTTGTCTTATGGAAGTAGAAATTCTAGTACAACTTTATTCATCTCTTTCGATTTATTTGTCTTTTCTGTGAACTTGATTAATTGAGTTTTAGACAGAACAAAGAAATTCAAATCCTAGTTTAAACAAACCAATCTTGGAATAAGTTTCAAACTTTAAATGAATAAGAAAATAACACAATCAATTTTATTAACATCATTGCAATTTCAAACGTTTCATTCACAGCAATTCATAGTAACTGAACACATGCATAATTCGTTTGAAAGTAATTTCATGTTAAAAAAATAAATTTTTGTTTATCGATCGGTCTTAACTGATGCACGGATTTGGAATCAATAGACAATTTAGTTTACCTCATTAGCAACTGATATTCAAATGACATCTCACACTAGATGCAACGTGTGATTCGAAGAGTTCAATGGGTTCCTATCACAACAATTTTCTTAAAATTAAAAAAAAAAAGCTTTTAATTTTGGTAAAATTAAATAAATAATAACTTAACCATCTATAGTGTTTGGATCAAATTGTTTATATGTAAATTACTTTTGAAATTCAAAATTGAAATAGTCTAAAACACTTGAATCCAAAAAATTCACATGAAAAAACACATAAAAACGTGGATCACATGAAACAACCTAACCCGACGCAACCTGAATATTTCTTTGACAATTATCAATGGTTTTTAACAATTAAAATGGAAAATAAGGTAACTAAATTAACCTTTGTACAATTATCTTTAATTTGATATGTATTTTGATAAGATTTGCTGAATATTTTGGTTGAAAAATGTAAAAGAAGTTGAACGGTTTCCAACCACAAAATTCAAATTTATCGTCAAAAATCCAATCATCTTTGGCTATTTTTTTTACATATGCTTGCATGAATGAATATTGACTGTGTTGATGTCAAATTTGTGGTCGAAAAACGCAATCTTTTTGCCAGAAAACCGCTTTGTGTGAAGCTACACGACATGACTTTTAAGCAATTTCCAATGCTGAAAACATCCATTTTGGGCTTTTTTTTTTTTTCCCTTATGCATGCATTTTAGGAAATGGAGTCATTGATTTGGTATCAATTTTCTGTCAAAAAAGAGAATTTTTTTCTTCACAAATTAGTTCATGTGATTTAAGAGCCACACGAACCAGTTTGTGTCGGTGAAGTTTATAACTTTTTAAAGTTATTGGATGTGTGTGTTACATGGACGGGGGGAGTTTTTAACTTTATAAAGTTGTTGGATGTGTGTAGCACATGAAAGAGGGGTTTTGGTTGTTTTTTAGAAGCTTGGGGTATTATGGTATACAAAACATGATAAGGGGTTTTTTTGATAGTGTACTTTAGGGAGTATTTTGATATTATCTAAATAAGAGTTGCATTGAGATTTTACTTCCAAGGGGTTTTTTTGCTAGTTTCAAGTTTAGGCCATTTTTTTTGATAATTTTTAGTAGTTTTTTTTTTTTTTAATTTTCTTTATAAAGGTTCTTTGATGCGCAGTTTCATATTTTTAATCTATGTTTTGAAAAAAAAAAAAATTGTTATGATTAATGTCATATTTTTTATGACTTTCATTTTAGGATATTTTGACATGTAATTTTTAAAATTTTAATTTATTTTTTTGAATAAGATATATATTATGATATTAAAATATTGTTATATTTATTGATTCTTTGTTTAGGAAGTTATGATAAATAACATTTGATTTGTTTGTTTGATTTTATGTAAAATAAAAGACAAAGAATTGATGCAAAGTATGAGAGATTTCTAATCAACCATCATTGTAAGGTGTCAATCACTTCTAAATGCTCCAACGTTGCCATGTCAAGCATTAAGTTCACTTTGACAACTAGTTGATCGAATTTGTTTGAGTCATCATGCTTTAGACACTTGTTGAAGTTACCTAATAGCAGATTTAATGATGTCTTGGTATATTCATTTATCCAATGGTCATTAGTGAGGGGGAACTACGACAAGGAATTTTGGTTTAGGATTAATGGAGTGATATATAATTCAGCTCCTACGAGTTTGCCTTTATCACTAGGCTACGATTTAGTTGAGTGTGTGAGATGTGCTTATACTTACACAAAGTTAGCCAGTATAGGATTGTGGATAAATATTTTGCTAGCATGACATCATTACATATGAAAGCCTTTTAAATGTATAAGAGGCGAGATCATGGGGAGGTTGATGATATTGACACAATGAAAATGGCATTTTTATATTGTATTTACTATGATTTACTAGGGGTAGACAACAAAAAAGTTGTATTGAATGAGGTGTTAAAATTGATTGATGATCTAGAGGCATTCAATGTATACTTATAGGGAGTACACGTATAAGAGGTTACTAGTCCATCATTAAAGGATTGTATCACTCGATTGAGCTCTAATAAAAGCCTAAAAAATTGTCTATCTTGACAATAATATATACCATGATAGGGTTTTCACTTGCATTCTAGGTAAAATTTGGATAAAATAATTGTAAACCTATTAAAGGTTAAATAGAGAGTATGTTAATTAAAATATGTGACACTATTATTATTATAGTTTTAGATTTATGAGGCATTGGACACATTGAAGCCATGGGTTGATAATATTTTTCTAACGACATGACCATGCATGTTAAAATAAAAGACACAAAACATGTCTAGATGAGATGTTATTAACACTATTTTTCACAAAGCCTCGGTAAAGAATATTTATATAAAGTTATTTATGTTTACATTATGTCGAATAATTTAAATAATATTAACAATGAATATGAGAGTGTCAATCTCATAATGGTACTGTCACTAGTGAAGAAGATCAAATATTACTACATAAGTGTTCTTTAATATTTGAGCATATCAAATGTCAAAGATTCGCCATCCTCTCCTAGTGCCCATGTAGATATTGTATTAGCAACACTTACTATTAACACCCAGAAGTAGCTGACCCCTAACAACCTAATTCTTATTGATCTAACCATCATAAAAAAACCCTCATCCTAACACCCGAATATAGTTGACCATCGATAATCCTATTCTTGAGCACCGTATCATTGGCGTGCCGACCACTGAACCCCCTACATAAGAGCACTTGATAGATATCATAGAAAAATAAGGTAATATAATACTCAGTCGACTAAGTAGACTCTAAGGGGAGATATAATCATAGATATAGAAGATGCATGAGATGTAATCTTAGTTAGAGGGGGAAATACATGAGATGAAGTGACAACTAACTTGGATCAAGGATCGAGTTAGTCTGATTAAGGCTCATTATGCTGCCAAGGTCATTTCAATGGAAGTGAATATATTATTTTAATCAATAATGTCATTACAAAATTGTTTCAAATATATCATGTTATAGGGAGTGAGAGTGGATGAGGGTCTTGGTATTGAGGGTCCTTCTATTGTACCTTATGTGGAGAGTGTCATGTTAGAAGATAATAAGCATGATGAGGTAAGTAATAATTTATTTATAAAATTTGTGTTCGTATTGAATTAGTGTTTCATAAAATTTTTTTCGTAATATGTGTAGTGCCCGCTACTATATATTACTAAAGGCTAATTTTTTTATTTATTGAAATATATCTTTAATAAATAGCAGTAGGTCCTATGCTAACTACTTACTAAAAATATACGGAAGCTAGATTAGAAATCTGTGATGGGAAACTAAAAACCACTGTACAGTATCCTGAAATAAAACTCATATTTACTATATAATAATAATATCTGAAAACATAGAAGATACTTTACATCCCATATGCATAAGCAATACAAAGCATGCGAGCCATAAACATGCTATCTGCTGAAAACTAAACATATATACATATACATTTGTAAACTGAAAACTCGGGTGAAAACCCGCTTAAGCCATATCCCACACTTCAGCCATCTCGTGCTCCAAGCTCAGCTCCCTAAAACACAAACCTGCAAGAAAAGAAACTGAGGGGGATGAGTGAAAAGTCACTCAGTAAGCATCTCCTACAATTACCCTCGGGTAGGCTCTAGATTAAGTTGCTATTAACTAACTACTATCTAGATGAACTTAACTAAGTTCCTGATAGCCTAATAGCTTCTTCTGATCTTTTTTTAGTATTTATTATTCTTCTTGCTTTTCTTATTAGTTTCTAAAACCTAGAGGACTCTTGAGTTCTCTTAGGCTTAGTTGTACTTTTTTATTTCTTTACTTCTGACGTATATCGTGTAGTTTAATCTGTCTTTTATTTCTTTTCTTACATGTTCCTAGTCTTACTGTTTGTATACTTTTCCATGCTATGTAATATGTATCATAGTATGCTGAAATCATGCTATTTACCCTTGGGCCTATTTATTGAAAATCTTTTACTAAAATTGTTATTAGGATCTGAAGATCCAAAACACTAAAAAACTGAATAAAACTATATCTGAAATCTCTGTGTATCTGAAGATACTTGTTATGCTGATCATACTAATGAATACAGGGATTTAGCATCCTAGCCATGTGGGCTGAACCATACCAACGAAGTGCCAATAAACTAAAATATCCTGTCATACCAGTCCTTGAACCAGTAAGTTGAAATCTAACCAATCTGATCAAAGTCAGAAAGTTGAAATCTCACAGATACCTCCTCGTATTCACCCTTACTAACTAACCTGGATATCAAGTCTTAATGCTGAAAACTGATATAAGTGGATCCCTTGATCCCTTTTTTTAAAACACTGTTTAGCATGCTATGCTGAATAATGTTATTCCTGCATGTTATCTTATCAATTATCTTTTCTTTCTGATTACAGTTTATCTTACTGAATCATCTGTTACAGTTCTATTCTGTGTTTCTTACTGAAGCTTATAGTTCTATGTATTATTATTGTTATGCTGTTTCTGTAACCTATTAATAAGTTTTACGCTCTATTATACTTATGTCAGTTTTGTCTCTATTTTCTTGTTTCTATTCTGTTTCTATCTATACCCATATTATTTCTGTTTCTGTCTTTGTTTCTCTTTTCTAATCGTAACCTATCACTAGATTACGCTATTTTAGTATGTTGATGAGTGTTCTTGTACTGTTGTGAGTTTAAAGTGTGATTTTGGAAAATATCTTATCTTTTCTCCTTTCTTTCTTTTTTTCTTTTTCTTTATGTTTCCTGTTTTATTTACACTATTCTGCTGCTTTTACTAAGTGCACAGATGTGTGTAAGAAGACACACAAATGTGTATGGGAATACACAGGACTGTGCGCAAGGCATGTGTTAAGGCGTGCTAGCTTCTAGAAAATAATTCTACTAAAAAGGTCTATTGCACGGGCGTGTGTTTCAAGACACATGGGTGTGTGGGAGAAGACACACGGTCATGTCCCTATATACACGGGCATGCAATAGCACACACAACACTCTCGTGTTACGCATACACGCACATACGCAATTGGGAGTGAGCACATGGGCGTGTTCACCACTAACACGGGTGTGTGTTTAGGCTTATCCAGGTGTGCACAACAACTATGCATGAACGTGTTACCGCTAAAATGGGAGTACACGGGTGTGCACCCATGAGTACACAAGCGTGTGTCTACCATACTTCGATGATAATAAGACAGAAAAACCTAGAAACCCGGCCAAACTCTCTCAATCACAAAATCTTTCTAAAATAGCACACAAATAAGCAACCATACACTTCAATCACAATCTCAACATCTCAAAATCATACTAAATCACTAAATAAACTCATTTAGGGATTTACATGCCAAGAAACAGGAAAGAAGTAACGAAACACTTACCTGAAGCTGCTAAGATCTTTTATCTCTCTATCTCCAACTAAATCCTAATTGGATTAGCTACTAAAGCTGGCTTTTATTTCTGAAAATGGTGAAGGCTCGTTGGGAAGGAAGAGGAAGAGAAATGGGTAAGCTGGCTAAAATGGAAAATCTCTTTTTATATAGTTGTGTGACCTAAAGAAGACACACGGTCGTGTACCACCAAAGCACATAGTCGTGCTCTTCACGCAAGGCACACACACGGGCATGTGTTAAGCACAACCCATATAAAGCCTCTCTGAAAAGACCATTATACCCCCAAAACTCACTAAGGCTAATCTCTAACTGTTAAATCTCTCTTCTAACCCTGATCAAAAGCTTAAGAGACTATTCTAACCTCGGGCTATTACGAATCTCCCCTTCTAATAAAAATTTTGTCCTTGGAATTTCACTTCTAAACTATCCTCTAAGGGGAAACTCTCTTTCTAGCTCAACTCTACTTTCTCATGCTTATAACTAACAACTCTTCTAAAGTTAATCTTGGGCTAGGCTGCTCTTAACTCATTATACTCTTTCGAAGCAAGTGGACATCCTTGGAAATTCTGTAGTACTAGGCTTCTTCCTTTGCTTCCGCTGCGCACTCTGATCACTTACTTTGAACTCTATCCTGATCCTCTGGTGCAATGATCCTGGCCTAACTTGTAGGACTTGTCGTCACGTATATCGTTACTGCTTAATTAACTCTATTTCTTTTATTACTAATTAAAAATTTGATACACATGACGAGAATCCTACGAAAAGAAAACCTACTTCTATACATATTGAAAACTCAAGCGGAAGCTGAAACTGAAATACACATTGATGGCCCAAAAGTACACTTTACATGTATATATTGTTCTGTACAATACACTGAATAAATATAAAATTTACAATAAATCCCACTAGGCCAACTATACATTGAAAATTGAAAACTGAGTGGAGTCTCTCTCCCATCAACCATGGTCCACCTGCACGACAAACATACCTGAAAAGGAAGGAAGAAGAAAAGGAATGAGTGATAAAGATCACTTAGTAAGTGATCCTTACTTCTCTCAACTCAAGGAAGCAATCACACAAAACACATACCTGGCCTTGGCCTTAACATTCATCTATTCGCTTACTGAATCTGAATATTGCTTCTTCTGATTATTGTTTAAACTGTTCTCTTGATTGAATTACTAATTCATGTCATGAAATGTATATCATGTCATGCTGAATAAATACTGAATATGCATGCATCTGAATCCATACGTATCTGAAGATATCTGTTGTACTGATCAGGCTGATGAATACAAGGATTCGACATCTTAGCCATATGGGCTGAATAATTTAGTGAAAAGCTAGAAAGCTGAATATGCTGAGCTGAAAGATCCGATCGCAGTCAAAAGATTGAAATCCCATAGATTCCCCCTCGAGTTCACCTAAAACTCTAATCTGAATATCAGATTCTGAATGTTGAATGACTAAGAAAATCGAATCCCTTGATCCTTTTCCATGCAGATGCCTTGGCATGTCATGGTATGTAATGCTTATACAGTATTAATTGATCTGATTTTATGCTTATCTGTTGCTTATTAGCCTTTAAATTGGTTTCCCATGCTTAATATCTCATTTTAAACTTGTTCTTGAAAAAGTATGCTGATGCATGGGCGTGTGGGCAAGACACACAGGCGTGCAAGGAACACACACGGGCGTGCTTGGTAAAGGCACATGGGCATGTGCACAAATGCACAGGACCATGTGTTAGTCGTGTAGCCGATCGTGCTCACTTCTGAAAAAAACTGTGCAACTCACTGAAAAATCAGGCACATGAGCGTGTCCCTCAAGACATACGAGCGTGTCCTCTATAAAATCAAAGACACACGGGCGTGTGCCTACGGGCACACGGTGTCTTGCTCTGCATCAACACCAACCACCTGAAACTTGTAGGAAAACCAACCAAACCTCGTCCAATCTGAAATTAACTGAAAGCATGCATTTCTAGCACTTCAATAAGCATACAACACCCTTCAATTTCATCTATCACCAATCACATCTCAATCCACCATGAAAATCATTCTTTCTCTCACATAATCATATACAAGCAAAGCAAGTATGGTTCATGGGTGGAAATCATCATCTCAAGCATCATCTCATCAACATATCAATACATAAACTCATTCACATAACTCATAAACATGTTGGGAACACAACACGCAGTACACAACATCACATACATGCTGGGAAACTCAAGGAAGAAGTAAGGAAGCACTTACCTCTTGTCATGGCTGCTGGAAAACTCTTCCTATCTAATCTTTTCCTTTTCTAGCTGGATTAGGAGCTGTTGGATGCTGGATTTCAGTTCTAGGGCTAGGAGTCATTGAAACACAAAGGAAACCTTAGCTGGAAAATGAGTGAGAAAATGTTAATAACTCTCATCTCTCTCCTCCAACACACTTACACGGGTGTGAATGCACAGTGCACGTGATTACACAACGAAAAATGAAAAAACTTCATTTCCCGCGTTACGCATGATAGAAACCTCCCAAGAGGAACCATGCGTAGGCCACACAGGCTCTGGAAACTTACTATCTCACCCTTAAACTCTTCTCAACTCTCAATCTATTTTTATTTCTCTTATCTAACCATCAAACTCTACTCTAAAGGGCATTTCTAATCCTGGGATGCTACATTCCTCCCTCCTTATAAAAATTTTGATCTTGGAATTATTTGAACAACTCTGGGAACTTATCCCTGATCTTAGCCTTTACCTCCTAAGTGACTTTTTCCGTTCTCTGGCTACGCCATAAAACTTTTATCAGTGGAATCTCTTTATTTCTGATAACCTTGACTTTGTAATAAAAAATCTATACTAGTTTCTTTTGGTAGCTCAAGTCTTCTACCAAGTCCACATCTGAAAACTGATGTACATGGGTCTGGTCTCCCACATACTTCTTTAACTGAGAGACATGAAAAACGTTATGAATTCTGTCCATATTGACTAACAATGCTAGTCTGTAGGTAACTGTCCCTACTCTTTCCAGAATCTCATAGGGGCCAATGAATCTTAGGGCTAATTTCTCTTTTTTGTCAAATCTGAGAACTTGTCTGTAAGGAGTAACTCTCAGAAATACTCTGTCACCTACTGATAACTCTATCTCTTTGTACCTCAAATCAGCATAATTTTTCTGTCGATTTTGGGCTTGTTTCATTCTCTGCCTGATGATTTTGATCTGCTCAATCATTCTCTGAGTAGTCCCTGGACCCACTACAGTCTCCAAAGAATCTCTCTCTCCAATCTCATCCCAATAGAGAGGAGATCTACACTTTCAACCATACAACTCTTCAAATGGAGTCATCTGAATGATTATCTAATAACTGTTGTTATAGTTAAACTCTATTGATGAAGCAACGCTACCTAAATGGTTTGGAAGTCCATACAACAGACTCTTAGCATATCCTCCATAATCTGATTTACCCTCTCTGTATGGTAATGCTAGTCTGTAGGTAATTGTCCCTACTCTTTCCAAAATCTTGTAGGGACTAATGAATTTTGGGGCTAACTTTCCTTTCTTACCAAATCTGAGAAGTTGTCTATAGAGAGTAACTCTCAAAAATACTTTGTCGCCTATTGAAAACTCTATCTCTCTACACCTCAAATCAGTATAATTTTTCTGTCGATCCTATGCCTGTTTCATTCTCTGTCTGATGATCTTGATCTGTTTAATCATTTTCTGAGTAGTCTCTAGACCTACTACTATCTCCAAAGATCTCTCTATCCAATCTCATCCCAATGAAGAGGAGATCTACACTTCTAACCACACAACGCTTCAAATGAAACCATCTGAATAGTTGCCTGATAACTGTTGTTGTAGGTAAACTCTATTAGAGGAAGCAACTCTGTCCAATTAGTCTGGAAGTTCATACAACAGACTCTTAGCATCCCCTTTAGTTGGACACTCTGAACTCTTATGTTTGGACTGGTGACATTTGAAACACACGTCACGACCAGCTAAACATTTTCCCAAATGCCTCCTTCTATACTTGGATCACTCTGGTAGTTGAAACTGAGGTTGATCTCTTTGTCTCTCATCTTCTCTAATTAGCTGCTTCTTCTTCTTGTCCTTCTTCCTTTCTTGATCTAGCTTTTTCCCTCTATCTTCACGTCTATCTCTCTTTAATGATTTCTTAAATTTATTCATTCTCTGGAGGTACATCTCTAATCTCAAGGCTCTACTCGAAGCATCACTGAACTTCTAGAGAGGAGAAGATCCTGTCATCACTTCTTTTGCTATTGTAAGATATAGACTATGAACAAATTTCTGCACTTTGCCCAACTCTGATCCTATAAAACTGGGAATAAATCTGGTAAAAGTATTAAATCAGATCATATACTCCCTTACTGTGTTTGATGCATGAGTCAACTCAATGAATTCTTGAGCTTTGGTATATACTATATCTACACTCTTGAACTCCTTATTAAACATCTGTCTGAACTCTGCCCAAGTCAAACTATCTTCATTGATTGTTGTTTTCACGAGATTCCACCAAATCCTTATTTCTCTTCTGAGCATAAACACTACATACCTAACTTTCTTTCTGTCTGACGTACTGAATAATCTCATGACACTCTCTGTTGCCTGTATCCAATGCTCTGCTGCAGCTGAATCTCTAGAACTATTGAACTTATGAGGTTGATGAACTTCTGGTAAACTAAAAATGGGGTGTAATCTCTATATCTCTGACACCTACTGACTCTGTCTCTAAACTATGTCTCTGTCTTAGCATCTGAAAACTATGTCTGGTTGGCTTTGGGTAACTACTCCGGACTGATTCTTGATGATCTATTCTCTCAAGCTGTTGAAATTTTTCTCTCATCACACTCTGATCATCTCTTTGATATCTTTAATGCTGATAGATCTTCGAGAGCCTTGGAAACCTCTTCGAACTACTACCCTCGTTTGACATAAATCTAGGAAAATAGGGTCTCATCTCTAAAATCACATAAGAAAAAGGTTAGGATCTTCTATCTATATTGAATCTACTATTGAGATACTTACACTGAGGGAGAAACGATCTCTAGTTGTTGGGATATGATGGCTCTATGCTCATGCAAGTTAGAAAACAATGCATGCTTAAAAACAATTTTATAAAAATATTGGCTCAGAACTAGCCCTAATGGCTCAAAACATGCTCTAATACTAACTTGAAGTGCTCGCTATTATATATTACTGTAGACTAAATTTTTTTTTTACTGAAATATATCTTTAATATATAGTAATAGGTCCTATGCTAACTGCTTACTGAAAATATACGGAAGTTGGATTAGAAATCTGTGATAGGAAACTAAAACCCACTATACAGTATCCTAAAATAAAACTTATATTTACTATATAATAATAGGCCAAAGTACATGTTCTCACCCATAGTTTTAGGCGGGGACAAGTCTTACCTGCTAAGTTTAAAAAACCCGAAATCCCACCCATTGACTGTTAAATCTAACAGTCAATAGTAAGTCAAGGGGCAAATTTGTCATTTTAGAGTTAAAATAAGGGTATAAATATTATTTTATATTTTTATTATAAATTTTTATTAATAAGGGTATTTTTTTCATTTCATAAAATGGGTTAATGAAATTGGATGAAAATTAGATGAAGGGTGGGAATCTGGGCTTTTAAAAGTTAGTGGGTAGGACTTTGTCCCCGCCTCAAACTATGGGTGGGAATAAGTCCTTTGGCCAGAATAATAATATTTGAAAACATAGAAGATATTGTACATCCCATATGCATGAGCAATATAAAACATGCAAGCCATAAACATGCTATCTGCTGAAAACTAAACATATATACATATACATATGTAAACTGAAAATTCGGGTGAAAACCCGCTCAAGCCATATCTCATACTCTAGCCATCTCATGCTCTAAGCTTAGCTTCCCAAAATACAAACTTACAAGAAAGGAAACTGAGGGGGATGAGTGAAAAGTCACTCAGTAAGAATCCCTTACCTCTACCCTCGGGTAGACTCTAGACTAAGTTGTACTACTAACTAACTACTATCTAGATGAACTTAACTAAGTTCCTGATAGCTTAATAGCTTCTTCTGATCTTCTTTTAGTATTTATTATTCTTCTTGTTTTTCTTATTAGTTTCTACAACTTAAAGTACTCTTGAGTTCTCTTAAGCTTAGTTGTACTCTTTTATTTCTTTACTTCTGACGTATATCGTGTAACTTAATCTGTCTTTTTTTTTTTTCTTACATGTTCCTGGTCTTATTGTTTGTATACTTTTTCATGCTATGTAATACGTATCATGGTATGTTGAAATCATGTTATTTATCATTGGGCTTGTTTACTAAAAATCTTTTACTAAAACTGTTATTAGGATCTAAAGATCCAAAACACTGAAAAGCTGAATAAAACTGTTTCTGAAATCTCTGTGTATCTAAAGATACCTGTTATGTTGATCAGACTGATGAATACAGGGATTCGACATCCTAGTTATGTGAGCTGAATCATACTAGCAAAGTACCAATAAGCTAAAATATCCTACCATACCAATCTTCAGACCAGTAAGTTGAAATCTAACCAATCTGACCGAAGTTAGAAAGTTGAAATCCCACAGATGTCTCCTCGTATTCACCCTCACTAACTAACTCAAATATCAAGTCTTAATGTTGAAAATTGATACAAGTGGATCCCTTGATCCCTTTTCTGAAAACATTGTTTAACATGCTATGTTGAATGATACTATTCATGCATGTTATCTTATCAATTCTCTTTTCTTTCTGATTATAGTTTATCTTACTATATCAGCTATTACAGTTCTATTCTGTGTTTCTTACTGAAGCTTCTAGTTTTGTGTATTCTTATTGTTATGATGTTTTGGTAACTTATTAATAAGTTTCGCGTTCTATTATACTTTTGTCAGCTTTGTCTTTGTTTTCCTGTTTCTATTCTTTTTCTGTCTATACCCATACTGTTTCTTTTTCTGTCTTTATTTCTGTTTTCTAATCGTAACCTATCACTAAATTACGCTATTTTAGTTTGTTGATGAGTATTCTTGTAGTATCATGAGTTTAAAGTGTGATTTTAGAAAATTTCTTATCTTTTTTCCTTTCTTTCTTTCTTTTATTTATTTTTCTTTATGTTTCCTATTTTATTTACACTGTTTTACTGCTTTTACTAAGTGCACAAATGTGTAGGGGAATACACGAGACCGTGCGTAAGGCGTTTGCTAAGGCGTGTTAGCTTTTGGAAAATAATTCTACTAAAAAGGCCTATTGTATGGACATGTGTTTCAGGACACACGAGCGTGTGGGAGAAGACACACAGTCATGTCTTTACATACACGGGTATGTAATAGCACATACAAGACTCTCGTGTTACGCATACATGGGTGTGCGAAATTGGCAGCGAGCACACGGGCATGTTCACCACTAACACGGGCTTGTGTTTAGGCTTGTTCAAGTATGCATGACAACCATGCATGGGTGTGTTACCATTGAAATGGGACTACACAGGCGTGCACCCACGAGTACACGGGCGTGTGGCTACCATACTTTGACGATAATACACCATAAAAACCCAGAAACCTGACCAAACTCTCCCAATCATAAAATCTCTCTAAAATAACTCATTCTAGCACACAAATAAGCAACCAAACACTTCAATCACAATCTCAACATCTTAAAATCATACTGAATCACTAAATAAACTCATTTAGGGATTTACATGCCAAGAAACAAGAAAGAAGTAAGGAAACACTTACCTAAAGCTGCTAAGATTTTCTATCTCTTTATCTCCAACTAAATCCTGGCTAGATTAGCTGCTAAAGCTAGCTTCTATTTTTGAAAATGGCAAAGACTCGTTTGGAAGAAAGAAGAAGAGAAATGGGTAAGCTGACTAAAATGGAAAATCTCTCTTTATATAGTTGTGCGACCTAAGGAAGACACACGGTTGTGTACCACCAAAGCACACGGTCGTGCTCTTCACACAAGGCACACACACGGGCGTGTGTCAAGCACAACCCATATAAAGCCTCTCTAAAAAGACCATTTTATCCCCAAAATTCACTGAGGCTAATCTCTAGCTATTAAATCTCTCTTCTAATCCTGATCAAAAGCTTAAAAGACTATTCTAACCTCGGGCTATTACAGTGTGTTTGTGACGTATTGATATGTAACTAACTTTGTTTTTCCATGTTATAGGCGATTAATTATCGATTGATATCCTCGATGTTCTATTATGAGCAGATGTTGCCAACTCGCCAACCACCTCTAAAAAGGTTATAAATATTCTTAATTAATTATTATGTTAGTACATTACTATTGATATCTAAGGTCAGATCTTAGTAATTTTCATTGCAAAAAAAAGATGACATTAGTAAATGATATAATTGATTTAGTATCACTAGAAGTTAAACAAATACGACAAGCCTTTGTGGGAATAGTAAGAGTTATGTTCAAGAAACTTTTATGATTTTGTCATGTATATAATGTTATTTGATATTTGGTTAATTTTAGTTGTAGTGAAATGACTATTAGGAATCGATCGATGAGACTTGGAATATAGTCAACCTCAGCTTTCAAGAAGATAATCTTGTCACTCGACCCATGAATCTTTTAGTATATACAAACAATTCTTGAATCGATATAGTCATACTTTAATAAGTGATAATAGTTCAAAGAAGAAAAATCGATTATCCAGATATTTATACGAATTTAAATTAAAACTTTATCAACATTGAATTTAGGGTTTAATAGTTATTAATATAAATAAAGAGGGTGAAGTGAAATGTCAGAAGTATATTGATATTATGTCATATAAAATTTAATTGATATTTTACAATGTTACAGTAAAATAAAAATATTGATATATTGAAAATTGAAATTTTACAATTGAGTATTATTGATATTTTACAATGTCATATATTGATATATTGTTATTATAGGTATGACCAAAATGTCGAGGTATACTTTAGTTTTGTTATGAAGGTGAAAGAGTGCAAGATAAGAATGAAAATACATTGACTTATGTTAAAGGGAGGGAAGATGTCGTTAAAATTTTAGAGGACATAACATTAGAAGAATTGATACATTTGTTGTGTAAAATTTTTCATATAGACCAAAGAGTAAATGAGATTAAATTATCGATGAGAACCACAAATCTGGAACATAAGAAGCTTTTGGTGATTATATGTGATCGACATATGGAATGTCTTATTGGATTATTTAATCACTTGAAAGAATACATTCCATTGTATATTAAATCCATCCATCTAATGATTCATCTATCGCCATCAGATAATTATTATAATTTGCAACAACCACATGTAACTAACTAGAAGTTTGAGAGCCTCCTTGTAGATATTGTACAAGAAGGTGATGTAAATGACTTAGATAAGGATAAGGATGATTATATTGATGACATGATAGAGGTTCCTGTTGCAAAAAATAATATAAAAGAAGATGACTACTTCTATGATTTGCATGATATACTTATGTTCGATTCCTTTAACTATAAGAATGATAGAGATGATATTCTTATCGAAAAATAAGAGTTTGAGTAGAGTCATGCACAGGAATCAAATATTATGCATTGTCAGGTAGAACTAGATGTGCAAAATGTACTGATTACAAACTTTGAATAGTTGCCTAATTGCCTTGACCTACTTTTTACGTCATAAGCCTTAATAGTCCAAAGAGATGGAGATAATTATAAAGTGAAAGACTTATTTTCTTGTATATAAAGTGTTATAGATGCATTCAAAAGAAATTTCCTAGAGAATGGATACTAATTCAAATAAAAAAGTTAACAACAGATAGATGGTAGTTGATATGTCTTAATCAACCGTGTACATGGCATGTGCAGGTGACTAAAATTGAAGAGCCAAAGTTTTTCCAAGTGTGAATCATGATAACTAAAGACACATGTACAAGAGACCAAATAATGTCACATCATCAACAAGCTAAAGCTTAGACATTGGGTCAAATATTGGCTAAAAAGTTTAAATCATTTAGCTTTATTTATCAACTGAAGAAAATTATTTTGGATATTGCATAGAAGTATAGAATTAATATTTCGTATTTCCAAGCATGCCAAGCCAAAAACTACATACTTAGAGTACTTCGAGGCATACTAAAGAAGTTATTTGCCTTGTTACTAGAGTATTGTCTTAACTTAATAGATCATAAGTTAGATACTTGTGCAAACATCAAGACTAATAAACATCATATATTCAAAAAGATTTTCATGGTGATAGGTTGTAACATTCGGACATTTCAATAGGGCATTTGACCTGATCATATGCATTGACAAGACATACTTAAAGGATAGATATTTGGCCAAATGACATATTCCCACCTAAGGTTTCCTTAAATGACAAGTGCCACCTATAAAATTTTAAAAAACCAAGTACCTACCCTTTTTCTATGAAAAAACCAAAATAACCTCCATAAAAATAAATAATATTAATATTAAAATAAATTTTATATAAATAATATTAAAATAATAAAAAAATTAATAAAATTTTAAAAAATAAAATAAAAATTAAAAAGTAGTCACTGCTGTCGATAGTGTCACTGATAGTAGTGGCCACAGTTAACATAACTAGGTGGTTAGAAATGACCATATGATTCGATTGACGATCGGATCTGGTCACTTCGATGGGTAACACTTTGTCATTTAAGAAAACTTTGGGTAAGAATATGTCGTTTGACCTAGATATTTTGGCACTCTATTCATTGTTGTTGCAAAAGATAAAAATAATCAAAAAAATACTTGATTGCATTTGGTATTAGAGGTAATGAGGACAATGCAACATGAATTTAGTTTTTAACTAGGTTGAGGGATTATATTGTTCACGTGCTAAAGTTGGTCATAATTTCATATCGTAGACATTTTATTTTAGACCTAACAAGGTCATTTCTGATAATAAAAATCTGAATGTTAACTTAGAGTTTTTGAAATGTTGAGTTGAAAATAGACGAGCAAAAACACTAAAACTAAAACCCAAAAAAAAAAAAAAACCATAAAATCCTTATCCATAAAATAAACCCAAACCCAAAAACCCAAGCCCATGAAGCCTGCCTAAGTAAAGAAAGGGCGTGTAAAAGGGAGGCCCAGCGTGCATGGCCCTGATGGCATGCGTTCTGGCCCGACTGGAGAGGAAGGCCCAAGGATGGGCCTGTAGCGCGCACATGATCTACACGGGCGTGCTGAGAAAAGGAAGCGGCAGGGCAGGCCCTTTGCGTGCGTGGTGTGCACGAGGGCACTGGGTCGCCCAGCGCTTGCTTATTTTTTCCTTCTGCGCATGCTTTTCTCTCTCTTTCTCCCATTAGGCCAGCGTGCTCCGCGTCGAGTCTGTGTGCAGGCGCTGTGTTGTTGGGTAGTTTGTTTGTTGTCTCTTTCAGACAGCTATTCAAGCAGTTTTTAAGGAGGGAGGAGGGAGGAGAGGAAAATTTTGGAGGGGGATTTTTCCAGAGAAACGAAAACAAAAAAAGAATTTGAGAGAAAATAAAAAAAAATTAGAAAAAAAAAAGAAAGAAAATTTTTGAGAGAATTAAAACATCCTGGAAGCCAGCCTGTGCGAGATTGCCTGGTCCTCAGCTCAACATTCGATCAAACTTCAGACAATAAATTTTACTTGAGCCTTAATGCACATGAGATTGAATTAATAAGTATTCATATTTTGTATGTAGATAAATATTTTACATGTATATTCTATATTTTATCTATTTATTTATTTTTTTTTTTATTATTCTATGTTTGTATCTTGTCTATTTTGTATATTTGCACGTTGTATCTTTATATTTTATATTAACATTTATTTTACATATTTTATAAATATTTATATTGTATATTTGCATTTTTGTGCACTGTATTTTTTTATATTTTGTTTTAATATTTCTTTTACATATCTTCAAAATGTTTATTTCGTATATCTACATTTTTGTGCATTGTATTTTTTTTAATACTTGTTTTGTATATTTCCAGAATGTTTATTTTGTATGTTTACATTTTTATATTATTTATTATTTATTTATTTTTATATATTATGTATAAATATTTTACTTATTCTTTATGATGTATTTTCATATTCTATTTTTTTTATTCTGTATATATAGGTATTACAGTACATGTGTACATATACAAATTATATACATAATTCATTGTGTATATATATACACACAGATATATGTATGCATAGAAAATATTCTGTAATTGTAAATCTCATGCGCTGTGTATAATCTTATGTATTATATTATATATCCATATTGTGTACCACAGTGAAGTTGATTGCCGTGGTGGAGGAGTGATACATCGGCTTTCCTTTTCCACCAATGTTCAAGCCGCAAAAGGTACGTTAGTTATGCTTGAATGTCAAATGAATAAAATTGATTGGCTTGGCGGTTTCATTATTTTTGGGCCCACCGTGCACAAGTGTATGTATATATATTACTGGGCCATATGCTGCTCTATTTTCCTTGGGTGAGCTGGACTGCTTTTACTATTTTTCCTGGCTGGGCTGCATTCTGTTTATTGCCCTATGCGGGCTGCTTTTACATGGGCTGAAGTTTTAATTCTTATTCTTATTTTTATTTTATAAGCATAATTTGTCCTAACCAAATATTGCCTTGCAAGATTTATTTATTATATATACATATATATTTTATTGGATTAACTAACAAATTTATTTTGCAGGATTCATTTATTTATTCTTTTTAAACTTATTTAAGATTAGAATGTATATATATAGAGATGTATGAAAAAAATGTTACAATTTTTTATTTGTTTTTATGCATTTATTTTTCATGGGTAGATGTAATTAATTGTATATGTATTATTAATATTGATAATGCATTGTATGATAAAACAGAATTTAATTAAACTTAGTAATACGTTAAACGAACAAATCACAAAAGTGGAGGCCAATCTTTAGGTCGAATAGTATAGGTGTCTGATACATTTTTATTGTCATACCCAACTTTCTAAACCCAACTCATTGGGCAGATAAGGAATGGCTGCGTCCTCTACAAAGGATCTATAAATCACTCTTCCTTACCGATACGTATTTTTTTTTAGGAAACCATCGGATAGTAACTTCATAGACTATAACAAGCTACAAATCCATTATGCGCTCATCTTGACCATATTTAGAGTGGTTAAATAAGAGTGACAAATTTGTCTTAGCTAAATACGACAAAAATCATTACCACACAGATCGATATGTCAATATCATTTCTACTGTGGATGAACTTTTTCTAATGTTCATCATGGATGTTGTTGTTGCCGCATATTAAGTAATATGAAGACTAAATTCAAGGTTAACTCACGATTGAAGCCTTTGTATTGGAAAACAACAAAGGCTTATACAATGATAGAGTAATATAACATTTAAGGTTTTAGACAGTATAAGCATAGAGGCATGAAAGATAGGCACATACATATTTTTTAAGCTTGAAGTATAACATAATGATTATAAATATTGTGCAATCTTTCAATGCTCTAACTAAAAATGCACGAGATTTTCTCATTACCATGCTTGCAGAGTTTATCAAAAGCATTATTCAATGATGGTTCCATGAGAACCATGCAGGTAAGTATAATTTGACTTTTTTATTAGTTATTAGCAAATAATGTTTTTATTAAATATTATTGCTCTAGCATGTTATAATTGTTGCACTTCAGTGTAATAACCAAATAACTCTATGGGATAAAGATAAAATTACCAACCATATCAGAAAGTTTGCATACTTGTATGCGTGTCATATTAATAATCACCAGTACGAGGTTTTTGGTAGTAGGAAACTTATAACAATTGTTGATGTAAAGAATCAAACATGCATATGCCAAAACTTTCAACTCATACAAATTATGTGCAAGCATGCAATTATTGTAGCCAAACATATGAAGTTGTCTACATGTAACTAATAAGTCCATCTATATTACAACATTGCATGTTATAGAGACATTTACAAAGAAAATGTAAATTTGTTGTGTGATCAATCTAAATAGAGTAAACCATTATAGAGTTGTTTTACCACCATATATCATGCGTCGTCATACTAATGTCTAACTAGTAGAGATAGACGTCCATCACAAGAAGAGATTGTTATTGAAAGACACTGTAATTGATGCCAACAAGTTGGTCATATAAGAAACATATATAAAACCCCTGCACCAAAAGTTAGCTCTGTGTCTAGTGTTTCATCGAGGCATTCTACAATTGAGAGACCATCACGTACCAGGGACTAATTACTTTCACATTTTTTTATTAATTGTACTTGTAATATGTACTTGGTTTAATTTGTGAGTTATATATTTCTTAAAATATATTGAACTTGATTATGTTATTGGTTTAACTTTATTTTTGTACATGTAACTTGTTAATTTTTAGAAATATTATATATATTTCACATGCGTGGACTTTATTATTGTGTGAATATAACTATACTGTATTCTTCATTTCCCTATACATAACACATATACGTCATGCATCAAAAGCCATATACACATATATACAATCATATCTCATGAAAATTTTGTCAACAAGTATATACAGTTGTAACATATACATCTCCTCAAATTTGGCCAAAAAAAAGTTTTGTGGCCAAACTTCGACATATAAATGATAAGTCCTAGATCTTAGCATCCATACATAGATCTAATGCAAGACATTCAATGAAACATAACATATATATGCCATAATCCTTGAATCCAAACTTTTGTTAGGGTATATCAACCCTCCTCAACAAAGTGAATGGATCCAACTGAGGTGGCATCTTGACAACCTCCTAATATCATGTATGTCACATCATGTATGACATTGTGGTCATGTACATCTTCATTTGCTTATTGAAACTATCAATATTTTTTGTAAAACTCTTTAAAGAGTCATACTCAATTAGTGAATTTGCACAAAGATTAATGACTCGTTACACCTAATATATGTTTTCGGAGTTAATAAGGATGAAAACCTAAAAACAAAGCGTAGTTACTATTAATATTAGTGTTTATTTAAAAAATAATGATAAACTCACTTAAATACAAAATTATGTACATACCTCCTCCACCTTACTTCATGCCTTGAAAAATGTGGTTAAGTGAGCAGTATCTTCAATCAAGGATTATAAATGTTTGAACATACATATGTATCAGAAGTATTTTAAAATTTTTTAAACTCAAATTGAAGATACCCTACAACAAACCTATGCATTATGGTCTAATTTTGGCAGACCTTAATCACTTTACTATACTAATGACATCAAAAGATCTTTAAGAATGCATTTACATATTGTATACAAAATAAAACATACTAGCCAAAAAGATGACAACATGTTGAAAATGGTGTAATATGATATAAATAATTCATTAACCTCATCAATCTAGTAGTGGTTAGGTTTAATGATGATTTTCCAAAAAAGGTCATTTGATGCATCTCCCATGCCAAACACATTCATGTTATGTTCTTTTATTGTTGTCATACCATGTTTTCATTTTCATCTCACGATCAAAGGATTTTAAGATCAATCGAGCTATAGGTGGATATATATTTTTTTTATTTGGGTTAATGAACGAACTACATTTATGTGGACCTTTCTTAACCATTCAATCGTGTATGGTTCATACAGTCTGACATAATGATAAATGTACATTATAATGAATATTACTATGATATTATTATCAATAAATGCCATATAACTTTCTATTTCAAATTTGATTCCTATATACCTTATGCTTTGTGGTCAAGCACTTGGATTATTATCCCAAGAGGTAACATAACACCTATATTCCAAATAATGTCAATTGATTCCCACATGTTACTTTGTTGCATGAGATAGTAATCCAAACATTAGATACCTATATGTAAATGACAAAATTAGAAAAGTTCATTATACGTGACTATTTACTGCTCCTTAAAAGGCCTGAGATGGTCATTCAACTTCTGAAGCGAGTGGTTTGGCTTTTGAAAACACTAACTCAATTATCTCATTTAAAATCAATTTTTTCTTGTAATGATTATTACATAGACTTAAGCTTATAAATTAGTAATGATATATAGAGTCAGTAAAGTAATATAAATATTAATAACCTTATTATGGGTATTTGTGAGGTATTACCATCGCCCTGCATAAGGTATTCTAAGGTGGCAGAGACTTTTTATGACAAAACACCAATGAGATTGATTCAGATATTAACCAACTACAATATGGAAAAAAAGTCAAATTATATAAAATCATTATGATAATCAATTTGAAATATAAAAATTTACATGCCATAACCTACATAGACTGTTTATAAGTGGTTAGGCCTACCTACAATAGAATATGAATGAGTTTGTCTTGTATGTTAGTTGCTTATAACTCACTAAAAACTAGTTAATTAAACATTTTAACATTACTAATACAAATGTTAAACATCAACCATTACATATCGTATCCTATATATCATCTTTTGACTAGACACCATGTAGCATCCCAGATTAGAAAAACCTTTAGGGGTAGAGTTTTGGGGTTAGAAATGAGATTCAGAGATAAATTGGGAGTCTAGAAGAGTTTAGGGGTGAGTTAGCAAGTTTCCTGAGCTGTGTGGCCTTCGTATGATTCCTTTAGGGAGGTTTCCATCATACGAAGCATGAAAAATGAATTTTCTTCATTTTCCCTGGTGCACTCCCGTGCACTTTGCCTTACACGCCCGTGCAGGTGGCTTAGTTGAGAGAGAGATGGGAGATTAAGTTTATTTCTCACCCGGTTTTCCATTTCAACATTTTCTTCTTATTTCTCAGTAGTTCCCAGTCTTAGACGAGAAATCCAGTTTCCAGTAGCTCCCAATCCAGCTAGAGAAACCAGAGAATAGCTTGAGATAGATTTTTAACAGCCATGTCAAGAGGTAAGTGTTTCTTACTTCTTCCTTGCACTTCCCAGCTTTCTTTGATGGTTGATGATGTTTGGAAATGTACGTTTACGTTTCCAGCATGCTTATGATATGTTTGGTTGATTATATGAGATAATATGTGATGTTTGAGATGCTTATTTTCCACCTAAGAAACATGCTTGCTTTGCTTGTGTATGTTAGTGAGAGAAATGATAGATTTTCATGGTGGATTCAATAGTAGTTGATGGTTGGTGAAATTGATGTTGAATGTATTCTTATGGAAGTGCCTTGGATGCATGTTTGAAGTTAATTTGATTTTTGGTTGAGAATTGGATGAGTTCTTGTATTTTCCAAGTGAGCTTTGTTGTTACAGAACCAGACGCACGCCTGTGCACTCACAAGAGCATGCCCGTGTGTCCTAGTTTCTGCGAGAGCACGCCCGTGTGTCTTGGTTTCTACAAGAGCACACCCGTGTGTACGAAGTGCGTATGATCTGGATGTAAAGGACATGACCATGTGTCCTGAGGGACATGGTCGTGTGTCTGATCTTTGCATGAAATGCACCCAGATTCCAGAAGTGAGCATGACCGGCTACACGACCAGTGCACGACCCCGTGCGTCTAGGCACACACCCGTGTGCCTTTGCCATGCACGCCCGTGTATGTCTCATGCATGACCGTGTGCTTTGCCCACACGCCCGTGAGTTAGCCATTTTCTAGAATTAAGAGCAGAAAATGAAATAAAAAGATTTGGTAATCATTCCAAAGGCTAATAATCACCAGATAAGCTAGAATTCAGACAATAAATGCTGCATGAGCATCTCATAGCATGACATGTAGCCTGAGAGAGGATCAAAAGATCTGAATTCAATAGTTTTAGTATTCAGAACCTGATATACGGGTTAGAGTTTAGGTGAACTCGAGGGGGTATCTATGAGATTCAATTTTCTGACACTAGTTAGATTGTCCAGCACTCATTACTCAGCTTTCTAGCCAGTACCTAGACTGTTCAGCCCATATGGCTAGGATGTCGAATTCATGTATTCATCAGTCTGATCAGTATAGTAGGTACCTTCGGGTATATTTAGATACTCAGATGCATGTATCATCAACTATTTTCAGTTAGCATGACATGACATACACATTATGACATGTAATAATGATAATAATGAGATTCCAGATAATCATAATAAGCAGTTTCAACACCAGTAAGCGACTAGATGTATGAATAGGGTTGAGGCCAGGTATGTATGATATTGTATGTTGCTTGCTTGGGTTGAGCGAAGTAAGAAATGCTTACTGGGTGATCTTTATCACTCATTCCCCTTCCTTCTTCCTTCCTTTTCAGGTCAGTTTACTACTAGCGAGAAACGGGTGGACCAAGGCTAGCAGGAGAGGGCCCCACACACTAGTATTCAGTTTGTATTTTCAGTTTTGGACCTGATGGGTCTTGTAATGTAAATGTAAATGTTTCCAAATGTAAAGAACAATGTACAGAAACAGCTATATATATGAAAAATCCATTTTAGGCCTATTGTACATTTTATTGTATTTCTAGTTTCAGCTTCCGCTTATGCAATGTAATTAGCAGTAGTTTCTTTTTCATAGGATTCTCGTCACGGGTACCCGAATTTCTAGTTATTTAAGAATAGAACCATATTATTCAGCAGCAGGGGTACTCGTGATGGCGGGTCCTACACACCATCAATAGAAAGACCCTCAACAATCCTTGTGTCCTGTTACATAATGAATAATATTAAATTAAAACATTTTGTAATGACATAATTAAAAACTAATATATTGACTTCAATCATATTGACCTTGCAACTAGAATGAGACTCAATTAGATTGAGTTAATCCTTCATTCATGTCAGTTGTATTTGCATTACATTTATTTATCCTTACATGTTAGCTAGTTGCTCTTTTAAATTATTCTCAAATCGATGCAATCAATTGAGTGTAATACTACCCCATTTCTTTGTGATATTTGTAAAGTGTTTTAATAGGGGGTTTAGTGACACATGCATCGACAAAATGGGTTTCACAAATAGGACTATTAGTGCTTAACGACATCGACGTACTAAGACGAGGACTTTTTATAGTGGGTGGATAAGTAGTATTTAGTTGTCTAGAGTCTATTGTATCTAGATGTTAGTGGTGAGTGCTGATACTACACAATCAACATGGGCACCAATAGAGGATGGTGAATCATCGACATCTGGTATACCCAAATACTGAAGAACACTTGTGTACCAATATTCAACATTTTCTACTAGTGATGGTACCATTATGACATTGACACTCTCCTATGTATTGTTAATATTGTTACAATGATATTAATTATTTAACATAATACACATGTAAATAGTTTTATATAAATATTTAGTTATCAGGTCTTTGTAAAAACTTATGTCAACAACATCCTATCCAGGTAGGTCATGTGTCTTCCATCTTAGCATGCAGGGTTGAGCTATCAGGAAAATATTATATACCCATGGCTCTAGGTTTTCCAATGTCGTATAAATCCAAAACTATAACAAAAACATGGTATTATTCTTACATATATTAGTTAACAATTATTTTTATCGAAAGTTTACCTAGAATGCAAGTAGAACCCAATAATAGTATATTTAATCATAGAGGAGGACATTTTGTTCAAGTTTTTATCCAAACTGAGTCCAGCTATACAATCCCTCAATGATCAACTAGTGACTTCCTCATACACATACTCTCAATGGGTACACATTGAACGTCTCTATATCATTAATTAATTGTAGTGTAGCATCCCAGGTTAGAAATCCCTTAGCAGAAGAGTTTTGGGGTTAGAAACGAGATTCAGAAAGAGATTGGGAGTCTAGATAAGTTCAGGGGTGAGTTAGTAAGTTTTCGGAGCCGTGTGGCTTTCGTAGGAATCCTTTCGGAAGGATTCGATCAGGCGAGTGAGCAAGAAATAAGTAATGCTTATTTTTCCTTGTACACGCCCGGGCACCCTTGATGCACGCCCGTGCGTGGCCTAGTATATAAGTGAGAGCCGAGAGCTTTAGTTTCTTTTTCTCACCCACTTTAGCCAATTTCATTTCTTTTTCAACAGCAGCTCCTCCCAACTTTAGAGAGGAGATTCCTCAGCAAATTGCTCCCAATCCGGTGAGAAAGCCAAGAGAATAATTTGAAGGATTAGTTTTCAGAAGCAATGGCACGAGATAAGTGTTCGCTTACCTTTTTCCTTGAGTTTCCTAGCTTACTTTGTGAGTTTTGATGCCATGGATGAGTTATTTGCATGTGGATGAATGTTTAGAATGAGTATATGGCCTTGCATGTTGAAATTGGATGATGGATTTCCATCATTGTGCTTTGCATGCATGTTGATCATGTTTTAGTGAGAGAAAGTCAATGCTTCCATGGTGAAATGCTTGATGCTTGATGCATGTGAGAATTGATGCTTGAAATGTGTTATATGAAGTGTTGGGAATGCATATTTGGAGTGAGTTTGAGTTTGAATGTCAATTGGCATGAGTTTAGAGCATTTTCTAGGCGGTGCTCTTGTTGAAGAACAAGACGCACGGTCGTGCGCCTGCATGGCACGGCCGTGTGCCTTTGTTTTTCCAGATGCACGCCCGTGTGCACGCTGTGTGCATGGCCAGAAAATGTACATGCACGCCCGTGTGTCTGCAGACGCACGCCCGTGTGTGTGCTTTCAATGAAATTTCCAGAAAATTCCAATAGCTTACACAGCCAGACGCACGACCAGCGCACGACCCCGTGCGTCCGGGCTCATGCCCGTGCACTTCTCTCGCACGCCCGTGCACCTGTAGATTTTCAGAAAAAAGATTAAAAATGAGAAATTAAGCATGTGAATTCAGAATAAAAGTTAAATGGATTCAGATAAGCATCAAATGAGCATGTATTCAGATAATAAGTTGCATATGCATATCATGGCATTACATGTAGCTTCAGAGAGGATCAAGGGATCTGAATTCAGTAGTATTCAGTATTCAAAACCCGATGTAGGGGTAAGAGGATGGGTGGAACACGAGGGGGCATCTGTGGGATTCAGCCTTCTGACACCAATCAGAACGCTCAGCAGTATTTCAGATTTTATCATCTGACACCAGTCAGATTGGGCAACAGTATCCAGATTCAGCTTTCTAGCCAGTAGCTAGACTGTTTAGCCCACATGGCCAGGATGTCGAATCCCTGTGTTCACCAGTCTGATCAGCAGAGCAGGTACCTTCGGGTACATAGAGATATTCAGATGCATGCATCCAGTATATTCAGTTAGCATGGCATGACATACACATCACGACATGAATAAATATGATATCAGAAAATGAATGTGATTCAGATATTCAGTAAATCAGTACTCAGATTCCCGCAAGCGCGTAGATGTATGAATAGGGCTGAGGCCCAGGTATGTTTGATTAATATGATTGTTTGTGCTTGCTTGGGTTTTGAGGGAAGTAAGGAGCGCTTACTGGGTGATCTTTATCACTCATCCCCCTCATTCTTCCATCCTTTTCAGGTGGTTCGTGCTGTTTCCGAGGAGTGGTTGGATCGAGGCTGACAGAGAGGGCCCACACCGCGATCTCAGTTTGTACAGTTTTTAGTTTTAGACCTGTGTGGTCATATTGTACATGTTTCAGTGTTAGATGTACTTTTGTATATATTTTCCAATGAATCTGGATTGTACAAAAACAGTTGTAAATATATGGAAAAGCCAGTATGAGCTCATGATGTATTTTAGATATATGTGCTTACGCTTCCGCATTGTATTTCAGATGTAAGTTATCAGGATTGAGTATTGTTTTCGTAGGATTCCCGTCTCGGGTACCCAAGTTTTCAGATTATTAATAAAAAGGTCACTCAGTTTTCAACAGCAGGGGTACTCGGGGCAGCGGGTCCTACATGTAGTATATTGGTCGAAACAACTTTTGTATTATCTGCCCTTAATAAGCTATGATAAATATAATATAACAAAGTTATCTTCACTGTATCAACATTATTGTCTACCTATGATCTCGCATTCCATATGTTTGGTAAGTCAGCATATGAAACTGATATCATGCTATCAAAATACTTATCTACAATCATATGTTGGCTAACACTATGTAAGTATACACACATCTCAAACATGCGAATGAATCATAGTCACGTAATGAAAGCAAACTCATAAGGGTTGAATTATACATCAACTACATTAATCCTAAATCAAAATTCCTTATCGTTGTTCCCGCTCACCAATGACCACTAGATAAATGAATGCACTAACACATCATTGAATTTACTATCATATAACTCTAATAGGTGTCTAAAGCATAATGACTCAAATTATTTCAATTGACTTACTTACCAAAAAAAAAATTTCAATTGACTTGGTGTCAGCGTGAACCTAATGCTCAATATGACCTTTTTTTTTTAGTATTTAGAAGTGATTAATGCCTTACAATGATGATCTAATGGGAATCTCTCATACCCGACATCAATTCTTTGTCTTTTACTTTTTTTTCTTAAGAATTAAAGAATTTATAAACAAAAAAAAATAAATTAGGTAAGTCCATAATAACCTAAGCATAGTAAAAATAGGCCTATAAATGAAAGCAAAGGATAACAAAAGAAACAACTCTATCCCACCCTTTTGAGCACCTATCTCGGTTCCCACCAAGATAGAGATCAAGAGACTAGAAAAGGAGCCTAACCCAAAACTAACTAACCAAGCTTTCACCATCTATATACATAAAAACAAATAAAAATATGTTATTTATAATTATTGTTTTTGAAAAACAGACTGAAAATTTGAAATCTACATGTCAAAAAGATTAATAAAGAAAATATAAGAAAAAACTCTACTAAAAATTATCCAAAAAGCCCCTTAACTTAAAAATATTAATTCAACCCTGAATAATGTTAAAAAAACCCCAACCCCAATAATATAAAAAAAAACCCTAATAGTGAAAAATTAAAAAACGGCATAATTTTTCTCACATAACATAATACCCCCAAACTTCTAAAACGCAACCAAAACTCTTATCATGTCTCACACACATCCAAAAACTTTAAAAAATAGTAACATCCCCCTATTCATGTGACACACATATCCACCAACTTTAAAAAGTTGTAATCTGCCCCTCTCACACGCATCCTGCAACTTTAAAAGGTTGCAAATTCCCCTCTTATGAACTGGTTTGTGCGACGAGTGAACCACACAAATTGGTTTATTCCAACATTTTTTGACATAAAGTCAACATTCTCTAACAGCAAATGCTCACTAGATCACTAACAGTCTCATAATGCATGTACAACCAAAAAAGACTAAAACTGGGTGATTTTGGCACCAAAAATCATCAAGTAGGTGAATTATGTAGCTTCGTGTGATGTCGTGTGACAACGCATGACTCGTTTTTTAATGCAAAAATCATGCATTTTTTGGCCACAATTTCAACCACAACACAAGCAAAACCCATATATGCATGTTTATGTACAAAAATCTGGCCAACAATGACCAAATTTTTTACCACTTCAGATTTCGTGGTTGACATGTTCGGCTTCTTTTGCATTTTCAGGCCAAAATACTTATCAAATCATATTAAAATACACGTAAAATTAAAGGTAATTGTATAAAGTCAATTTGGTTACCTTATTTTCTATTTTCATCACTGAAAACAATCAATAATCATTAGAAAAAAATTTCAAGTTGTGTCAATTTAGGTCAGGTCGAGTCATTTCATATAGATCTGTGCGTTCTCACATAGAATTTCTGAAGTCAAGTGTTTTGGAGATGCATTTCTTTGTATTTTCAAATGTATGGACAATTTGGTCCAAATACATGGCAGGGTCATTTTGACTAAATTATAAAATAAAATGGTTAACTAATTTTCACAATTTTTAGATTTGATTATTTACTTTATTTTCCCTTATTATTGCTTACTAAAGACCAATTTTTACTAACTAAATTTTTGAACTACAAACATTTTGGTAAAATTCAATACAATAAGAAATATCAGTAAGATATAATTATTATTTTTTTGAAAATTAAAAAAAATATTGATGCCGCTTAATGATAATGTGACAAATTTATAAAAATAAACTATTTAAGGATAATACAACTATTTAATTGTTTATACCATTTTAAAGATTTTTCCCTGCTAAACTTAAGTTTTAAATAAAAATATATAACTTAAAATTTCAAAAGGATGAGAAAAGTGATTGATGACAAATCAATTTACTCAAATAATTATAGATGCCATTAAATGAATTATGTTGATACATTATAAATATTGTTTAAAAATAAAAAATAAAAATAGATAAAAATATTAATAATAAAAAATTAATTTATTTTATTATTTTAAAATTAATAAAATTATATTATAATTTGAATCAATTCGATGGAGAAAACATTTTTGAATAATTATTAAAGTAAAACTGGGCTTGTGATGGCAAATAAAAGAAATTTAAAACAAGTCAAAAGGCAACTGCAAACGGCAACAGACATGCAACTCATGTTTTTAGTGCTCGACGATTTTATGGAAATTTTACTCGCTTTCTAAGAAATTAAATGCCACGCGCTGCACTAGAAGAATCTTCAGCCACCGACATTCTTCAAGTGCACCGGCGCCCCTCGTTTATCATTTCTAAAACAAACTCCTTTTATTTTTCAACATGTTTATGGTAAATTTCTTAATCAACCCCGTCTTAAACGGAACCAACAATGAACCACTTATATATGGCTCAGAATCTAAGACTTGCATTTTTTATTTGGACAAAAATAGCCTCATATCCATTTCAAAATTACAAAGATTATAGTGGTTTATATTTAGACTGCACTAGTTTTTTTTAAACTAAAACTTATTATAAATACATTTAAAATAGTAATCACTTAAAATAGATATTAAATTGAATAATAATAATAATAATTTATCGAATTATATAATTAAATAATTTTAAATTAATATAAAATAATAATGAATTATATGACTTCACATGATTTTTAATATTCAAGTTAGAATTTATTATAGTTGTATATATTGTTGCTCCTATCCAATTTTACATGAGCTTGTCATATTTTTTTTTAGCACGTTTTCGGATATCAAATGCCACCTTCCACCAACAACACAGCATCTCTGGGAAGCATTTAAACCCAAAAGAACAAGGATGAAACCCTTTTTCAAATAGTAAATCTTTCTTCAAATTTGTGCTTAAAGCAACAAAGACAATAGTTACGCCTATTGGTTGGGTCTAGTGAATCTAGCTTAATTTGTTCAAGTTTGAATTTAAAAAAAATTGAATTTGGACTATGAACTTATCTAGTCGGGGCCTCAAAATTTTTGTTCACATTTGATTAATTAAATTTAATTAGATTTCAAACCTATTTAAGATCTGTTCATATAATTTTAAAAAATGTAAAAGCACTTTTATAATTTTAAAACCTATGGAAACATCTCATTAAATAAAAATTACCAACTTAAATTATCATAAATTATCATTATTATATATATTTAATCTTTGATGCCAATGAAAATAAAATTAATATTGTTTTCAGACTTCAAATTAATAAATATGACAATTAAATTTTGAAAGATAAACGTTTTAAAAAATATGTAAGTTAGTGAAATCAAGTAATTTCACTAAATATATTTTAAAAACATTTAGAATTTTTTTTAGTTTTAGTTATATCTACTTACATAACATTTACACTTATTTTAAACATGAAATAAAATAATAAATACTAACTAAATATAATGTTAATATAAATTAACAAATAATATAGTTTTCGGATTCTATTGGGACTTAGGCTTGAATAAAAGATAGATAAATTTTTTGGTCCAAATCTATTCAAAGCCCAAAATTTGTTCGATCTAAAATTGATTTTTTCAAATTGAACATTCAGACTTCAAGCTTACCCGACCTAATTAACAGTCATAAAACTAGTATTTCACCAAATGATCCGATGATTAAAACAATAAAATAAAAACCTTAAATTAATTTTTTTATACCAAAATCAAGTTTTCAAATTCAATGGCTATGTAAAATGCAATTTTTGTGAATAGATGGAGATAAAGGTTAAAGAGTGGAAAAAAAAAATTTGTTAGTGGAATTTTTGAATCTAGAAAGAGGTGTTTTATATATAGAGAGAGAGAGATCCATTTCATTGGACTAAACTAACATTTTTTAGCCTAGATTAAATTATGTACATGCATGATTTCGATAAATTTGTATTAGAACATGTTCTGCGTTAGTTTGCAGTCTACAAAAATCCCACTTAGGCATATAGGTCTCGACCAATGATAAGTAATTAGAGAATTGATAAGTAATCAGACAACTCTTATTCGATATTTAGTGGGAAGAAAGAAACCTCTCTAAATTGAAGCAACAACAATGCCTTTGGTAGAGAAGGAAACAATATAAAACTTTCAAGTAAACAAGTTTATAATGCTTATCTAAAAAAAAGATATTAACAACCTTCTTAACTAGGATACTATTAATTACTTCAATATTCCTTCTCATTTGAATTATGATATATTTATGATGATCATAATTTAATTTGAAAGCACCTTTTTCCTCCAAAAAATTCTTTTATGTACAAGTAAAGAGACAAGGAAAGTGAAAGGAGAGGAAGAGAAAACATATACACTAGACAAACAAAAAAAAAAAAAAAATCATCACTAAAGTATTATTCTCTTGTAATACTTCATATCAGTAACATTCTCATGGACATTAACAATCAACTCATTGAGTCAAACTATATTAAAAAGTTGTGTCTCATTTATATATTCTTCTTCTTTCCATTTATCTTTCAAAACCATTGTAGTAGACATATTCAACTCTTTTTAGATTCTAATAGTTACGACCATAGTCTATCCTACCCAATGTTGAAATTTATATGCATTAGTTAGTGATGAGAAATCACATCAACAATTTAGTGCTAAAAGGATGGCACAACTACATCCTACCTCAACAACTCATAGATTTGCTATCCATCTGCTTGAAAAATGCATGGTTATATGTCAAGGTTAAAACCTTATTTTGACTTTTAACCTAATCCAAAAGGATCCGAGAAGTCCAACGTGGCAATGCTTGAATATAATACTCATCAAGATAATCAATCCTACGTCTTTAGAGCACAATCAACTCCTATTGTGTATGACCCACAAACTTTCTACTACACTTGATAGTATACAAATTTGGGTCAAATCTAAACACAGATCACAAGTGACCTCTAGCAAAACAACAATTCGATTAGTAGAGTGTTAGAAAACATCTTTGAACTTGTATAACTTGATAGTTAATAAACAATACAATCATTTATTTACATTGTGTCTCTTGAGGTTGAGAGATAAATTTGTGTTTTTCTCAATAGCTCATCGTATAATTAAATATAAGTCAAATCAAATTTGTTAGATTAGACAATAATCAAATCTCATTATGGTCATAAATTTATTGGTTATAGACATTCTTCACAGAAATCATTTCTATGCTCAAGAGTGATGGATCCTTTGTTTATCCACTATAGCCTTTATACTAGTCATGATATAGTTAATCATTCATCTTTATAATACCCCAGTCATAATGATACATTTGATGATGTCAAACTATGTCACTCCTAGTCAAAGATGGTCTAGCAACCTTAAGTCAAAAGACCACATCTACCTATCAAGTTAAAAAAATATTTCCATAGACACACATCAACTATATGAAATTCTTTTATAGGTCTATCCAATGAATATGACTATCAAATCATGCACTCATGTGTTGCACTAGACTGTAAGCAATAATTTTGATACATGTAAACTATTGTCACATTTTGGTAGAGTTATTTAATATTGTGATAGTCCTTTAACCAACACTTGTGCCTAAGATCACAGTGATGTTGAGGTTATAAATGAATTTACAACAAACACTGATGAATATATAGAAAAAACACAGTTAATAAATCGATTCCTTTGTCTCAATTATATTGTCCTCATGACATATTACATGAATTGAACATCATATAATAAAAAAATTACCTTTTTATTAATAATCAATATTGTACATCAATTACAACAAAATACAAGGCTATATAGCACCTACCTTTTCACAATGTCTTAGAACATTAGTCTTACAACCAAACCTGATTCACATGTTGGAACAAGTTATTAAACTTATAAAACTAATGTGTATAACTACTTGAGTGCTCTCTAATCCTCTTAAGAGAAGGTGACCAAAAGAACCTTGATTCAAATCATGTTGGGAAGCTTTGTTATATCTCTTGATACCTTCATAGTAAAGATAGTGAGCTTAACATCATAAGAGAAAAGATCCCTTCAATCTATCTAGTGGCACCTTTTATTAGTTCCCAATGGATCACTTTAAGCCTTTTTGTGACTATTAAAATCAATTCAAAAAGAAAAATTGATTGAGAAAAGTAATATAATCCTAAAAGATCTAAAACAAAGAAACTAAAGAATGATTTCAATATGCATAGTAAATACTCTTTGACCACTCATATTAATCAATCTATGTAACTAATAAGCATAAAGACTATAAGCATAAAGGGTTATTCCGATAGTTGTGAGCAATAAAGGAGATCATGTAGGACACCTCAGATGGGTATTACTGTTCACTGCTTTATATAATATAATATGAAATAAATAAAGAAAATATGGTCAATAATACCCAACCGAAATGCCTAAGCTGAACTAAAATACTGCAGCGGAAAAACCTGTGATGCAAACGTGTATATATATGTATACACATGCCCGAAGAAAAAAACTTTATTATATTAAAGTATTCGCAGAATGAGTGAAATAAAACATGTGCTTTTACATGCAATTAAACTGTACAAGCATGCAAACCGAAGCATGCTAAAAAATTAAAGCATAATGGATCCCAGACGGTAGCTAACTCCTCCTCCCAGCCCCTAACACTTACCTGTAAAAGAAAGGGAAGTAGGGAGTGAGTGATAAATTCACCCAGTAAGCACTTCCTATCTCTGACCCTAAACCAATCCTCCTCGAAGGATTGTCACATCATCTCACATAGAACACACTTATTCTACCATTTCTTTTTTTTTTTTTTTTGACTGGACGCTGCCTCATGTCAGGTCATAAAATACGTATATGAGTATACGTAAACAACCTAGAATGAAGAGAAATCCGAGCAGTCGAACTCGACTAACTAATCTCTCTTACTGATAATCATTATCTTTACTGTTCTGTCCTGTTACTTACTTTTTGAAATTCACGTATCATTATGTGGCTTTTCATGTTCTGATATTCTGTTATTTGTGCATTTTACACGTTGTTTCATCTTCTATTCATTTACTGTTTCTTACTGTCTTATTATTCTTTGAATGATGTATTGATGTGTTATATAATAATGGCATGCTATGCAATATGCTGAAAACGTAACTAGGCCTGGGCTTGTATACTGAAAATAGTATTCTGAAAACTGTTCATTGAAAACTATACTGTTGGATCATGGGATCTCATATTTGAAAATCTCATGAAAGCTTTATCTGAAAGCTATGTTGAAAACTGTGTACCCTGGGGTACATGCTATGCTTAAAATTGTGCTGCACAGACTGATGAATACAGGGATTCGACACTCTGACCATGTGAGTTTCATATGTAAACACGCACCATAAACTGTATAGGCCACGTGATGCCTCTAGGCCTTGACCTGAAAACTGAACTGAACTGAGCACCTCGGGCTATACTGCATCTGATCTTCAGATCAGGAAACCTATAATCTACTATCTGAGCAACCCGACACATGTCAATACATAGGGCTAGTAATGAGCATATAGCTCCTGGTGCAACGGGAATACTGAAACTCACAAGTACCCCCTCGTATTCACCCATGAAATCTATGTTTTTCATCTGAAAATATGAATTCAGATCCTTGGATCCATTTCTGAAAACTCCGTATGGTATGCCATGCTATGCTGTATGTATGATGCATCATGTATTCTTATTTGAGCTCATATTACTGTTTTCCATCACTTGGATAGCTTTTACTGTGCACATTTATCATTTTAAGCTTATTTTTATCTTTTCTGTCTGATGCACGGGCGTGTGTGTCGCGTGCACGGGGGTGCATAAACGTGCACGGGCGTGCATGAATGTGCACGGGCGTGCATGAACATGCACGGGACCGTAAGTAAGTTATACATGTGGTCATGCATGGTTCTGGATTTTCATACATTTTTCTCATTTTCTCTTGGTGCACGGGCGTGCATGAACAGTACACGGTCGTGACCTTTCAAATTAGGTCATGCACAACTACGTGAATACGACCATGACCATGCAGAAAAGGTATTATGCACGGGCGTGCGCTACGCATGCATGGGCGTGCGTTCTACTCTGCACTTCTATGACCGCTTGGAATCAACTCAATTCCGAGCCAAATCTCATACCAAACTCAAATTAAACATTTCTCATATGTAAAACACTTCATATAAGCATAATATCTAACCCATGGCATAAACATGTATAACATACATATTCTCACACATGGCATAAATATATCCATCAATCATCATCATAATCATCTCAAATCATCATCAGCACATAAGAAAAACATCACAAGCATGCTGGAAACAAAACTCATGCATCAAAGCACGCATCGAGCACATCAAAACACAAGGGAAAGAGGTAAGAAGCACCTACCTCTTGACATGCTTCTCTCACTATGAAAGCACAAGATCAAGCTTGGTTGGATGGTCCTAGAAGCTGCTCTTCCCTCCTAGGGTTGATATTCTCTAAAATTGAAAGAAAAACTTTGGGTGAAAATGCTTTTGGAAACAGATAAACATGACTTAAAACCAAGGCAGCTGAAACTTAACGCACGCACGGGCGTGCACCTCTCATACACGGGCATGCATCTCAGAAAAATTATAAAAATGCCATTTTCCCGTGCTCGTATGAAAATCCACTCAAATGGATCCATGTACAAGCCACCAAACTCTAGAAAACTCTCATTTCATCCCAAAACTTCTCACAACCCTAGAATTCATAAAATTCTCAATCTAACCCCAAATTAGAAGCCTAAAAGACCAAACTAACCTTGAGATGTTACAAATCATGCTCATCAAAATCATGAAAAAGTCTACCATTATCATTATGATATTGGACATGACACTAACTAATGTCATGATCTTTTGAAACCATAAAAGACTTTATTGATTGATGATTCCTTGATGAATTTGTAATTAAAGTTTTTTTGCCCATCCCACCTGAATAAACAAGTAGGAGAGATATCTTGTAAGAGTGAAATATCTCCTTATGTAAATATAGACACCTCATTTTGACCCACCTAGGTTTGTCACCAATAATGAACGTCTATAGCTCTTTAAGGATCTTTAGAGTGGACAAAACAAGGATAACAAACAAGGGATGGGCGATTAGAGTAAGAAAAACCAAAGTTATGGTCCTAAAAGACTAATGAAACCATTGCAAACCTATCTTGGAACTTGGCCAGGCCTACCTTTAAAGCCCATTACAACTGTGGGTGGAAACTTTAAGCGACTGACTTATAAAACACTATAATAACCAGCATACCTAAACAATCATTTCGTACATTGATGACTAAGTGGTCAATAATCACTTGCTTACTTTTTGTGTATCCATATAAGGAGTGCATGGAATTCTTCAAATGATTGATGTTTATGGTTAACAATAAGCCTCTATGATCACTTGTCTTCTATGTACAATTGGAGTTTTTTAGTTTTGTGATAAACTCTTATTCTAAGAAGAAGATTAACTTTTATATTCTTCTTAAATTATCAAAATTAGTTTATTAGGGTCTTACATAAAAAGCTTGACGGGAAGGGAAAAAAGGATCTTTACCTTTAACTATAAAAAATTGGATCTACTTCCTTTTTAAGAAAATCAAAGACCTTTCCTAAAAACTAGACCCCAATCAATAGCCACTGATCACTACCAACCAAATACCTTCATAGATTCCCCAAAACTTGAACACACAAGCCCTATATATATATGTTAGACCAAACCATACTTTTATTGAAACTCACTAGTTTGTGTAGCACAAACATGTTCTTTACCATCATCTATTATTCAATAATTTGTTGTTCTTCCAATTATCAATGTTAAGGTACCAAAGGAGCCTTATCATAGGTGAGTCTTAAGGAGACTTAACCACACCTCTTGCTAGACTATTTGTTCATGGTATTGTGCCTTGTAGTGTGTTTTGCTATTTGACATTGTGAGAGAAACTCTTAGGGTATCTGTAAATGTTCATATAACAAACATTCATCTACAACCCTTGATGTTCTACTGATAGCATTATAATCCATGCATGTGTCATTTTGTTGCTTAATGTGCTCTATTTCTTGCATTATTAATATATACTTTCATGCGATTTACAATTTGTTCATGATGCTTGATCTAAAATATAGTAATACAAGTCCATATGAACATATGTTATAACTTTTATATATATAGATATATATATATATATATATATATATATATATATATGTATAAAACTTGTCCTTGTTGCACGTTTTTAATGTACACACAATTAATAATAAGGAAAACATTGTGATTGATATATGTATGATGTTTGAACTAAAAGGTAGTAATATGAATATATATGAACTTATGGCATGATTGATGTGTGTCTTTATGTATGTATTCATGTGAAACATGTTATGGTGTATTTGTGATACATATATGTATGATTGATATAAATGATGATCCTATATGTTTGATTGTAAATCATGCATGATCAACCTGAGGGTAAGTCTCAACAGGTTGACAAAAGATGTCTAAACATCTAACTGCTTATTGATTCAACTTATTTGTGACACAAACTCACTTTCCCTTTGTCTGTTGGCTTTTTGTATGTGATTAAGTTCATTATAGTGTTGCAATACATGATGAATGAATTTATTAAGCGTAAGTATATTCATGATATGATACATGCCTTGGTTGATATGAGGCTTGATGTTACACTGTGTACAAAGAGTTAACATGTGATAGTGATGAAGTAACGTTGTTTATCGATGATTATGAATGATAGTAGAGTTGTCGAGAAAATTAGAAGTGTTTATAATATGTTGTTTGGTATTTTGATGACTATTTATGGAACCTTTTCGAATCAAGTATGATGTAATGAAATTGAGAGGGAAAAGGCTTAAAGACAAAAGCGGATTACTCAAGTAAACCTATGGATGCCTCAGGAAAATCAACATCTATGTTTTTACTTTACACAAAATATCACTTTATATATGTGTGTACACACACACACACACACATACACATACACACACACACACACACACACACACACACATATATATATATATATATGCTTTGATTTTTTCTTAACCTCTGTTTTGTAGGTTATTATTCTCTTTTAATTTGATTAAGCTTGTTTAGGGCTAGCTCTTGTATAGGGGTGCATAAGATAAAGGGTTATAATTTAATTTGCTGTAATTGTTTTGTGGATGTATTTTGGTTTACATGCTTTTTGAATGAATATATATATGCAACCATCGCATGTTCAATAAGAATTAATAATAACGTGGTAACGTGTTTTCCAAATAGATCACATTATTATAGGCTGGTCTTCAACCTAATCAATGTGGTTGCCTAACACCTTCTCATATCGTACCTAACTTTCTAAACCCTCTAATTAGACAAGAGAATATGGTTTGGGTCTTTTGTAAAGGATCTAACTTGTCATTTGTCTTCACTAACATGTTATTTCCTAAGGTAATCCTTGGGCAATGACTTAAAATACTCTTTGATAGACTAACAACCTAACCACGCATTCCTCTTGACCACGTCTAGGATGGTCAAACAAAGTGGCAAGTTTTATCTAGCTTGATGTGATAAAAACTTGTTACAACTCTAGTGACTTTATTAGTACGACTTTATTATGGATAATACAAAAAGTTGATTTCAAATTGTTCTACTTGTTAAACGATGACTTGTTTATTTTAATTCCTCCTTGCATTTCTTTACACTCCTTACATTTCATTACAATCATGCACCTATTAAGCATTTTTTATCCCTTATAAGCCTAACAGTAATTCATACATCTATCGAAGCCCAATTGGCCCAAAGGATATTTGTCTTACACATCAACCTTAGACTTATACTTTTTAGTATAAAACGGACCTATAGACCTCGCATTTGGTAACCTTTGCCATAACCAAGTCTAACTCATGTAATGGATTTAGAAGATTTCCCTAGGACCTTTTTTGTGTGTAGATGATTATATCAAATCTCTATGTTTCAAGTCTTACTTCTCTGTATATCTATTATGATGTATGTCATGGGCCCACATTACCCAAATTTCAATGATTTTTCTTTAAGAGGTCTTTACCAAAGGAAGGCTTTTTGAAATATTACTTTGAAATTTTTGTAAACGTGACCTGACGTACCACCTAATGGTTATGTAAAAACAGGCCTCTTAATATTAGAATTATTAAAGTAAAAAATGCAAGTTACTAGAACCCTTGATAGTCTAGTAGTATCAACCCTACCTAGGAAAATTTTATTTGACTTTTGACCAACTTCTTTGGAGAAATAAGAAGGTGAAGGAAAGAATAAAGGGGTAAAGTACTACATTCATAACATACATGAAATATATATGTATGCTTCATGCATTCATGCTAACCTTTATTTTAAAACAAATCATGAGGAAACCTTCATGACATATACACATTTTACTATCATGCATCCATTTTAACCTCTTGTATTATAGTCGAGTATTAGGTCGTATGTGGCTTGGGTTCAAGAACAAGGAAGACTCCACAGAGTTTCAATTACACATAATCTAGTGTTTGGCCTTGAAGAGCCCATAAGTCTAGAAATGGTAACTAAAGGTCTGTCTCAACAAACTAAAATTGAAAAATAACTAGAAATAAAAGTTTAAATAAAGAACTTGAAGAAATCTATGACAAATGAGTTTTCAGCCATTGTAGACGTTAAGATAAAGGCCTTTATGGGGAAAATGAACCACATTAGCTCCAAGGCTAGAATTTTAAACCTCCAAGGTAATTTTATATCATCAAGTATGTCTATGTCATCAAGCTCAAACTTTGTTAAAGTAAAAGAAGATGCCTCTTACCTCCTTATTACCTCTTACAATTGTTTACTTTCTTAAATAACTCCTCCTTCTTTGATGAAGGCATTTCTATTATGACTTCTTTTAAATCGTCCTTTTTGTCATTCTTTGACATAATCTTTAAGATTGAAGAAATCATTCCTATATCATCATTCTTTTTTGGAATCAAAACCTTAACCTTGTTTATTTCTTTAATTTTTTATTTTCCATCGGCCTTGGTTATCATTTGAGCTATCTTTTCTGTCATGGCTTCCGTTTTAGTGTCCACCATGGCTTCAAACTTTCTAGACATCTTCTCCGTAATGTTTTCCATTTTGGCCTCAATTTCTAATCATTTTTCAAACTTAGATTGTTGCAAAAAATTATCTATTACCACTTCTGGACTTATAAGATCTTTCGGATAAAAAATTGGACAATGTGTGATGAAAATTCTAAGAAGCCTTTCTTTATTCTATGTTTGGTTACAAAACAAAGTGTTAACGTGAATGCATGACAGTAAGATATGCATATGTTATGGATGTTTTTTCATTATTTGTTGCAAAACTAAAGTTAACGTGAATGCACAAAGCATACATATGCAGTGTAACATCATGAATGCTTTTGCCTCTTTATTTCTCAAAAAATGATTTGACGAAGTCAATAAATTGTCTTAAGTAGGGTTGATACCATTAGACCATCAGGGGCCTAGTAGTTTATGTCTTAAAATCTAATGAATTCTTATGTTTAGGAGACCTTTTCTTGCATAATCATTAAACAATATGTTAAATCATGCTTATGATAATTTTGAAATGACATTGCAAAAAGTCTTCCTTTATTAGAGATCACTTGAGGAAAGATCATTGAAATACAGGTAACATAGGTTTAAGACATACAACATAATGGATATAAAGGGAATTAGGACTCAAAACATAAGAATTTGACTCGATCATTCCCATCTAAAAAGGTCTTAAGGTAGACTTCGAAGGCTATTACATAAGTTAGACTCAGTTAAGCTATAGACTATCGAAAGTGAGGATCATAGGTTTTTTGTATACTTATGGGTACATGTCTACAATTGATGTATAAGACAAAATATACCTAGGCTAAATAGGCTTTTAATGGAAGTTTGGCTTGCCATTAGGGGGTTATAAAAGACATAAAAGGCTTAGTAGGTGCAAAAGTATAATTGAATACAAGGGAATTCAATTAAACTAGGAATTGCTTAACAAACAATTCACGAGAGATTTAACTCTTTGCATTATCCTTAGTGGAATTGCTAGAACTATGATGGGTTTTTGTCGTGCCAAACTAGGTAGGACTTACCACCTTTAGTTAAATGGGATTGACTTTAAGCATGTATGTAGGAGTATGTGGGTAGGCTTAATATGTATGAGCTTGTGTGTTTGACTACTGAAAGAGTTTGGATGCAGTGTATTCTTTTCTTCCCTTAAATCCCCTCTCTAGAATTCCAATGAAAGATCCCCTCTCCAATCGATTAGAGCTCCTTATGTAGGGTTTTTATGGATTAGGATAAATCTTGGGAATTATTAGTTTTGATGTTTTAAAGAATTATCAAGATCTAATAATTTACAAGGGTTAAAATTATCATAAAATTGGATAACTTTAGTTATGGATAGATCTCTAATAGGCATCCATGATTGTTTTCTATTCATTCACGGGTGAATGCAAACCACCTATAGCTATCAATCAATGGAAAGAATTTGCTTACTCATCACAAGGATATGTAGAAGCCCAACAGGTGTTTGTAGCCACTTATTTTTTGACTCATAAATAAGTAGCTTAGAAACTTCCACCATTCTCATTAAGAGAATCATGACTGCTTATCATTGCAACTGTCCATTGATGAGTCGTGCGGGTGTCCACCTATAATGGGAAAAGGCTGAAAAATTGACCAAACTGGTTCTAAGATGATTTAAATTCATCCTTAAGATTGTTAGGGTTATGGTTTTGGTTTCCTTACTATAATTATCTATCTTTTATTTGTAATCCTCATTTTACTGATTTTGGAGTCCTCGTGGGCAACTTGTAGGTGATTATCATCGGGAAAAGATCTAGATGAGTCAAAATAAGGTGCTTACAACTTTATTTGATTCTTATCATATTGTGGTACGTATATTAGAAATTCTTCATGTTTTGAATGTTGCTATCATAATTTATCTTGTATAAAACTTAAAATTGTATATATCAGTTTGTGACAAAAATCGCATTAACACTAATCTATATAATTCACATATATTATAATGATAATTTAAAATAATTTACACTAAAATATTTTCATATGTACATAAATTGTTATTCGTTGGACTAAGAAGAATTTGTAGTAACACTATGTTTGGTAAAAATATAATAAAATATATTTAACCATCTTGGTGAATGGTTTAAAAAGTTCATTTCTCCTTAAGTTTTTGTTCTATTGCACTTTTCTTTTACTGATTTATTTATACCAAACAGTGCAATAGCATGTTATGGAATAATGTGATTAGTTTTTTTTTTTTTTTTCATTAAAAGTCATCTAATTTTATATATATATATATATGTGTGTGTGTGTGTGTGTGTGTGTGTGTTGTGTTAATTTTTATTAATTTATATAATAAATTAACAAAAAAATAATACATATAACTTTATTTTTTAAGGTCAAAAGATTTAATCCCACCCAAAATTTTTCTAATGATAAATTTCTACTTATTAATTTTTTTAAATTTAAATACTTATACGTTGATTAAAGTCAATGATTAAGTTTAACAGTCAACTATCATATATTAATGGTCAAATAAATTTTTTAAATAAAAAGAATAATAAATAATTAAATAAATTTTATAAAAATAAAAATATTAAAATAATAATAAACTAAATTTTAAAATTAATAAAAATATTAAAAATATAATTAAAATTTAAAAAAAAGTCACAATTGTCGATAGTAATTGCTATCCAAAACTGAATCAGATGATTAAAAAAGACTACAGTATCACAACTGATAATGATTATAAAAAATGATTGAAAATAATTAGTCTTGTTCTTATAGTCATTTTTTAACACTATTGATGATAGAAATGACTAGATAAGTTAGTTTTGGATAGACATTATTTTTTTAATAATTTTTTAATTTTTATAATTTATTTATTATTAATTTAATATTTAATAATTTTTATTATAATTTTTTGGTTGATAATATTTTAATTATTTTATCAAAAAATACTGACAAAATTAAATACAAAATATTTTATAAATAAATATTTAAATTTTAAAAATTAATGAATAAAAATTTATCACTTTCGTTAAATAGCCCTCAGGCACGACTTTATTCTACTGGATGCTTACGGGGCCAGTCGGGAATGTAACTGGATAATCACGTGCAGCCTAAAGTTATACGCCTCCCATACTTGGTCTTTGCAAGCTACTTGAAAATGACAATCAGTCACTTACCGAAAAATGAGAAGACGCGTTCCCGTACTCGCCTTCCCTCACTTTTACTTGAAAAGTTATTTAAATTGTATTATTTAATTTGAGTTAATAATAATAAGCCCCATGTTTAATTAAGTAATCGAATCCCCTAAAAATTTCTAAAATAACAAAACAAAATTATTATCATTAACTTTTAGATGTTAATAAGTAGATAATTTGGGAAATAATGTGGATAATGAACATCGATTATGAAAAAATTTTAATTTTTTCATGTGAAAATTATTAATATAAATTTAAAAATTTTCATTAACCCTTTTAAATTTTATTATTATTTTTTAACTCTTTAACAATTTATTTTTATTTCTTAGTCCGCTACTACTTAAATCTATGTCACAATGCACAAGAACTAAAAAAAAAAAAAAAAAAAAAAAAGAAAAACCTAGAATCTTAATAAACATTGATTAGCTTACAGGAAGTTTTGTTTTGTATCATCTCTAAATACCAATATAAATATTCTAAAAATTCCCAAAATTATTTTAAACTCTCATGTGCCTTTTCTTAATTTTATTTTTGCCAAGATCTAAAATATTTTGTAGCGAAATTAATATGCAGAAACAAAATTACATACCAAAAAAGAAAAAAAAAAAAGAAGGAATATTGTCATGTTTTATGTGTTACTAGTTAGAGGATAATTTGGTAAATAAACTTTAATTTTATGGAAGTGTATAATTAACCGTTTAGGTATAATAAAGATTTTGTCATTTAAAAACTGATAGGACGATTGTCATGATGTAATATTCTTGTATGTTTATTTTAAACGCCTTTAAATGACAAATTTTTATCAATAAAAGTTTAAAAAGTCAAGTATCTACCTAACTCTTTGAAAAGAACCAAAATACTTTTTATAAAAATCAATAATATTAATAATGAAATAAAATTTAATATAAATAATATTAAAATAAATTTAAAATAAAATAATATTAAAAAATTAAAAATTTAATAAAAATTTAAAAATATAATAATTATTTAAAAAACAGTCACTGTCGTTGATAGAGTCGCCTATAGTGGTGGTCGACGTTAATTTTACTACTGGCCAGAAACGGTCACTTGGTTTTATTGGTGATTAGATTTGATTGTCTCGATTGTGGTGACGGTTAGATCTAACTGTTTCAACTATCGAAAAAGATCGAAAATAGTTTGAATGTTTGACACTGACCATTTTCGATCATTTTAGATGTTAGAGATGACTAGATCTAATTGTCTTTACTAGATTTTTAACGATCAGATCTGGTCGCTTCATCCATCAAACAGTCAGATTCAACCACTAATAAAACCAGGTGAGGTTGATGTCGGCCACTGTCATCGCTGACGGTGATTATTTTTTTAAATATTTATTTTATTTTTTAAATTTCTAATAATTTTTATTAATTTATTAATTTTTATTATTATTTTAAATTTATAATTTAATTATTTTTATAAAATTTACTTTTTAATTTTAATTCAAAAAAACAAAATTATCTGTCTGACTTTGATCAAAGGTGAATACTTGACTTTTTAATTTTTCAAGTGGGGCGTTGTCATTGAAGGAAACCTTGGGTGGGACTATTCGTTTGGCCTATCATAAATATATGTTCGTTTGCTTCATCTCATCTTAACCAATCAAAATTCTCACATCCAAAATCAGAGAACTAAGAATAAAAATCAAATCAAAATCCTTCTGTTATAGCAACACCTGAGAACGTGGCGTAGTCGAACGTGATGACGACCACGTCGACTTTAATTACCAATCCAGATCTGCCATGTCAGCAGTCTCCCTTATGTCCATCTCTCTCCTCTTTACTCGCCGATCTTCAGAACCAGCAAGACAATCCTCGCAATCCATCTCTCCCCAACACCATGGACGATCTTCTCAAGAACATTTACTCGGCTCCCACGTCCGATCAGCTCGCTCTCTCTGGCGCGTCCTTCTCACGCGAGGGGAGTTTTAGTATTGTGAAAGATATGGCGAACAAATCGGTCGAGGAGGTCTGGAAGGAGATGGTGGCCGGCGGCACCGATGAGAGGAGCGTCGGGTCACGTGACGAAGAGATGACTCTTGAGGATTTTTTGACCAAGGCTGGTGCTGTCAGAGAACAGGATCAACTTAACTCTAATAATAATAACAATAATACAAATAATATCAACAATGTTAATAGTAATAATAATTATTACATTAGTTGTGGTGTTAATGATAATAGTAATAAAAATAGTAAGAATAATCAGATGGTGATAGTTGGAAGTGGAAGAGGAAAAAGAAGAATAGTGGAAGAGGCGCCTTTGGATAAAGCTACACAGCAAAAGCAAAGAAGGATGATCAAGAATCGTGAATCTGCAGCGAGGTCTAGAGAGCGCAAGCAGGTTTTATTTTATTTCTATTTTTTTCGGAATATATCTGTTGTATTACGATTTTGAGTGTTATAGTGGGTATTTATGTGTTGAGTCTTATATTCAGGCGTATAACGTTGAACTGGAGTCTTTGGTAATGCAACTGGAGGAGGAGAATACTCTACTGTTGAGAGAAGAGGTATTTTTCAGTTTTAAAGAATATATTTCTTTTCATAATTCCTGTATCATATTCACTTGAATGTTGGTTTGGGATGATTTAAAATGATAACGCTTTTGTTGAATTTGTCAAGAAGCATTTTAATATTCTTTAACTACTGGTTACTTTCGATATCTTAGATCATTTAACCCTTTTATTGCTTGAAAAATTCTTTGTTTGGCGGCTTTCTCTATTTTTGTTCATACATAATAAATAGGATTAATGAGATGGAGAAGTATTGACTCGGGAGAGCTAAGAGATGCCCTCCATCTCTGATTTAGAGAGATGTGTTCTTTGAAGGTTTAAAATGGTTAGATTTGAAAGTAGGCCAATTTTGAAAGCCTTAGATGAAAGATCTGGAGACAGTGGAGGGTTGATGAAACATGGTTTATTTGGTTGATGAAGCCATGGCCTCTGTGGATCGGCTGTATTGGAAGATTTTCAAGATGGCCTTTGACCTTATTCTTAACAATAATACCTTTCTTATATTAATTTTACTTTCCAAGTTTCTTTCATTTCTTTTATTTTTTATAATCTTCTTTATCTTTCTTCTGTGATTAAAGCTTAGAAAAGTAGCTTGAGAGCTCCGAGAGAGAAAATAATTTTAATTTGTTGATCTCATCTCATTAAGTATATAGGTTTTATATGATGTGGAAATTAATGATTGTAACGATTTGTACTCATTGCATGTTAATGGTTCTATGTTTGAGTTTTAGTGATTTTCTTTTTCTTTTTGGCTTTTGGGATTGAATTCTAGTTTGTTTGAAAAGTTTCTTATGAATTGTAATTTAACTCCAGGCTGACCAAAACAAGGAGAGGTATAAGCAGGTACGCGATTTTGTAGATACATGGGTTTTTAAAATTATTTTCTCTAGAATTTGATATATAGAGTGGACAAAGATCATGTAAGATCAATGAAATTCGTTTTTAAATGTTACCATGTAAACAACAGTTAAAGATTAGTACATTTTTTTTGCATTCATGAACAGGTTTAGTATATTCACGATGTTATCCTTTTAATTTATTTAATTTTTGTGTGTATAATCCATTTAAGTAGCCATTTTGGACTACATTAAGTATATAACATATAGGATGTGTACACTGTACACATATCTTAAGTGAGTGGAAATCATTCACATGCCTTGAATTTGATGGCTTCTTGCTAATTACTCAGTTCTATTATTTTGTGCATTGTCTATCTACTTTGCTACATCATGAAATTTAAAAAATTCTTTAGAAAAAATGAGGTTTTTTTATTTTATTTTTTATATCTCATTTATTTCTTTTGTGGCAAGATTTTGTTGAAGTTTTCCCAGTTATTGAGGTGTTGAAGTCCATTCAAAATTCCTGAAATTAATTGTAAGTTTTTACAGTGAATGACGCTTAGCTTTTCTTGGGTGGTTTATCTGGAGAGATGATAATCCTGCTTTATGTTCACTTTTTTAGCTCTATGTATTGCCTTTATTCTTGAATGAGGGTAAGCAGGCTTGTTGTCAAATTCAACATTTCTTAAACTAATCAAGTTGTCTAGGCAAATTCTTTGATCAAATGTAACTATCATAAACCTAATGCATCTGCATGTGAATTTAATGGTTAACGCCGCTCCCCTGTTTCTGCCTTATATTCAATGGCATGTTGCATCTAATTCCTCTGTGATTAATTTCAAATGCAGTTGATGGAGAATCTCATTCCAGTTGTGGAAAAGAGAAGACCACTTCGTGTTCTTCGGAGAGTGCATTCGCTGCTCTGGTAGAGAAGCTTTCATTATTATCATTAACAATTATATGGAAGAGAAAAAAAGATTGGTTTCTTTTGCCTGCCGATGAAAGCTATAGCCAGAAAGTAGATGGGACAAGAAAACGACTTTATTTTGCTGAATTAGATTAACAAATGTCGGGATTGTTCCTCTTTTGCTCATGCTTTGATCTGGCAGAGGTGCTGGTGCAGCCAAAGACTTAAAATAGTGTGTTCTAAATTTAAGATGGATATGTAAATCCATTGCGTTTGCTTTAAGTAGAATACTGTAGAAAATTTCCTCCCCCCGAAAAATAGTTCTCTAACTAGGAAGCTCTTCGTACCCGTCATACATTGCTGGGAGAAAAGCTAATTGATCTGTACTCGTATAAATTGATCTTCTAGTATGATATTTTTATAAATCATCGTAATTTAATATCCAGTCGATTATGTGATGCTGTTGTTTGTTATTATCATGTTCTACATGAGAAAAAATATTAGTTTTATTTTCTTAGACGGTATTATCTTGATGCAGGAACAAGTTGCTTCCAAATTAAACACCATATTAACACTAATCACCTGACACACGGGTGTATAATCGTGTATACTACTGTTGTAGAGAGTTTTATAATCTAAACCTTAATTTACTGGTCTACTGGTCGGTATGTTAGTTTGAATAAGTACAATAAGGTTAAGTCCAAATTATTGTCCCATGAAGACTATTGAGTGTCATACTTCTTAACTATTATGCTATTTGAATGACATTTAATTTTTAACTAAAATAATTAAATGTACTAAAAGTAAGATAAAGCAAAAGAAATTAGTAATTACTAAAAGTTGACTCGAAGATTGAAACACTAGTGCTGAAAGTTCATTTACTTGTTAATTCAATCATTAACATCCAATATTTAGACTACTATTTAATAGTCGATGATTGAATTTATTACCCTATTAATAAATTTTTTTACCTAATATTAACTTATCCTCGTCACTAACTACCTCCCTTTGGAGTACTCATCAATTACAAGAGATGCATAAAATTTAGAAATTCATTAAAATTACACAAATCATGCAATTATCTTTAATTTTGTCATTAAGGTTATGAAAATTGTAATAGTTTAGAATTTATAATTAACATTCGAATTACTATTAAAAATCCTAAGATCAATTGAATGGTGACCAATCACCTAAAGTTTTAAGCATAATTATAATCTCTTGACAACATGAATACAAACTTCATGTTTTATTATCAATAATTGAGTATTACAAGCAAGCTACATCCTCGCCATAGTACAAGAGAATTAGTTCATGGTAGAAGAAAATTCAATGCAAAAACTCCAGAACGACATTTTATATTGAAAATAGAAAGAAAAACCTTTGACTAAACTATGCCTTAAGCTCTTAAGGAATCCTTGCTTTCCAAGTGATCTAAACTTTGAATCTTGACTTGATTTGCTCTCGATTGATCACTTTTTGTTGCTTCCTTGATTTTCCTTCACCAAAACTCTTTTAGTCTTTAATTTTTAGAGAAAAGAGAGAAACAATGACTTAAGGTTCTTTTGTTGCTTATATACTAGGGCCAAATCGTTAAAATCCTAATTAGCATAAGAAATCTAGGATTCACCTCTCTGTTGTGACACCAATTTTTCCTTCGTTTCCTTGCCGTGACACCATAAGGCTTTGCTCCCATTGTGTCACGATATCATGTCTATGTCATGACACCAAGTTTTTGTGAAGTCATGTCATGGCCCTAGATTTCTTCTTGGTTTATTGTTGCAACAAAGGCATCTTTTCTCTTCCTTATCCTTTCCTTAGCTTGATTTGCTCCAAATTTAATTTGAAACATTGGCCGATTGTTTGTAAACGTCTTTTTGCTTGCTTTCCATTGAATTAACGTGAAATTCATCATTTCCTGCAAGGAAACACACAAAAACCTATGATATCGAAATAAGCGCATGACCCCCTAAAATATTATAAATTGACCACAAATTTCTATATATGATAGACACCTATCACAACCCCAAATTAGCGTTTTGCTAGTCCTTAGGAAATTAAGTGAACTAAAACTAAACTAAAACATAAAATTTAATATACATAAAATTTAAACATAATCTAAGGTGAACTACTAATCTAATTAATCTGTCATACTTATAAACCACTTCCGTAGGTTGCCATGATTAGCGTATGTAATAAGCTTTTAAACCCTTTGGTGGTCCTAGTGGACGAGTTGTAGTTTTATGAGAGTTTATAGTGATGTTATCCATAAACATCATAAACCCAAAATAAAAAGTAAGCTAGCTCATATTTTTGTCTCACAAACCATAATGAACAATTAGTCCACAACTTACCAACTTCATCCTCTTCAGATACACTTCAAAATGCCATATCACTACTTTATTGACTCTCACAATCATTTCATCCATAAACCCACAACCTAACTTTTAGAACATATTCATGCAAGCATCCACATGTATAAGTGACTAAGAACAAAAATTTTATAAACACACTCCCTTAGACAAAACATGTAATTGCCTTCCTTCAGTCAATGCCATGATCTTTATGCTCCTTATGTGTCATGCTTACTAAAATTTTCTTCATTACTATTTTCTTTTATATAAAGGTTTTTTTTTCCAAGGCTTTATTTGGTTTCCTTAGGTTGTAAACTGGTTTATTTACATGAATAATCAATACTTGTAATACGACTACCTAGTTACTCAACTAGCCACAAATCTAAGTTGCTTTGAATACTCTTATCTCAAGTCACCCTTCAGTATAGAGGTCAGTTATGATGGATATGTCAATTCCCAACCTATTCGGTAACTAAGACATTGAAGTAGTAAAATTTAATATCATGTTTATAGTTTTCATAGTTTCTTTATCTATATATTCATTCTATCTAGAAATCTAAGCATTATACACTTTCAACTATAGTCAAATAATTGCCAAGTCTATTTAGGGGTTTTTTAAAATTTTTCACTTGTATGCATGAACACTACACATAAACAATTTTTCAAGCTAGTCATCAAACCAAACATACCTTACACCCAAGAGTTAATTTTATAGTGAGCATTTCTCCACACTTCTAATTTAAATAAAGCTAGTTTATCATAGACTAATCATTTATCGTGGTTAATTATAATTATAGACATATAAACCAACTCAACATACACACCCCTACTAAAAAGCATAGATAAGATGAAAAACAAAAACTTGTTAAAAGGAAATCATATTGTACTATTCATAATTAGTTCAATTCTAAATTTTCCCCACCCCAACCTAGCATTAACATTGACTTGAATGGATGATGATATAGAATAAAATAATTTAAAATACTTCTTTATTTATTTTGAGGTGTGCCATGTGCTCATGCTTCAGTGTGTAATAATTCGTTAATGAAGGCTATCAAAATAAATCTCAAAATTAAAATGCATAAATTTTTGTTAATTTGGTGCATACATAAGTCATATATATATAAAAAAAAAAAACTAAAGAAGCACTATGTGTTCAAAACATAGATGGAAATCAAACCTTGAAAAACCAAAAAACACGTTAAAAAAACCCATAGAACATTAAAAAAAAAGAAGCAAAATTAAATTTAAATGTAAGGTGCGAGTTTAAGCATTCAATCCTCAAAGGGCATTGACACTATATTGTCATTGTTATCCTTATCTTTATCTTTGTCATTGTAACCATTATCATCCTGAATTGTAAGTGGTGGTAGGGTCATTGAGGTTGGTGAATACAAATCTAAATCAACGTGAAAGTGGTTACAAATTAGCCATTGCATTGAGATTGGTTGGTCATTTTATTATTTTAACTTATCTATTTTTTACTCAAGTCTTGTGATATGTGCTTTTATATGGCTTGTCTTTTCATATAAGTATTCTAGTTTTTACTCAAGGGAGAGGTCATCAAAGTCAGTTTCAACTTATCTATAGGGTTGGGTCGGTAATGGTTGACCGACTCTACCTATTTTGATTGTTTTGTCCAAGTAGAATTTGTCAAGTAGTAAACTAACCTTAATCTTTTTGTCTTGTTTGTCTATTGGCACCTTAACTTTTATGTAAAGTTATGTGATTAAATTTGGGAAGTAACACCCTACTTATTGATTATGGGTGGCTTGTATGATCATGGAGATTATAATGTTGCCCATGTTAAGTGTATTTTGTTAACAATGGCATAAACTAGAATTGCTTGCTCCTTATCAATTCTTGAATAGTTCTTGGTAGGCATCAAGCTTGCACACACAAAATATTACCAAATCTTTGCTAGTGGTTGAAGTATGTTTCTCAAAATTGAGTCATGCATCTTGTGAAACACTGTCTAATAAGAGCCTTCAACAACTATCTTATGATAGATTTGCTCGGTGGTGAATGTGTCTTTGAAGTTCTCAAATAACTGATTATTGTGGTCCTTTAATTTATGGAAAAAACTTATTACTCTTGTATCAATTCGAACCATTTTCCTTAAACTATCACTTTATCATGTTCGACTTTCATAACGTTTACATAAAATTCTTCCTTAAACTATCACTTTATTATCTTCGACTTTCATAACGTTTACATAAAATTCTTCCTTAAACTATCACTTTATTATCTTCAACTTTCATAACGTTTACATAAAATTCTTGAACGATTTGAGCACTTGCCATGGGTGACACTTGTGTGAATTTATCCGACGTATATGATTTGACAATGTTCATCATATTAGGATATTCTTCTTATATGAATTCTAACCCTCTTTCTTCAATGAACGATTAATTTTTTTAACATGCCACATTGTCGTAACTTTAAGCTTCCCCCAACACAAATTGAGAAGTTATTATAAATGTATTAATTACCCGTTTCTTGTGTTTCTTTCTCATCACTTGTTTGCCTTTATTTTTCACTCTAGATGACGACATGGTTGGTAGATGAATGTTGTCAGCCACTTTTAGTACGCGCATCTCTAAGTTGAACTAAAAGTTGGTTTAGGACTTTTGTTGAACATTTGGTAGGCATTATGTTCTTGGAGTGTGGTTATGGTGTATGAGGCATAGGTATGGCTTGAATTTTTCCACATGGTACTATTAAGTTGGTATTCAATTCAAAAATTCCCCTAATACTTGATTTACCTCACTATAGCTTTTTGTAAAGTAATTCGTGAGCATGATGCTAATATGTTAGATTCTAGGGTTAAAAGTGATGCTCAGGTGATGCTGTAAAAAGGTAGTAGCGTTTGATATGTGTAGCTGGTGATGTTGTTTGTGTTTTATTGTGTTTATGGGTTGGTGTTATAATAAATGTGTGATATGCTTATTTGGGGTGCAAAGAGATAAATTTGTGTGAATGGAGTAGTGTTTAATATTTTAAAGAATTGGTGTTTAAGGGCTGACATTAGATGGTGTTGTATTTTGGAAGTTTGGTGTTTGTGGAATTGACAAGTGTGTAGGTGTTGCTAAATGTCTTTAGTAGTTACTGATTTTTAGGTGTGCTAGGCTGTGTTTGTGCATGCTTCTCTTTTTTTTCTTTTTTATTTATATCTTGGTCTATGCCACGACACTATGTTTCTAGAATCTCATGCCATGACACTAAAATTTTGTAGCCTGTCATGTCGTAGCATAGAGAAAGCATCTTATGTTGCCAATCTGATATGATTATAACTCATTTAAAGGAAGAAATCACCACTCTTAAATCACTTACAATGATGGATCTATTTAGTTTTAAAATGATTATTTTGAGTGAAGTTGCAATCAATAAAGATCATGGGTATAAGTATAATCCCCAAGCTAGCAATGAATTCTCAATCAAACTATTGATGTGCAAACCTTTCATTTTTGATTCTTGGCAATCCTTTGAGACCAAATTTATCAAATGTTTGTACAATAAGTTTAAAAGAAGTCCAAGATGTGAAACCCATTGCCCAAGCCCCCCCAAAAAAAAAAAAAAAAAACATGTAAGTGCCATAGGCCAAGAACAAGCTTCTTCAAGCCCAGTTTGTCCCATTCATGATAAAAATGGTCCAATAGGCCCAATTCTATCATTTGGCATTGGCCCTCAATTTGATTTAAAGAAAAGGAATTTTGCAGTTGTATTTTCAAGGAGACATGATTCCTTAATTCAAGGAAAAGTGGTATGGTTTGAATTTAAGGAAGCATGGGTTTAGATTTTCATTTCAACGGCCTAGAAAATTTATCAAATTTTATAATTTTATTTTCCTGTATTTATAATTAATATTAGGGCTCTGACCACGCCTTTATGAAGACCATATAAAAAGATATAAAAAAATTGTAAAAATTAGTTCTTAGAGTTTATCTCTAGAATTGAAATTCTTCCTTTATCTAAGCTTTAGCTAAGAGTTTGGTGGTGGATTTCCAAGTTGGTGGCTTTGCCTTTTTATTTGGAAGTATCATTTGGCTAATCTAGTAAGTATTGTATATGTTATATGATGTGAATCCAACCTGTTGAACCATAAATATTAAATAGCAAATAACTTAGAGGGGGGAGAATAAATTATTTTAAAAATTTGTATAAATTTAAACTTTTTCAAACAAGTTCAACTAATCAACACAATCAATTAAATAATTTAAATCTATTCAAATCAACCAAACAATCAATTAAACAATATAAAGCAATAAACGTAAATAAAGAGAGTAAGAAATAGAAATTGCTCAGTCGATTTTAGAGTGGCTCGAAATTTCTCTACGCCTCCTATGTCCACTACTTTAAGCAACTTCGCTTGAAGATTTCCTTCCACTAACTTCAATTCCAAAGTTACAATAGTTTTGACACAAGAGATTTCACTTTTCTTACACTAGTTTTGATACAATGGATTACGCCCTTAACTTAGTTTTAACAGGGATTACGCCACATACTAGTTTCACAGGATTGCGTCCAAGGGTTTGTGGAAAAATTACGAAGAAATTGCCTCACAAGGCTGATACAACAATATGCTCTCAAAAATTTTCAAATGATTTATAATATGTTTCTAATGAGAGAAAATTTGGAGAAGAATATGATAATGAAAATAAGAGTGTGTGTGCTTTATTCTCTCTTTTGAGTCTTTAAATCATCTCCAATTTATAGCATTTGGAAAGAATTAGCCATTGGGATGATTTGAGAGCCGTTGGAGACTTTCTAAAAAATTTTACGGGCGTGTCCTTCTCTTGCATAATCATGCTTTCTTTATTCTGCACTTCCAACGGTCAAATTTGTATGTTGACATAGACGTGTCTTTTTCACAGGGTCGTGTGTCACTTTTTCATGCATGGTTTTTCAGATTCTAAAAGGTAGCACGGGATGCATGCACTGTCAACACAAAAGAAACACACAACTGATTTTTTGTTTTGCATACGGGCGTGTGTTTCTAATACATGGCTGTGTGTTATTTATGTTTTTAATTTGTCTTTTTTTTGGCACGGTAGCATGACACAAGTGTGTGAATTTTTTTTCTCCTTACATATGAGAGTGTGTCTCATACACATGGGTGTGTGCCTTATACACACGACTGTGTGCCTTATACACACGACTGTGTGCCTCATACACATGAGAGTGTGCCTTACACATATGGTAGTATGCCTCATACACATAGTCATGTGCCTTCTTTAAGCGAATCTCAAAGTGTAGCAAAAGATAACACGATCGTCAGTCTGATTACGCACACTCATCTGTTAGATAACTTTTACAAAAAATAAACTTTTTAATCCTATTTGTCATATTCGATACATGCAAAAATCGGTTAGATATTTTAACGTATGTTTTGCATTAATTCAAAATTCCATAAGGGTCCAACAATCTCCCCCTTTTTGATTTGATGACAAAAATTATGTTAAAATGCATTTAAGTATAATAAACATAAATTTCAAAAAAAAATATGACAAAAAAAAGCATGCATTTAGTTCATTTTAACATATCTAAACATTCTCCCCCTTTTTGTTATAAATAAAAAAGGATATGTTAAATATCATACAACAAAATAAATTTTCTCCCAAAAAGAAGATATTAGAATATGTATACATATGAATTTTCTCCCCCTAAAAATTTGCTCCCCCCTTTTTCAGTGATCATGATTCTAATTGTTAATAAAAATATAAAATACTCCCCCTCACAATAACATACATTTTCAACCAAAAAGCATTCAATTTTCATTTCTCCCATTTTTGAATAAATATATGCATTAAAATAATCATTCTCATGAATAAAATATGAACATTAAGGCATTTGAGTGATATATTTGCAAAAAACCAAAAATTTTAAAAAATAAAATATTTTCTACAATTTTGTGTCAAGCACGGTCGTGTGGACACTAAACACAAGTGTCTAAGTCTTATTACATGACATGCATGGTCGTGTGTTTTTTAAGCACAGAATCATGACTGGGGACGTGAAGCACACATGATCGTGCAACTCATATACACGGTCGTGTATGACCCATAAAACCTAAAAATTCTATAGAAAACTACAAATTGACACAATGAGCCTATTTGAAATCAATTTCAAATTTTTCAAAAGCAATTTATTTTCATTTCAAAGCAATGAAAACATCTTAAAATAGTATCTCAAATATGTTTAACACTTGTTAAAACAAAATTAACATGTGTGAAAATGTTTTTGCAATTGATGGGGAATTGAAAGCACTTAATGCACAAGTTTGATCAAAACACTTCAAATATATTATTTTCCATGTTTTGATCATGAGGGACACTCAATAGATGAATTCATGTCATTTGCAATCAACATAATCACATTTGATCCAATTTTGACATGAATTCAAATTTTGCACATGTTATAACCAAAACATATATACATATCACACTTGCATCGATTCAGCCTAACTAATCACACAAGGCAAGTATAAATATGCATATCAATTCAACACAGTTACAACATGACAAAAATCATTATCATCAATCAAGTAAAACATATTAATAAGAATTTAGAAACTTACTTGGAATGATGACTTTTCTACACCACTTCTTTATTCATTTCCGGTGTAGAAGCACAAGGAAACTCGTCATTCTTTATCTTAATCATCTGAGTCCTCCTTGCTTAATGCGATAAGCATTTTCTTTTTTGATTTCTTCTTCTTCACCCGAGGATATTCTTGTTGATAATGTCATTCCTTTCCACACTTATAGCAAGTTACCATTTTTTCTTTCTTCTTCTTCTTTCTCTTGGATAAGAACTTGCTAAACTTCTTGGAGAGTCTCTTTAGGTCTTCCTCGTCCATTGAGCTCTCTTCTTTGATTAAGTTTTCTTCATTTTCGCTTGATTCTTCCTCAACCTTGAGTACAATGTTTTTTTTCTTCTTCTCTTACTCTTTGGGCATCCATTTTATTTTATGAGTTAGGAAACTCCCGATCAATTCGTCTATACCTATGTTGGTAAAGTCCTTTGATTCCTTAATTGTCGTCACCTTCATGCTCTAAGCTTCCAACAATGACCTTATCACTTTCTTGACTAACTCAACATCCTCAAACTTTTTTCCCAATCCTCTCAATTCATTTACTAGGTTTGAGAAACGTTTATACGTTTCCGTGATGTTCCTCTTTCTTTATCTCGAATAGCTTATACTCACGAAAAAAAATTTCCATCTTAGACTCCCTCACTTGGTTTGTTCCTTCATGTGTCATTTGGAGGATCATCTAAGCTTCATGCATTGTTTCACAAGAAGAAACACAGTTAAATTCTATGGTATCTACAACACAAAACAACATATTTAATTTCCTTGAATTTAAACTCATTAATTTTTTATCATTTTCATTAGATTTACTTTCTTCCTTGGGCATATTTCTATTTGGATTTATGGGAATGAAATCACCCTTACCAATAATTTTCCAAAGCTTATAGTCAATGGATTGAATAAAAAATTTTATACGAACTTTCCATTGACTATAGTTTTCTCTATAAAACAAAGGTTGCCTAAATGAACTACCCCTTTCTTCGAAAGATGGTTTTTGAAAAATGTTTGCTATAGAAGTTTTGAAAATGGATCTTAAACTCTAGAAATTGTTAGATTTTCAAAAATAAGATCCCAGGCTTTGATACCAATTGTTGAACCCCAAATATTAAACGGTAAATAACCTAGAAGGGGGTGAATAGGTTATTTAAAATACTTGTATAATTTTAAACTATTTCAAACAAGTTCAATTAGTTAACACAACCAATTAATTAATTTGAATCTATTCAAATCAACCAAACAATCAATTAAACAATATAAAACGATAAACGTAAATAAAAAGAGTAAAGGATAAAAATTGGTCAGCCGATTTTAGAGTGGTTCAGAGCTTCTCCACGCCTCCTATGTCTACTACTTCAAGCAACCTCCCTTAAAGATCTCCTTCCACTAACTTTAACCTCGAAGTTATAATTGTTTTGACACAGGAGATTTCGCCCTTTTTACACTAGTTTTGATACAAGAGATTATGCCCTTCCTTAGTTTTAACAGAGATTATGCCCCTTACTAGTTTCATGGGATTATGCCCAAGGGTTTATGAAAAAATTACAAAGAAATTGCCTTATAAGGCTGATACAATAATAAGCTCTCAAAGTCTCTCAAATGATTTACAATATGTTTCTAATGAGAGAGAATTTGGAGAAGAATAACAGAATGAAAAATATGAGTGTATGTGCTTTATTCTTTTTTTTGAGTCTTGAAATCATCTCCAATTTATACCATTTGGAAAGAATTAGCTGTTGGGATGATTTGAGAGCCGTTGGAGACTTTTTGAAAAATTACACAGGCATGTCCTCTTGCACGATCATGCTTCTTTTATTTTACACTTCCAAGAGTCAAATTTGTATGTTGACATGGGTGTGTCTTCTTTACAGGGTCGTGTGTCATTTTTCATGCATGGATTTTCAGATTCCAGAAGCTAGCACGAGATGCATGCACTATCAGCACACGAGAAACACACGACTGAATTTTTGCTTTGCACACGAGCATGTGTTTCTAATATATGACTGTGTGTTATTTATGCTTTTAATTTTTCTTTATTTGGCACGACAACATGACATGGGCATGTGAAATTTTTTTCTCTTGACACATGGGAATGTGAAACGTTTTTCTTTTGACATATGAGAGTATGAAATTTTCTTTTTTTGACACATGGGAGTGTGTCTCATGCATATAGGAGTGTGCCTTATACATATGGTCGTGTGCCTCATGCACATGGGAGTGTACCTTATACACATGACCGTGTGCCTCATACACATGGGAGTGTGCCTTATACATATGGTATTATGCCTCATACACATGGTCATGTGCCTTCTTTAAGCGAATCTTTAAGTGTAGCAAAAGATAACATGATCATTGATCTGATTACGCACGGTCATGTGTTAGATAATTTCTGTAAAAAATAAACCTGTTGATCCTATTTGTCATATTCGATATATGCATGGATCGATTAAATATTTTAACATATGTTTTGCTTCAATTCAAAATCCATAAGAGTCTAACCCAACCTATTCCAGTAGTCCCATACTTTTTCATGTTTATGAAATGTAATTAAAAGCCAAAGGAGTCTAAGATATGAAGTCCATGCTTCAAACTAAGCAAACATATAAGCAAATAGCCTAAGGAAGTAAGCTGGCCCCAAAAGAGCTCACATTGGGCTATCAAAGCCCAACCTATGTTCATTAAGGAGAATTATGCCTATTTACCAAATTTGACTTCAACTTGATTCAAAGAGTAGAAGATATGCAAGTTGTAAAGTCGAGGGGACATAATTCCTTAATTTAAGGAAAAGTGGTGTAGTTAGAATTTAATGAAGCATGAGCTTAGTTTTTTATTTCAATGGCTTAAAGAATTTGTAATATTTTGTAATTTCATTTTCTTGTACTTATAATTAATATTAGAGCTTTGACCCATACATATAAAAGCATGGAAAGTTATAAAAACTCATTTTTAATAAAATTTGATAAAAATAGTTTCTTAGAGTTTGTCTCTAAAGTTGAAGTTCTTTCCTTATCTAAGCTTTAGCCAAGAGTTTAGCGGTGAAAATCTAAGTTGGTGGCTTTGCCTTTATACTTGGAGTATCATTTGGCTAATCTAGTAACTATTATATGTGTTATGTGAAAAATTGTCTAATTGAACATGTAAAACTCGTAATGCTTGCTTTTGGTTTGTTTAATCTTGGTGTAGTATTGACTTGTTGAATAATTTAATGATGAAAATGAGTAGTTTGTGATGTTTGATAATGGTTGGAAGTGTTGAGTTAAATATTGGAAGTGATTAAAACCATTTGTATATTTGATAAAAGAAGAACAATTCAATTTAAGAGACAAAACTTAAGAACCAAAATAAGAGAGATTTTGCATATTCATTAAAACTAGTTTTTACTACATTTTCATGTCTTTTTATATGGTCTTCTTAAAGGCATGGTCAAAGCCCTAATATTAATTATAAATATAAGAAAATGAAATTACAAAATTTCTAAGCCACTGAAATGAAAAATGAGCCCATGCTTCATTAATTACAAGTCATATCACTTTTCCTTAAATTAAGGAATCATGTTCCTTTAACTTTGCAACTTGCATATCTTTTACTTTTTGAATTAAATTGAAACTAAATTTGGTAAGTGGACCTAATTCTCCTTGATGAACATGGGTTGGGCTAGTATAGCTCAATGTGAGCTCTTCTTAGACCATCTTGCTATCTTAGGCCATTTGCTTGTATGTTAGCTTGGCTTGGACCATAAAATTCATATCTTGGACTCATTTGGCTTTTGATTGCATTACATGAACATAAGAAGGACGAGGCTACTGGAATGGGCTAGGTTCATATCATCCTCCCTAGGTTGAAGAGGATTTGACCTCAAATCCAAGAAATTGTTATTTTCAAAATATTGAGACAAGTCATTATATTAAAGGTTGCTGAAACATTACCAAATTCACTTTGAATGTCCACCTTGTATGAATTATCCCTAATCTTCTCAATAACCTCAAATGGTCCATCAGCCTTTGGAGAAAGTTTACTTTTCCTTTTAGATAGAAATCTCTCATTTCCTAAATGGACCCAAACCAAGTCACCCAATTAGAAGGTGGAAGACTTTCTATGCTTTTTTTCCCTTCTCTTGTATGCTTAATTGGAATTTTCAATTTGAACTCTTATGCACTCATAAAATTTCTTCATAGCCTTGGCTTTCTTTTTAGCATCTACATTAACTTGAGGATCAATAAGTAAATAAGATAAATCAAGCGGGATAAGAAGGTTTATACCATAAACAACTTCAAATAGGGAATAACTGGTTGTCATATTTGGTAGCCAATTGTATGCAAATTTAGCATGTGTAAGCTTGATTTCCCAATCTTTCAAACTTTTGCTTACCAAAGTCCTCAAAAGTACTCCCAATGTATGGTTAGTGACTTCTGTTTACCTATCAGTTTGAGGATGATGAGAGGAACAAAAAAGAAGCCTTGTTCCTAACTTTCCCCACAAAATTCTCTAAAATTGACTAAAAAACTAATAAGTGTCAATTGCATGTATAATTTCGTGGTCAATTTATAGAGTTTTAGGGGTGATTTGACCATTTTACCCTTATTATTTACATATTTTGGGATCACGGGTTTTCATATTTGGTTTTGTAGGAAATGTTGATTTTAATGTGATTTCAATGGAAATCAAACCAAAAATACACTTATGAAGGACTAGCCGAAGGTTCGACTTTAGTCTAAAGAAGAATGAGCAACTAGAGCAAAGACGGGAAAGGGGAGTATTGTACGCCACAGCAGAAAAAACAAGGATTTTCAATATGTTTGAGTTCTGTAATGAAAATGTGATCTTCACTAAAGTTGTACCGAACATCTCAAGCTTTTCAAAAACCTGTTATGGGGAAAAATCCGAGTTTGTTTGGTCCCTCAACCGTTGCTGCAAATTCAGGTCTTCTTGGTGAAATTCTGAGTCTGACCACTGAGCACTAAAATGGTCATAACTTGCGATTCGGAAGTCCAAATGAGGTGATTCAAAATTCAAATAAAACTAGACATCTAAGGATACAACTTTGATGGAGACAAAAATTTCGGATTCTAGAAGGTACATGCCGCGGCATCATGCTGCAGCATAGGGTAGTGCATGAGGCGCATAAAAATTCTAGAAGCTGCATGCCGTAGCATTAGGCCACAACATGTAGTCTAGAATCATCATGCCGTAGTATGATGCCATGGCATGGCCCAGCAGTAGCAGGCAGAACCTTCATGCCGTAGCATGAGGCCGTGGCATGGGCAAATTTTTGCAGAATTTCACTAGGAGTGAAATTCTTCCCTAACCCTAAGTATATATAATACTTTGTAATTTTAGACAAAGGGAGAGCCGTTCTAGGAGAGTTTTTGAGAGATTCTTCACACACTTTTCGGATATTCAATATTTTATTTTAGAGATTCAATCAAAAGCTTTTCGGATTACAATTGTGAGAATATCTTTCATCAACTTCAATAAGAGATTCAACACTTCATCTGGTTTTGTTCTTGTTTCTCCATTATGCTTATGATTTGTATGAATCTCATTGTTTATTTGTGTTTAAGGATGAACTAAACAATTCTTGCTAAGATTAGGGCTAACTAATTCATGAATGTGTAGTGTTTTTCAAATTTAAATTACAAGCATGCTATTTCATGTGAGTTTGCATTCTGAACTTCATGTTTATTAAAAACTTGGCCACTTTTTAATAAGATTTATGTTATGTGATTGAGACCGAGAGGTGATATTGCATAAAAGTAGCTAGAATACGAACCATGGATTAATTAAATATAGAGATATATTTGATAATACATGCAAAAGTCATAGGCACAATAGGCTTGTGCTGAAAGCTAGTGGATTCCATAAAACTTAATGTATTTTCATCTAATTGAACATAGATAGAGATATTTAGGTTATTAGATTGTTAATTAGGATTAATATTGCTTGAGAAAGAATGTTGATCAATTTAGGGAATTCCGTTGTCACATGAATAACATGAAATATATAAACATATGAAAAACCTACATTGTAGTGAATTAGTGAACCCGAAATCTTAGCATCATCTTATATATTGTTATTCGATTTACCTAGACATGCTTCTTAATTGTTTGATTTTATTTTGGTTTTAGTTTTCATATTTATTTTTGACTTGTATTCAATAGTTTAGACTAAGTTAGAAGTAGTGTCGTCTTGGTACTTGCTTACGCGATCCTGCGGATACGATACCCTGAATACTTCCCGTACTACTTTGAATTAGTACACTTGCTAGGAAGTTAGGGTTTAAGCTCTTAACGTATCAGAAACTTTGTGTCTCGATTATATACAATACTCTTTAGAACTCCATGTAATTGAATGATCTCTGTAAGGAATAAATCAGCCACTTTAGATGCATCATCCATCTTTTGTTAGTATGAAATATGTCATCTTGGAAAACTGATCCATCATTATGATAATAAAGTCTTTCCTTCTTTCAGTTCTAGGCAAAACAACTATAAAATCTATGTTGAGGTCCTCCCATGGTTGTTCAGGTGTTGGCAAAGGAGTATATAAACAAGGTTTGAAATGGCTCTTTTCCCTTTGACATATACTGCATCTTGCAATTATGGCTTGAATGTCCCTATGCATTTTAGGCCAATAAAAATGCTTTTTGATGATTTCTAAAGTTTTAGTACCCTCAAAATGACTAGTAAGTCTTCTCCGATGTGTCTCCCTCATAATTAATTCTTTGAAATTCCCTTTTAGAAACACATATTATGTTGCCCTTAAAAGAAAGCCATCTTGCATCATATAATCTTCATAATTCCCTTTCTTACATCTAACAATAATAACACTCATGTATTCATCATTGGCATAACATTCATTCATCATATGGAAGCTAACAATTCTAGTATCTAAAATGGCAAGTAAAAAGTACCTTCTTGATAAAGCATTAGCGACCACATTATTGACTTCTTACTTGTAATTAGACACAAAGGAGAATGATTAAAGGAATTCCACCCATATAGCATGCCTTGGACTTAATGTGTTACCTATCAATGAACTTTAATGCTTGGTGATCTAAGTGTAACACAAATTGTTTAGACCTTAAATAATGACTCTAATGATCCAAAACCCTTACAATTGCATAGAATTCCATGTCATAAGTGTTATATTTCCTTTTTGAGTCATTTAACTTCTCACTAAAGTAAACAATAGGGTGTTTGGATTGAGTAAAGATTGCCCCACTTCTAACACCACTTACATCACATTCAACTTCAAAAACTTAGGAGAAATTAAGCAAGACACGGATTGGTACCTTATCAAGTTTTTTCTTAATCATTTCAAAGGCTTCATTAGTTGTAAAAGACCACTCAAAACTTTCTTTTTCAAACATTCAGTGATAGGGTCATAATGGTGCTAAAATTAGGTATAAATCTTTTATAGAAAGATGCCAACCCATGAAAGCTCCTAACTTCAGTTATAGATTTAGGTTGGGGCTAACTTTTAATTGCTTCTACCTTAGATTGATCTACTGTGATGCCATTTTTTGATACCATATAACTAAAGAAGACAATATAAGGTGAAAGGAAGTCATATTTCTCTAGCCTGGCATACAACTTGTTTTCCCTCAACATATTAAAAACTTGCTTTAGGTGTTGCAAATGATCTTCTTCTTATTTACTATACACCAATATATCATCAAAATATACTACTATGAATTTTCCTAAGAATGGTTTCAACACTTCATTCATCAATCTCATGAATGTGCTAGGTGCATTAGATAGCACAAATAACATAACTATCCACTTATACAACCCTCATTTGGTTTTAAAGGTTGTATTCCACTCATCCCTTTTTCTCTTTTTTATTTGATGATTGTAGTAACCCTTGCTATAGGCAACTGTGTGTTGCAGAATATAATATTTATAATTCTAATTCTATGCCTGTAACAAGAATCTTTACAGTAAAAACTGCTATTGAATTTTAAATTATTTTCAATGCGGAAGCTAAAATGAGAAATACTATAAATAATAATGAGAAAATAATAATAATTCTTCCTTAAACATCGTAGGCTATGCATTTCTAAACATGTTGTTTATATAATGTCCCATAATAGTATCATACATACATATGTATAAAGCAAAATGATATATATATATACACATATAGCATGCGAGCCAAAACATACTATCGGCTGCCAAGCCATGTCCCAAAAAAGAAATTAATAGCTATCCCACTCCTGCTCAGTCCAAGCTCACTGACCTATAAAAGAGAAAACATGGAAAATGGTGAGTGATAAAATTACTTAGCAAACATTTCTTATCTCTAACACTAGTAGGTTTCAAGCTTTAGCTGGTTTCATGTCTTTTCACATCATTTTTTGCTTTACTGTTTTCTTATTTTTGTATTTCTGATAATTTATTGCTTTTCTGTAATGTTCTTTGTCTTTATCTATTTTTTTTCATATGAAATGCTATACACAATATGAAATGCATGCTCTGATATCTTATAAATGCTAATTAATTATAAAACTTGCCTTTGGACTTGATTTCTGAAAAACCTTTTCTAAATAAATTGTGATATAAAGATCCTAAATATATATACATATAGTATAAGTTGAAAACTGAGTCAGAAAGATACTGTATCTGAAAATATCTACTACACTGGCCAGATTAATGAATATAAGGATTCGACACCTTAGTCATGTGAGCTTAATCCTATAATAAAACTATTCATGCACGACTATTACTCTTTCTAATGAGTTTCTTCAAAGGCCATGTCCTTTTTAGCAAATGTTGGTTTCCGTCTCTAGCAAGCGTGCGAACTTACAAGTGCCTCCTCGTGTTCACCCCTAACTGATGTTTGAAATATTGTATATCTATACTTTAAAATCATGCTATTGGATCCTTGGATTCATTTTTAAAAACATCTGATATGACATGCCATGCTCTATGTTGATAATCATGCTTGATATGCTGTTATATCTTGTTATTCATAGGTTTCTTATGCTTAGGAATGACTTAGAGTGGCTTAGCGTAGCTTTGAAACTATTTTTGTGCATCTCTTAAGGTACACACTGCTTGAAACATGGACGTGTGTGAAGACACACTGGGTTATATGCAATAAGTGTTATCGATCGTGTTGACTTCTAGAATGAATTTATAAAACTTTGGCTGATTACACGGGTATATGGTATGGACACATGGGCATGCATACAAGACACAAAACTGTGTTCCACACTTGTACGGGTGTGTAACAGTATAACAACACTCCCGTATATTACTTACACAAGCATATGAAATTGGGATAAAACACACAAACATGTGTATTGATTACATGGGTGTGTGTCTAGGTTTTTATACGTACAAAGGTGTCATGCAAGACTCTGCTCATATAGGAAAGAGAGCATATAAGGTGTGTATCCTTGGGTACACAATCATGTACTCAACTATTCTTCTGTAATACGTGTCTAAAAATCCAAAAATCCTAATATTCTTAACTCAAATCACAACCAAAACTCAATCCAACATGCATATACCAAATATATAAGCTAATAAGCACACTCATTCCATCTTTTCATCACAAGACATGCCAAAAATCTCGCATTTCTGAAAAATACATACCTAAGCACATGAACATAACAACATCTCATAACAACTCATAAATCCTCATCCAAGGTCTTATCTCATCACTACAACACGCTAAAATACATTCTCAACATGTAGCAAACATCTAAAGGAAACTCAAACCAGAAAATCATGCTATAAACCCAAATAAAAGAGGTAAGGAAATATTTACCTCTTGCCATAGCTCATAGATCTCTTTCTCTAGCTACTTTTGGTTCCTTAGCTTGGATTGTGGTTACTGGTTAAACATTTTTTGACCTAGGGTTCATTAGAGAAGAAGATGGAAAGAAAGCTGAACGGAATAAGTTGGGTAAAAATGAGAAAAACTAAACATTTATGGCACCTCTCACTTGACACACGGGCATGTGTCAAGGGAAATCCATAAATTTCCTTTCTCTTGTGTCTTGCATAGAACAGTTTCCTAGGAAGATCCATGTATAAGCCACAACTAGACACAAAATGACTACTCTACCTTTGAAACTTGATCAATTCTATATTCTATTATAAACTCTCATTTCTACCCTTGACCTTACAACCTAAAAGGACTATTCTACCCTTAGACTATTACAATACATGATCTCTAATCTCAGACTCTATTTTCTTGTATCTCAAATTTGTATAACTCCTCTGATGATCTTAGGCCTGTTTAATTTTCTGCCTAATAACCCTGATCTGCTCAATCATCATCTAAGTCATCTTTGGTCCCATAGTTACCTCTAAGGAATCTCTCTCACCGATCTCATCCCAAAACAGTGATAATCTACATCTCTTACCATATAAAGCCTCAAAAGCTACCATTTGGATTGTGAACTGATGACTATTATTGTAGGCAAATTTCATCAGTGGTAATAAATCAACCTAATTAATTCGGAAGTCTATATAATAAGCTCTCAATATATCCTCTAAAATTTAATCGACCCTCTTAGTTTAACAATTTGTCTATGGGTGATAAAATGAACTGAAATAAAGCTTAATCCTCAAAGCTTTTTGTAAACTACCCTAAAAGACTGATAAAAATCTCAAATCTCTGTCTAAAATAATATCTCTGAGAACCCCATGTAACTTGACAATCTCTTTAACATACAGATGACCCAATTGATTGGTGCTTCTACTATCTTTGATTGGCAAGAAGTGTATAGACTTACTCAGTCTATCCACAATAACCCAAATACTGTTATATCTATGTTACACTTTTGGGGGTCATAATATAAAGTCCTTATATATACTCTTCCATTTCCACTTAGGAATCCTCAATGGTTAAAGTAAACTGGAAGGTCTTTGATGTTCTGCCTTGACCTGCTGACAAACCAAACATTTGGTCACATAATCTACAATGTCTCTTCTCATACTAGACCACCAGAACAATTTTTTGAGATTTTGATACACTTTGTACTACTTGGATGAGATGAATAAATAGTATCATGAGCCTCCGACAAGATTCTCAGTCTCAACTTTATATTCTCTAGCATATAAACTCTGTCTTTGAACCTCAAAATCTCATCTTTACCTCAAAATCTGGTATTGTACCCTAAAAGACCTTTTGAACCATACTCTAAACCCATGAATCAGCTTTTTGAGAAACCCTGCTGTCATCAAACAGAGTAAACACTATTTGAAGTGTGCATAAACCAACTGTCACTATCTCAATCTTATTTTTAGTAATCTCATGTTGTAACTCTCTCTAAGTTGTAATCATGGACAAGACTACTTTCCTATTCGAAGCATCAACTACCACATTGGCTCTACTTGGGTGATCTCTGATCTCACAATCGTAATCTTTTACCAGCTCTAACCATTTCATTTGTCTTATTTTAACTCTCATTGGGTGAAAAAAATACTTCAAACTCTTGTGATCAAAATAGATACAGTATCTCAAATCATAAATGTAATGTCTCCAAATCTTCAAAGTGAAAACCATGACAGCTAACTCCAAGTCATGAGTAGGGTATCTCAACTCATGATCCTTCAATTTCCTAGAAGCATAAGCAATCACCCTACTAGACTGTATCAACACTACTCTAATCTTCTGATGGGAAGCATTTGTGTAAATATCATAATCAATACCCTCCTAAGGCAATGCCAACATTGGAGCACTTGTCAACCTCTGCTTAAACTCTTGAAATCTCTCCTTACACTCCTCAGACCAAAAAAAGGCGTCTTACTTCGGGTTAAAGCAGCCAACGACTTAGCTATGCTAGAAAAGCCCTCAATAAACCTCTTTTAATACCTTGTTAATCTAAGGAAACTCCTCACTTCTCTGGTAGTCCTCGACCTTGGCCAACTTAGAATCACCTTTACCTTACTAGAATGCACTGATATGTCTACTGTCCAAATAATGTGCTCAAGAAAAGATACATTGCTCAACCAAAACTCACACTTATTAAACTTTATATAAAGTTGTCTGTCTTTTAGCCTTTGAAGAACGAATCTCAAATACTCTTCATGCTCCTCTACACTCATCGAGTAAACTAACATATTATCAATAAATATAACTATGAATCTATCTAGAAAATATTGAAAAACTTGGTTCATTAGATCCATAAACACTGTAGAAGCATTTGTCAATCTGAAAGGTATCACCACAAACTCATAGTGAATATACCTCATCCTGAAAGTAGTCTTAGGTACATTTCTCTTTACAACTTTGACTTGATGATACCAAGACCTCAAATCTATCTAAGAGAACACTGTAGCTCTACTTAACTGATCAAACAAATCATCTATTTGAGGCAATAAATACTTATTCTTAATAGTCACCTTATTCAACTTTCTATAGTCTATACACACTTTCAAGGATCCATATTTCTTTTTTTATAAACAGAATTGAAGCACCTTATGGTGAATAACTCGATCAAATAAACCTTATATTAATCAATTCTTAAAGCTGTTTCTTTAACTCTTGAAGTTCAACTGAAGCTATCTGATACGGTACCTTAGAAATGAAAGCCATATCGGGAAGCAACTTAATAGAAAACTACTTTTGCTCTAGAGGTAAACCTGACAACTCTTCAGGAAAGACATCTAAAAATTCTCTAACTATAAGCATAACTTCGATACTTGAACCAACTGCACTTCTATATGCTACATCAGTCAAGTATCCTACACATCCCTTACTTAGTAATCTCTTCGCCTGTAAACAAGATATAAGCATGGTCTCCACTCGACCCTCACAAAAAAACAAACTGATCAGTGCCTAGTTATAATCTAACTTTTTTCCTCTTATAATCAATCTCTGCCTTGTAACAACTTAAGAAATCCATGCTTAAGATCATGTTAAAATCAACTAACTCTAGCATAATCAAATCTATCCTCAAATTCTTTTTTATGATAAGTACCTCTTAGTCTACTAGTATATGATCGCTCACTATCACATCTCTATCAAGCATCTCTATATAGATACTCCTCTTTGCCACACTAAAAATTAACCTTAATTACTCTATCACCCTTCTGGACAAGAAACTATGTATGACACCATAATTTATCAATACATATAAAGAAGTATCAAAGAAAACCAATTGACCTGTAATAGCATGAAGAGTCATCTCAGCCTAATCTCGCTTCACTGTGAAGACCCTAGCTTTGCCTCTACCTATGGGTACTGATGTAGGACCCGCTATTGCACATACCACTACTGCTGATTTATTTCTTCACTTTAATTAATATACTGAAAATTTTGGTACACGCGATAGGAATCTTACGAAAAAGAAAACTGCTACTATCCAAATATACATGCATACAGAAGCTGAAACTTTAATAATATAATGATAGGCCAATACAAAACTTTACATGTATTTATGTTTCTATACAATAACTCAGAGTACAAATATTTACAATTAATCCCATCAGGCCAATGGAAAAACTAACCGGAGCCCTCTCCCATCAGCCCTGGTCCACCCGCTCCTCACCAACACCAAACTTACCTGCAAGAAAAGAAGGAAGGAAAGGAATGAGTGATAAAATCACCCAGTAAGCATTCCCTACTTCCCTCAACCCAAATAAGCAAGAAAAACAATATACGTATCTGGCATTGGCCTAAACATTCATATAAATCGCTTGCTCAATAATCTGAATATTGTTTATTCTATTCTCTTACTCACATTAATCATTAATGTTATGAAATGGGTGTCATGTCATGCTGAATACATACTGAATATGCATGCACCTGAATCTCTATGTATTCGAAGATACCTGCTGTGCTAATCAGGCTAATGAACACAGGGATTTGGCATCTTGACCATGTGGGCTGAACAGTCTAGCGAAATGTTAGAAAGTTGAAATATACATACATACTGAAATGATCCGACTGTAGTCAAAAGGCATAAATCCCACAAAAGCCCCCTCGAGTTCACCCAAAACAACTAATCTGGATGTCAGGTTCTGAATATTGAGTAACTAATGCATTCAGATCCCTTGATCCCTTTTCATGCTAACGCCTTGGCATGTCATGCTATGTAATCCTCATGCTATATTATTTTATCTCAGTTTATCTTCATATACTGCTTTATAGCCATGAGAATGAATTCCCATGCATTATGCTTCATTTCAATTCATTTCCTGAAAAATTTGACTTGATCACGAATGTGTGGGCTAAGGCACATGGGCGTGCAAAAAGCAAACACACGGGCGTGTGTGATGACACACAGGACCGTGCATTGGCTGTGTAGCTGGTCGTGCTAGCTTCTGAAATTTTTGTGCATGTCATGAACTAAACACACACACGGCCGTGTCCCTAGGGCACATGGTCGTGTCCCTTTGTAATTAGCTACGCATACTTTGTGTACATGGGCGTGTGCCTGTAAAAGCAATGGCACACGAGCGTGTGTCATTCTCTACATTGGCAATACTTGCTTGGAACTTGCAAGATTCCATACCAAAGTTCAATCAATCTAAAATTAATCATAAACATGCTTTTTTAGCACTTCAATAACACCAAAACACACTTCAATTTCACCAATAATACATCATTCCCAAATCAACCATCAAATCTCCACATACAAGCATTTTCTCACTTATCCATTCATCAAACAAGTTCATGGCTGAGAATCATCATCATAATCATTTCCTCTTTATCATATCAACACATAATCACATTCACATCAATCATAAGCATGCTGAGGACACAATACACAACACATAATATCACATACACGCTGGGAAACTCAAGGAAGAGGCAAGGAAACACTTACCTCTTGCCATGGCTACTGGATTATCTTTCTATCCAATTTCTTTCCTCTCTTGCTGGATTGAGAGCTGCTGGCTGCTGCAAATCAAGTCTAGGGTTGGGATTCTATGAAAACAAAAGGGAAACTTTGGCTGAAAAGGGAGAAAAGCAGGTGAAGAAGCAGTAAAAGCAATTTTCTCTCTCATTCTATAAGGGTACATGGGAGTACACAAGGAAAAATGAAGAATTTTTATTTCCCACGCTTCGCATGAAAGAAACCTCCTAAGGAGAATCATGCGCAAGTTGTACTAGTTTTGGAAACTTACTATCTCACCCCTAAACTCTTCTAACTCCCAATCTATTGCTATTTCTCACATCTAACCCTTAAATTCTATCATAAAGGGTATTTTTAATCTTGGGATGCTACAACTAACACCTCCTCCAAGTGCTCCAGCAACACTTCTATGAGCTCTACTACCTCTATTAATCGGACCTCCAATATTTCTACTTGGACTAGCTCTACCAACTAATAGACTAACTCTTACTTCTCTAGTGAGACACTCAGACAACCTATGCCTAAGCTGTTGACATCTAAAACAAATCTCCTGACCTGTAGGCCACTTTCTAGGGTGACTCTTGCCATAAGTCTTGCACACTAGCAAATCCACTCTCAATCTTTTCCCCTTAAAGGGTTTCTTCAACTACATTGGTTTCTTACCTCGATCTCTACCTCTCTCAAGAGCCTTATCTATTGGTCTAAAAAAGAGACCCATCTTCTGCTGGTAAACCTTATATCTTAAAACTCTCCCTAAAACGTAACTAAATCTCTGTGGGTGAAAAGAACTAGTCATAACATCTCTAGCAATAGTAGGGTACAAACCATGAATGAACTTCTACACTCTGATATGCTCAAAACCTATCACTCTAGGAACAAACCTTGCCAATGCATTAAATCAGGTTGGCATAATCTTTAACTGAAGTCAACTCAATAAACTCCTAGGCTCTAGTATATACCATATCATCATTACGACATTCTCTCTCAAATGATCTCTAAAAATTTACGTAAGGTAATCTCTTCTTATTACTTGATGTCCGAGCGAGGTTCCACCACACCCTCGCGTCACCTCTTAACATGAAAGTAGCATACCAAACCTTCTCTTTATCTGACATGGTAAAGCTTAGGTAAACTGTATATTAGATACAATCTATCAGAACTACTAGTATTAGTTGTATCTAACCCAAAATTCAGATCCCTTTGACGACCAAACTTAGACATCTAATAGATTTCTCTAATTGTCTCTAACATACCTTGTCCTCTCTAACCAAACTGATCTCTAACTGGCCCTTGATGGGCTCTTTATCTTATTAGTTTAGAAGCCTCTACTCTATTTATTGGATGATAACCCTTTCTTAACATTTCCTTAAAATGTCTCATATATCCTTAGGCCTAAGCGATACCCAAGAGTACTGAGATCTCCTACAATCACTCGAACTCATAAGTCTAACAGAGGCATTACTCTTTTCCTCTACAACTGAGGGTAAAGAGGCTGTTCTATCTAAAACATGCCAATACAAGGATCAACATCTAAAAACATACTAAACTTTTAGTTACTATACTTACACTGAAAGGATATGGGCAATAGCTATTGGGACATGTTGGCTTTGGCTCATGCAATCTTTAGAAAAATAATACATTTAAAAAGTCATTTTCTGAAAATATGTTTTAAATTCTATTAAATAGCTCAGAATATTACTCTGATATCAACAATTATAGTGACCCCTACCACAAGTTACTGTACGTTGTGGAATTTAATATTTATAATTCTAATACTATGCTTGTAACGAGAATCTCTGTAGTAAAAATTGTTGCTAAATTTTAAATTATTTTCAATGCGGAAGCTAAAATGAGAAATTACTATAAATAATAATGAGAAAATAATAATAATTCTTCCTTGAACATCCCAGGCTATGCATTTCTAAACATGTTGTTCATACAATGTCCCATAATAGTATCATACATACATATGCATAGAACAAAATGATATATATATATATATATATATATAGCATGCGAGCCAAAAAAATGTTATCTGCTGCCAAGTCATGTCTCTAAAAAGAAACTGACAGCTATCCCACTCCTAGTCCGTCCAAGCTCACTAACATACAAAAGAGAAAACTAGGAAAGAGGTGGTGATAAAATCACTTAGCAAGCATTTCCTATCTCTAACACTAGTAGGTTTTAGGCTTTAACTGGTTTCGTGTCTTTTCACATCATTTTCTACTTTACTGTTTTCTTATTTTTGTATTTTTGAGAATTCATTGCTTTTTTATAATGTTCTTCGTCTTTATCTGTTCTATTTCTTATGAAATGTTGTACATGACATGAAATGCATGCTCTGATGTCATGTAAATACTAATTGATTATAAAACTTGCCTTTGGGCCTGATTTCTAAAAACTCTTTCTAAATAAATTGTCATCTAAAGATCCTGAATATATATACATATAGTATAAGCTAAAAACTAAGTCAGAAAGATATTGTATTTGAAAATATCTATTATACTGGCTAGGCTAACAAATTTAGGGATTTGGTATCCTGGTCGTGTGAGCTCAATCCTATATAAAACTACTTGTGCATGACCAACACTCTCTCTAATAAGCTTGGTCAAAGACCACGTCTTCTTTAGCGGACGCTGGTTTCTCTATCTAGTGAGCATGCGAACTCATAGGTGCCTCTCGTGTACGACCCTAACTAATGTTTGAAATATCATATATCTATACTTTAAAATCATACTATTTGATCCTTGGATTTGTTTTTGAAAACATTTGATATGACATGCCATGCTCTGTGTTGATAATTATGCATGATAGGATATTATATCTTATTATTAATAGGTTTCTTATGCTTAGGAAAAGCTTAAAGTGGCTTAGCTATGCTTTAGAATTTCTTTTATTCATTTCTTAAGATACACAGGCTTGTACTATCTGACACACAGGTATGTGTGAAGAGACACAGGGTTATGTTTAAGTCATGCTCTCAATCGTGCTAGCTTCTAGAATGAATTTATAAAACTTTCGCTGACTACATGGTTGTCTGGTATGGACACATAGACATGCATACAAGGCACAAGGTCATGTTTCATACTTGCATATGAGTGTAACAGTATAATAACATGCCTGTGTCTTGCTTACACAGGCGTGTGAAATTGGGATAAAGCACACAGGCATGTGTATCAATTGTATGGGTGTGTGTTTGGGTTTTTATATGCATACATGTGTCATGCAAGACCATTTTCATGTAGAAGAGAGGCCACACGGGTGTGTATCCTTGGGTACATAATCGTGTGCTCAACTTTTCTTTTGTAATACACGTCTGGAAATCTAAAAATCTTAATATTCTTAACTCAAATCATAACCATAGCTCAATCCAACATGCACATACCAAATATATCAGCCAATAAGCATACTTATTCCATCTATTCATCATAAAGCATGCCAAAAATCTTACATTTCTCACAAATACATACCTAAGCACATAAACATCAAAACATCTTATAACATTTTTAACATGCAACAAACATCTGAAGGAAACTCAAACCAAAAATCATGCTATAAACCCAAATGAAAAAGGTAAGGAAATACTTATCTTTTGCTATAGCTCCTAGATCTCTCTCTCTAGCTATTTTTGGTTCCTTACCTTGGATTGTAGCTACTAGTTAAACGTTTTCTAACCTAGGGTTCATTAGAGAAAAAGAAGAAAAGAAAGCTGGATGGAATAAGCTAGGTGAAAATGAGAAAAATTAAACATTTATGGCGTCTCTCACTTGACACAAGATCGTGTGCCTCAAACACATGGGCGTTTGTCAAGGAAAATCCATAAATCTCCCTTCTCTTGTGCCTTGCATGGAACAGTCTCCTAGGGAAACCCATTAACAAGCCATAATTAAACACAAAATGACTATTCTACCTCTGGAACCTTACCAATTCTATATTTTATTATAAAATTTCATTTCTACCCTTGACCTTATAGCTTAAAAAAACTGTTCTACCTTTAAGCTATTTCAATGATAACTACTTCTGAGATCTATTTTTGAAAATATGGTATAGACATGTAACTCCTCTAATATGTCATTAAGTTTAGGAATGTGATACCTATACTTGATGGTGATATTATTGATAGCTCTACTATCAACATATATCTTATATGAGCCATCTTTTTTAGGAACCAATAAAGCTGGCATTGAGCAAGAACTCATGCTCTCCTTCACATATCCACGGGTAACAACCTTATCCACTTGTCTTTGTAATTTTTTAGCCTCTATCATATTGCATCTATAACCTAGTCTATTAAGAGTTGGGAAGCCAGGTATGAAGTCTATGTGGTGCTCTATTCCTCTCAAATGTGGCAAGCTAGATCATAATTCATGTGGGAAAACATCTTGGTATTCATGGAGGAATGGTTAGGTTAGAGGGTAAGGTTCTTTTATGGACTTAAGGTTTTTCATCTCAATGATAAGTAATGTAAGGATAGGTTTGTTCTTTTCTATAGTTTGTTCCACTTTGGTTCTACTCAAGAAAAGGTTTCCGTTGTGGTTTTTAGGTTTAGAAATAGGTTGGTGTATTTACGATAACTTGAGGGGTGCAAGGTGATGGTTTTCTTATCCATTTCAAATGTGTAAGCATTCTTTCTACTATCATGCAAAGCCTCCCTATCAAATTGCCAAGGCCTTCCCAACAACAAGTGGCATGCATCCATAGGTATAACATCACAAATAACCTTATCAACATATCTCTTTCTAATAAAAAATGACATAACAACCTGTTTAGTGACTTGAAATGTGCTTCCATTGCTTAGCCACTGCAATTTGTAAGGTTGTGCATGTGTAAGGGTCGGTAAGCTCAACTTCTCCAAAAACATGGTGGATACAAAATTGGTATCTCCTACCATCAACAATGAGTATATACACCTTGCTCTGGATGGTGTACTTTGTTTGAAAGAGGTTTTTTCTTTGTTCTTCATGTTAGCCAACTTGTGAATACAATACCCTCCTAATTATAAGCATGTTTCCACTGTCAGTCTCTTTTACAATCTCTTCCTCAATTTCTTCTTTGTTATCATCACTTTCCTCTCCATGTAATGCTTCTTCAATCTCTTCAATTTCTTTCAAAGTCGTTACCCTTTTATTTGGTCAATTAGCGTAAAAGTGGTCATAACCATGGCACTTGAAGAATTTTTTCTTTTTAAGATTTTTATTGTGCTTGGGAGTGATGACCTTCTCATTAGGAGTCTCTAGTATTATCTCTTTACTTTTTTCTTTGGATGGGAATTCAGTTTTTAGGGAAAGAAGTGGAGCCTTTATATTGAGTACTACCTTTATAAAAGGTTTTAAGGGTTGAAATTTTCAATGACTTCCTTCCTCTTTCCACTTTGATAGCTAGCTTGAAAACATCTTTAAAATCGCAATAGGTTTGCAATTCCATCATACAAGCAATGTTGTTATCCAATCCTCCCAACAATCTTGTAATTATTTGTTGTTTAATTTTAGGTAGATCACTTCTCATCATGAGCTTTTCAAATTCTATAATATACTCTTCCACATTCTTGTCCCCTTGCTTAAGTGTATGCAATTTTAGGTAGAGGTCTTACTTATGGTTGTCAGGTAAGAACCTCATTTTCATGAGTTTCTTCAATTTCTCCCATGATTTTACCCTTTCTTTACCTTTTATTTCCCTCTTCATTTTCAAGTTTTCTTACCATAAAGAAGCATACTTTTTGAACTTCAATACGACAATCTTGTATTTCTTTTCATTTGAATATCCTTTAAACACAAACACTCTCTCAATCTCACTTAACCAATTTAAAAAATCATCTGAATTTAACCTTCCTTTAAATTCAGGTATATCAATTTTTAACCTTCTATCATCATTTTCATCCCTCCTTATCCTTATTCTATGGTCATCCATATCATTAGAGTCATTTGAAAAATGTATTTCTTCCTCAAATTGGTGTGACCTTGGCGTTGGTCTAGGATGAAGTTGATTTCTTCTATGGTTTGAGTTTGGTTCATGGTAAGGAGTGTATGTGTTTGGTTTTGGTTTCTAAGAAGTTGTAGGATTTCAGTGAATTGGATTCTAAGCTCATTGATTTCATTCTCTAGTCTTTGGCTCACAAGTTTCCATGGATAAGGTGGTGAAGAAGAAGACAATCTTTGTGACATTTTGGTGTTTTAATGGTAAGGTAAGTGTTTAGAACGTGTTTTGAGTGAAAAAGAATGGTTGGGATTAAGTAGTTTAGGTATCGTCCAAAGTTTATAGGTTTTGGGTTTTAAAAGAATTGAGTTTGTGTTCAATTGCTTGAAGTGTGGGAAATAGACTTGTATTTGGGCTAGGTAAAATTGTATGGGGAATGGAAAATTTATGTACTTTTGTTTAGGGTAAGGTAAAGGGAAAAGGTAAGATAGTTTTTCAGTATGGTTTTAAGTGTTTTGGGCTAGAAAATGGCAAATTCATATTTTTTGAATAGTAACTTCATGAGTGAACAGTAATTTTTGACTATAAATAGTGTTTGCGACCAATAGATAAGACGAAGAAAAATAGATCCACAATCAGCACAATCAAACAACTTAAGCTCTGATACTAAATTGATGTGAATCCATTAAATTGGCTAAAATTGCATTCAAAAGATCAAATATGTAAATATGTCTTTAATCACTTTCAACATTCAACTCAACACTTCCAACCATCACCAAACATCCCAAACTACTCATTTTCATTACAAATCATTCAAGAAGCCAATACAACTCCAAGATTAAACAAAACCAAGAATAAGCACTATGAGTTTTATAAGTTCAATTAGATAATTTTTGGATGTAACACATATAATACTTACTAGATTAGCCAAATAATACTCCAAGCATAAAGGTAAAACCACTAACTTGGAAATCCACCACCAAACCTTTGGCTAAAGTTTGGATAAAAGAAGAACAATTCAATTCAAGAGACAAAACTCAAGAACCAAAACGAGAGAGATTTTGCATATTTATCAAAACTAGTTTTTACAATATTTTCATGTCTTTTTATTTAGTCTTCTTAAAGGCATGGTCAAAGCCCTAATATTAATTACTGAAATAAGAAATGAGCCTACATTTCATTAATTACAAGCCATACCACTTTTTCTTAATTAAGGAATCATGTCCCCTTGACTTTGCAATTTGTAAATCTTCAACTATTTGAATCAAATTGAAGCCGAATTTAGTAAGTGGGCCTAATTCTCCTTGATGAACAAGGGGTGGGCTAGGATAGCTCAACATGAGCTCTTCTTGGACTATCTTGTTGGCTTGGGCTATTCGCTTTCATGTTTGCTTGGCTTAGACCATAGATTTCATATTTTGGACTCCTTTGGCTTTTTATTATAGTCCATAAACATGAAAAAGTGAGGGGCTATTGGAATGGGTTGAGTTCATATCACACTTAAAACCCAAAACTTATAGACTTTGGATAATGCTTAAACTATTTAAAGCTAACCATTCTTTTTCACCCAAAACACATTCTAAATACTTACCTTACCATCAAAACACCGAAATGCCATAAAGGTCACCTTTCTCTTCACTGCTTCTCCCATGGCAACTTATGAGCAAAGACTAGAAAATGAAATCAATGAGCTTAAAACCTAATTCACCTAAATCCAACAACTTCTTAGAAACCAAAATCAAAACCATACACATACACCTCTTGATGTGAATCCATCAAACTGGCTTAAAATACATTTAAAAGATCAAATATCTAAATGTTCTTTAAAAACTTCCAATACTCATCATTACACTTCAAACTACCATTATGCAACCCAATCTACTTATTTCCATTATCAATCATTATCCAACCCAACATAGATTTTCACAAGCTTTAATTTAAGTGATTTCTAATCTATTAAATGCAATACTTACTAAGGTGCCAAATGCAACCTCTAAGCACAAAGGCAAAGCCACCAACTTAGGATTTCCACCACCAAACTCTTGATTAAAGCTTGCATAAATGAAGAAACAATTCAATTCAAAAGAGTAAACTCAAGAACCAAAATGAGAGAAACTTTTCCCATATTCATCAAAACTACTTTTACAACATTTTATGCCTTTTTATATGGTCTTCCTAAAGGCATGGTCAACCTCTCCATATTCAAATACAAGTACATGAATTGATATTACAAAATGACACAAAAAATCTAAGCCATTGAAATGAGAAATTACCACATGCTTAATTAATTAGATGTCGTACCATTTTTCCTTAAATTAAGGAATCATGTCTCTTTGAAAATACAACTTGCAAAATTCACTTTTATTTGAATCAAATTGAAGCCAAATTCAATAACTGGGCCACAACTTCCTTAATAAACATGGGTTGGGCTGGATAGCTTAATATGAGCTCTTTTGAGGCCATTTTGGTGACTTGGGCTATTTACATCTTGGACTCTTTTGGCTTTTGATTTCATTTCTTGAACACGAAGAAGTTTAAGGTTGTTAGAACGGGTTGGATTTGTATCATCCTCCCCAAGCTAGAGAAGATTTGCCCTCAAATCCAAAAAAGTGTTTTCTTCAAAATATAGAGACAAGTCACTTATATTGAAGGTTATCAAAACTCTACCAAATTCACTTAGAATATTCACCCTATATGCATTATCCCCAATCCTTTCAATAACCTCAAATGGTCCATCAGCCCTTAGAGAAAACTTACTTTTCCTTTTGGAAGTTTTTTTTTTTAAATGAACCCATACCAAATGACCCAGGTAAAAGGTGGAAGCCTTTTTATACTTTTCTACCCTTCTCTTTTAAGTTTCATTAGACTTTTCAATTTGAGCTCTTATAGACTAATGTAATTTCTTCATAGTCTTAGCTTTCTCTTTAGCATCCATATGAACTTAAGTATCAGTGGGCAAAAAAGATAAATCAAGTGGGATCAGAGGATTTATACCATAAACAACTTCAAATAGGGAATGATTGGATGGTATATTAGATGTCTGGTTGTATGTAAATTCGATATGTACAAGCTTGATGTCTTGATCTTTCAAACTTTTACTTACCAAAGTCTTCAAAAGTGCTCCCAATATGCAGTTAGTGACTTTAGTTTGCCTATCAGTTTGAGGATGATGTGGGGTATTACAAAAAATCCTTGTTCCTAACTTCCCCCACAAAGTTTTTGAAAAATAACTAAGAAACTTTATGTCTCGAGCAAATACAATACTCCTTGGAACTTTTCATATATTCGAATAATCTTTTTAAAGAATAAATTAATCACCTTAGATACATTATCTATCTTGTGGCATGGTGTGAAATGCACCATCTTAGAAAACCGATCCATCACTACTATGATAGAGTATTTCCCTTTTTTAGTTCTACGCAAAACAACTATAAAATCCATGCTTATGTCTTTTCATGGTTGTTCTAGTGTTGGAAAATGAGTGTATAAACCTGGTTTGAAATGGCTCTTTGCCCTTTGACATGCACCACATCTTACAATTATGGCTTGAACATCCTCATGCATCTTAGGCCAATAAAAATGCTCCTTGAAGATTTCTTAAGTTTTGGTAACCTTAAAATAACAAGCAAGTGCTCCCTTATATGTCCCCCTCATAATTAATTCCTCAAAACTCCCGTTTAGAACACAAATTCTATTGGACTTAAAAAGAAAGCCATCTTGCATCATATAATCTTCATAATTCCCTTTCTCATATTTAGTAATAATAGCACTCATATATTCATCATTAGCATAAAATTCCTTTATAATATGAAAGCCAAGAATTCTAACATCTAAAATGACAAGTAAAGAGTACCTTCTTGATAAAGCATTACTACCACATTGTTGACTCCTTGCTTGTAATTAGACACAAAGGAGAATTATTGAATGAATTCCACTCATTTAGTATGCCTTGGACTTAATTTGTGCTACTTATTGATGAACTTTAATGCTTAGTGATCTCAGTGTAACATAAATTGTTTAGGCCTTAGATAATGAATCTAATAATCCAAAACCCTTACAATTGTATAGAATTCCATGTCATAAGTGTTACATTTCCTCCTTGAGTCATTTAACTTCTCACAAAAGTAAGTAATATGGCGTTTGGATTGAGTAAGGACTTAAAGGGAAAAAGCCTAATATTTCATATTTTCATCCATTTGGTTGCAAATGCTTTGCACTCAACAATGGAAAGGATAACTTAAGAAAATTTGATGCTAAGTCAGATGAAGCAATTTTCCTAGGATATTCTTCCACCTCTAAAGCATATAGAGTCTTCAACAAAAGGACACTTGTTGTTGAAGAATCTATACATGTGTTATTTGATGAATCTTCTTCTAAGTGTGTAGATAGATCAAAAGATGATGAAGTGGTGGAGCTCATGGAAGACCTCAAACTAAATGATGGCCCCACTCCTAAAGAAGAAGAGAATCAAATTGTGGAAGCACCCCAAGATGATATGCTTGTGTAACCACATGAAGTGTAAAAGGAGACCTCCTTCCCAAGAGTAAAAGATGAGGTTAATGAAGGAAGGAACATTGCTCACTCAATCGAAATACACTCAAGACCTCATCAAAAGGTTCAACATGCATGAGGCCAAGGAGCAACTAACACCAATGAGCACTTCAACAAAGCTTGATAAGGATGAGGAAGGTAAAAGTGTTGGTACAAAGTCATATAGAAGCATGATAGGTGCATTATTATATTTGACTTTATCTAGGTCGGACATATTATTTAGTGTATGCATGTGTGCACGTTTTCAAGCAAATCCTAAGAAATCACATTTGAATACAGTGAAACGAATCTTGAGATATCTTAAGGGGACACCGAATGTTAGTTTATGGTACCCTAAGAACTCAACATTCGAATTACGTGCTTTTTCAGATGTTGATTTCGGAGGCTACAAAATTGATAGGAAAAGCACTAGTGGAACATGTCAATTCTTAGGAAACATGTTAGTTTCATGGTTTTTGAAAAAGTAAAATTCAGTTGCAACTTCTACTATGGAAGCTGAATATGTTTCCGCGGCTAGTTGTTGTGCCCAAATTCTTTGGATGAAACAACAACTTTCTGATTTTGGTTTCAAAATAGTAAAAACTCCCATATTTTATGATAACACTAGTGCCATTCAACTTTCGAAAAATCCCATCTTGCATTCTAGGACAAAACATATAGATATTAGACATCATTTCTTGCATGATCATATTAGCAAAGGTGATATTGTGCTTGAATTTATTGACACTAACCACCAATTAGCTGATATCTTTACCAAGCCTCTAGACAAGGAGAAATTTGCCTACATAAGGAGGGAGCTTGGAATGATTGATGCAAATCAAGTAAGTGTCTAAAAATTCTATGTTTTTGTTTGCTTACATGATAATTGCTTGATGTTTTGACTGTATATTTGTATATGATTGAATGCATGCTATTGATTGGTTTTATGCTCTTTGATGAATGCAAATGATTGAATATATATGCTTGAATGAGTTTGGTTTGCATGTGAATTCGAGTCGAATCGATACAACTCTATAGTTGACATAAATCGGTACCTGAATTCAAATAACAAAACCTCATTGAATCAAAATATCTAAGTTTTTCATGACTTGAGGTGTTTTGAGGTTTGTTTTGAAATTCTACAGATTTTTGGAAATAATGCAGGTCTGTGTGATTTTGGTCACACACGACCGTGTGTTCCAAGCATGCACGGGCGTGCTTCTGCATGAACACACGACCGTGTGTTCCAATATACACGACCATATGTTTTCGTTTAAAATGCGCACTTAATCTGCACGCGCACGCACAAGAACCAACATGGGCATGCATTTTAAAGCTTTAATATTTTTCGAAATTTTTGCGAGGACACGACCGTGCAACTATCGGGTGCACGATCATGTGAAATTGGGAAAACACGATCGTGTGTCGAGAAACATGGTTGTGCGCTCACGTCTATATAAGAAAATCCGTTCATTTTCTTCATTTTCATGAAAAATTGCAAACCCTAGCCGTGATTTCTCTCTTTTCTCTCTCGATTTTTCATCAAAATCTCTCATTTTTCTTGCTATCATTTGCATTCAAACTTGTTTTTACAAGTTTCTCTTAAGTTTTTCTCACTTTTTGAGATTGTTTTACCTCACAAACATATTCAAATCTCAAATCCAATTATTTTCATTACCCAAATCTACAATGCCTCCAAGAATGAAATTACCGACTCGTTCCGGGCCTTCCAGGAGTTCTTCAAGGGCTGACAACCCATTTAAAATTGTGTGTTCCAATTGACAACAAAAGGTACTTCTTTCCAAACTCATGAAAAAGGTAATTTATGTTGGACGTTGTTTGGATAGACGAATTTTGAGGGAAATTGGAGTTTTAGATGAGATAATGGGTTTAGTTGATTCATCTAGGCTGAATGGGATATTTTTCATGAGAAACGATGCTTTCAAAAACCTATTTTATGAATTCTATAATTTCCTATCGATTTCGAAGGACGTGCGGGGAAATATTATTGATTATACTCTGAAATTTCGGTTGGCTAATTCTGATTGGATAGTGCCAGCCGAACAATTGGGTGAATGGTTGGGATGCAATTTCGAGGGTATTTTGGACTTTTCACATGAGCTGAGCACTCAGGCGGTGTGGCAATCCCTCAGTAATTCTAGATTTTATAAGGCTCAGAAGGCGAAGGCCTCCTTTTGGATAATCCGGCCATGCGTATTTTTCATCGAATGATCACCTATACATTAAATGCCCGCACGAACACTAATGGCAATATAAGTGTTCGTGACATGGCAGTAATGGAAGCTACCATGAATGGACGGTGACTGGATTCAGCTTGATGGCTTATCAGTAAATTAAGTGATATCCAGTCACACAGCGATAAGGAAAAGGTTCCTATCGATTTTGGTATGCTTATAACCTTTATCGCTGAGAAATTGGGTATTTCTGTTAAAGGCTACGGAGAGTTTCGGATCGCTTTCAAAGATTCCCACATGCTGAATACAGATGCTTTATATCGAATGAGGGTGATTAAGAAAGATGGTAATGATGGATAGAGACTACCTGCAGTTGTTGGAGATCATGAGCCATTTGCTGAACCTTCTACCATGCCTTCAGTTGTTGAAACCAGTGCCCGGAGAGGAAGACGAGCTCGCCCTGAAGTTGGTCTTGAAGTTCAATCAACTTCCAAGCTTTAAGTTTTGATCGAGTGGACGAAGCAAGTTGATGCGCGTATGGATCAGCTTGATGCAAATGTGGCTCAGATCGCCCATAATTTCCAAGCATTTCAGGACAATATGGAGACTCGTATGGCCCGCTTTGAGTCAAGACTTGATACTCTACTTAACATGACGGACCTATCTCCACAGCAACCACCACCGCCACCCAAGCCTTGAAACCTCATTTACACTTGCATTTGCATTTTTTTTTTCAAAATTATCATTGAGGAATATATCATTTATCTTATTATCATTTTCTGGATTTGGCATATTTTGACTTATATGTATCTTTTGAATTTTATTGATTTTTTGGAGAATGTTAATTTTTTGGATGATATTGCTATTGCTTGGTTGATTATTTGATGACGGATAGTTGGATGCTGGATTGATTGATATTGGAAGTGATTTTTTTTGTGATGCCATGTCTTGGGAAATATTACTAAAACAAAGGAAACCATACCGAAATTTTTTTGATTTATGGCAAAAAAGGGGGAGAAAGAATGAAATGAATTGATTAGCAAGTTTAAAATTGATATTGATTCATATTGGTAATTAAAGCTAAAACTACGGGGGAGTGCTTAAAGTGAGGGGGAGCATTTTTTTATCCTTAGTTAAAACTCAATTTTAAAATTATCAACATATTTTTGTCATCAATCAAAAAGGGGGAGATTGTTGAACCCTTGATGTTTTGATGATGATAAAAATATGATTAAGTTGTTAATTTGTAATAACAATATGCTTAAGGTGCTAATCAATCCCTTGCATGAAGTAATTCATGACAAAGAAGGGAAAAAAAATTTATTTTTGCAGGTTTTAGGTCTCGCACGACCGTGTGCTTTAGTAGCACGATCGTGCTTGACCAAACGGGTCCTCGTGTGTTCAAAACACGGGACTGTGCGCCTGACCGTGCAAGGTTCTGTGATATTCTGGAAGAAAAATCTCAGACCTGCATGGGCGTGCGTGCATGATGCATGACCGTGTGCATGCACGACACGGGCAACACACTACCTCCACAATCGTGCAGCCTGACCGTATGAAGTCAAAGGATTCAAAAGTCATTGGAAGCACGACTGTGCTCAGTGGAAGCACGACCGTGTGCATAACTTATGAAGAGTACGGGAGATCAAGCCGTGCAAATGAAACCGTGCAGCAAGTCAAAGAAAAGGAGTCAACGCACGACCATGCACGTTCAATACGCACGACCGTACGTGATGACAAATTAGGAGCACTACCAAGAGCACTACTAGGATGTCATGCAAGGCTGGTCGTGTAAGGGTTTTAAGGCATATATCTCACACACGACCGTGCAGAGGTGGCACACGACTGTGTGCTAGCAAGGACCTACCCGTGTGCTGCTCGTGCGCTCATCGTGCAGCCAAGATGTGCAAGCTTCTAGAATTTTGGACAAAACTCTGAAGGATCAAAGCACGACCATGCATCTAAGACACACGACCATGAAGGGTCAAAACACGACTATGCGTCAAGGACACATGACCGTGCATCATTGGCGCTAAGCTTTTAAGTCGACTGTTGGGAGTCTGAACAAGACAATAAATGCACCAAGCACGACTGTGCACTCGAGGAGCATGACCGTACGCCTAGAAAATTTATTGCAGAGCTTACTTTTTTCAACCACTTCAATGGAAACAAAGCTAGCAAAACGGCTCCTTGCTATTCTAGGCAATTAATGGAGTATAAAAGGAGAGCCATTTGAAGTGGAGAAGGTTACTGAAACGAATTGCAAAAACCAAGCTATCTACTTCATTCTTTCACTGCTATGTTTCTCTCTCTAAGCTTATACACTTACATACTTGAGAGAATTCATACTTTACATTTGATTTTCAGTCTATTAAGAGGCAGTTACAATCAATCTTTTTATCAACATTACATTTGTAAAAAGGGCGAAATTCCTTTGTGAGAAAAACTATTGTATCTTCGGGTGTTAAAGATAGTGGAAACTTCAATCGGGTTTGATTGAAGAAGAGGAGACTTATGTCCAAAGCTCCGAACCTCTATAAATTTGGCTGAGCTTTCTTTGAACTCTCTCTCTTTATTGTTTTTGTTGTGCATTGTGTTAATTATAGTTTTGGTTGTGATTATTGCTTTAGAAAATTTAATAATCCTATTCACCCCTCCTCTAGTATTATTTCTCTATCGTTTAAGGGTTTTTCATTATTGATAGCTTTAATATCAACATATATCCTATATAAGCCATCCTTCTTATGAACTAATAAACCCGACACTGGGTAAGGACTTATGCTCTACCTTATATATCTATGGCAACCAACTCATCCATTTGCCTTTGTAATTCTCTGGCCTTATCTAGGTTACCTCCATAGGTTTATCAATTGGGTAATGGGAAGCTAGGCATGAGGTCTATATGGTGCTCTATTCCTCTCAAAGATGGCGAGCCAAATGGTAGTTCATGTGGGAAAACATCTTAGTATTTATAAAGCAATGATTAGATTAGAGGGTGAGGTTTTTTTATAGGCCTAAGGTCTCTCTTCTCAATGATAAGCAATGGAAGGATAGATTTTCTCTTCACTATATCTTGTTCCATTTTAGTTCCACTCAAGAAAAGGTTTCATTTAATGAACCATAAAAAACAAAAGAAAACATTTCCTTTGTGGTTTTCAAGTTGAGGAATGGATTGGTATATTTGGGATGGCCTAAAAGGCATGAGGGTGATGGTTTTATTGTCCATTGTCAAGGTGTAAGTTTCTTTCTCCCATCATGTAAAACCTTCCTGTCAAATTGCCTAGGCCTTCCTTGCAACAAGTGACATGTATCCATCGGTATAACATCACAAATAACCTTATCAATATATCTTTTTCCAATAGAAAATGACACAATAACCTATTTAGTGACTTTAAGAGGACTTTTATTGCTTAGTCATCGCAATTTGTAAGGTTATGCATATGTAAGGGTTAATAAGCTTAACTTCTGTATAAGGATGGTGGATTTAATATTGGTACAACTCCCACCATTAACAATGAGTGCACACACCTTACCCTTGATAGTGTACCTTGTCAGAAAGAGGTTCTCCCTTTGTTCTCACCTTGGTTGACTTGCGCATGTAATGCCTTTCTAATTACAAGCATGTTTTCATTATCAACATCTTCTATGATCTCTTCCTCATTTTTTTCTTTGTTATCACCACTTTTCTCTCCTTGTAATGCTTCTTCAATCTCTTTAATTTCTTTTAAAGTCATTACCCTTTTATTTAGGTAATTTGCTTGAAAGTGGTCGTAATCTTTGTATTTGAAGCATTTCTTGTCCTTAAGATTGTTACTGGACTTGGGAGTGATGGCTTTTTCCTTGCAAGTCTCTATAATTTTCTCTTTATCCTTATCCTTGGGTGAGAATTCAGTTTTAGGATAAGAAGTGGAGCCTTTGTATTGAGTACTACCTTTATAAAAGGTTTTAAGGGCTGAAATTTTTAATGACTTCCTTTGCCTCTCCATCTTGATGGCTAGCTTGCAACATCTTCAAAATCGCAATAGGTTTGCAATTTCACCATATGAGCAATGTTATTATCCAACCCTCTTAAAAATCTTGCAATTGTTTGTTCTTTAACTTTAGAAAGATCACTTCTTATCATGAGCTTTTCAAATTCTATAATGTACTCTTCTACACTTTTATCCCCTTACTTCAGTGCATGCAAATTTAGGTAGATGTCTTGCTCGGTTTTCAGGTAAGAACCTTTTTTTCATGAGTTTTTTCAATTCCTCTTATGATCTCACCCTTTCTTTACCTTTTCTTTCCCTTTTCTTTTTCAAGTTTTCCCATTATAAAGAAGCATAATCTTTAAACTTTAATATGTTAATCTTGCATTTCTTTTCAACTGAATATCTTTTAAATTGTAACACTCTTTCAATCTTACTTAACCAATTTACAAATTCATCTGAATTCAATCCTTTTTCAAATTTAGGTATATCAATTTTTAGCCCTTTATCATCATCTTCGTCACTCCTTATCCTCCTTCTATAGTCCCCTGTATCACTAGAGTCACTTGACAAATGCATTTCTTCCTCAAATTGGTGTAGCCTTGGAAGTGGTCTAGAATGGAGTTGATTTCTTCTATGGTTTAAGTTTGGTTCATCGCGAGGAGGTGATCTTTATGAGAAGTTATAAGATTTCAATGAATTAGGTTATAAGCTCAATGATTTCAAGTGGTGAAGAAGAAGGTGATCTTTGTGACATTTTGGTGTTTTAATGGTAAGGTAAGTGTTTAGAATATGTTTTGGGTGAGCAGGAATGGTTGGGTTTAAGTAGTTTAGTTATTGTCCAAAGGTTATAAGTTTTGGATTTTAAATGAATTGGGTTTGTGTTCAATTGTTTAAAGTGTGAGGAATGGTAAATTTAGATACTTTTGTTTAGGTAAGGTAAATGAACAAGGTAGGATAGTTTTTAAGTATGGTTTAAAGTGTTTTGGGCTTGAAAATAGCAAGTTTACATTCTATAAATAGTAACTCATGAGTGAATAGTAATTTCTGGCTGTAAATAGTATTTCTAACCATGAAATAACATGGAAAAGAAATGGATCCATAATCGACACAACCAAACAACCTAAGATCTGATACCAAATTAATGTGAATCCATTAAATTTGCTTAAAATACATTTAGAAGATCTAATATGCAAATGGTAGTTAAACACTTCCAATACTCCTCACAACACTTCAAACTACCATAATGTAGCCCAATATACTCATTTCTATCATCAATCATTTAGCTAACCAACATAACATAGGTAATAAGAATTTTCAAGAGCTAACATGTAGATTTTCACAAGCTTTGATTTAAGCAATTTCCAATCTATCATATGCAATACTTATTAAAATGCCAAATGTAACCTCCAAGCATAAAGGCAAAGCCACCAACTTGGGGTTTCCCCCACCACACTCTTGGTTAAAGCTTGGATGAAGGAAGAAATAATTCAATTTAATAAAGTAAACTCAAGAACCAAAATGAGAGAAACTTTTCCAATATTTATCAAAACTTCTTTTTACAACATGTTTATGACTTTTTATATGGTCTTTCTAAAGGCATGGTCAACCTCTTCATATTCAAATACAAGTACATGAGTTAATATTACAAAATAACACAAAAAATTCTAAGCCATTGAAATGAGAAATCAGCCCATGGTTCATTATTTATAAGCCATACCATTTTTCCTTAAATTAAGGGATTATGTCTTTTTGAAAATGCAACTTGTAAAATTCATTTTCTTTGAATCAAATAGAAGCCAAATTTGGTAAGTTAGCCTAATTCTCCTTGATAAACATGTGTTGGGCTTGGATAGCATAATGTAAGCCCTTCTTGGACCACTTTGGTGACTTGGGCCATTTGCTTGCATGTTTGCTTTGTTTGGATCATGGACTTTACACCTTAAACTCCTTTGGCTTTTGATTTCATTTCTTGAGCATGAAGAAGTATGGGTTGTTGGAATAGGCTACATTCACATCACCTCCTCACCATGAACCAAACCCAAACCATAGAAGAAATCAACTCCATCCTAGACTACTTCCATGGCCACACCAATTTAAGGATGAAATGTATTTGTTAAGTGACTCTAGTGATATGGAGGAACATAGAAGGAGGACAAGGAGGGATAGAGATAATGATAGAAGGCTGAAAATTGATATACCTGAATTTAAGGGGGAATTAAATTCAGATGACTTTCTAGATTGGATAAGTGAGATTGAAAGAGTGTTTGAGTGTAAAGGATATTCAGATAAAAAGAAATGGAAGATTGCCATAATAAAATTCAAAGATTATGCTTCTTTATAGTGGGGAAACATGAAAAGAAAAAGGAAAGAAAATGTAAATAAAAGGTGAAATCATGGGAGAAATTGAAGAAACTCATAAAAAAGAGGTTTTTACCTAACAACTATAAGCAAAACCTCTATCTAAAATTGCATACACTCACGTAAGGGGAAAAAAGTGTGGAAAAGTATATAGGGGAATTTGAAAAGCTCATGATGAGAAATGATTACCTGAAGTTAAAGAATGAACAATTGCAAGATTTTTAGAAGAGTTGGATAACAACAGTGCTCATATGATGGAATTGCAAATCTATTGCAATTTTAAAGATGTTTGCAAGCTAGCTATCAAAGTGGAGAGGCAAAGGAAACCCTTGAAAATTTTAGCCCCTAAAACCTTTTATAAAGGTAGTACTTACTACAAAGGCAACATTTCTTGCCCTAAAATTGAATTCCTACCCAAGGATAAAGGTAAAGAGAAAGTGGTAGGACTCTCAAGGAGAAGGCCATCTGACTAATAATGAGAGACTTGTAAGTCTCTCATTATTAGTCAGATGGCCTTCTCCTTGAGAGTCCTACTAAGTCTCTTAAAATTGATTCTAAAGTCTTACAATTTCACCCTTAAAAGCCTACCCTCAAGCAAACATCAAAGTCTTCAAATTCATGCAATTTTCCTACCCAAATCTAATACTAATTCCTCTTTAATGTAATACCACTTCAAGCAAGCTTCAAAAGTTCAACTTCTACCATCAGACGTTATTCAAAAAAGGTAGAAAAATAAAGCTCAAGTCATAACACAAATTAGAATAACTGTTTGAGGACAAAATTTTTATTAAAGGGGAGAATTATAATAGCCTGAGGGTAGAACTATTTTTTTAGGCTTTGAAATCAAGGGTAAAAGTGAGATTTCTTGCGAAAAAGTAACTTTAAGAAGGTTTAGGGGTAGAAGAGTAATTTAGAAGCCATTTGTGGCTTGTACATGGGTATTATTAGGAGAGCATTCCATGTATGACACGAAAAGAGAGAAAATTAAGATTTGGATAAGACACACGATTGTGTGTTTGGGGCATAAGACCATTTGTCATGTTATTCAACCATATATACATTTTAGTTTTTAGTTTGCATAGTTCCCAACTTTCATCTTTTCTTCTGCTTCTTCTTTCCCATGTTCTAGTGAACTCTAGGGTAGTTGAGAGAGACCAACCAATAACTCAGCTTTAGATTAGAAATCCAGAAGCTCTTAAAGAGAGAGAGAGCAAGCTTTCATTGTTAGAGGTAAATGTTCTCTTACTTTTTTCAACTTGTTTTATAACATGTCTTGTTGTTTTAAGTTCTTGAGAAACATTACTGTCTGTTTGAAGCTTTATTAGTATGCTTGGCTAATGAGATTATGCTTTAACGAATGATTGTTGAGATATCATTGAGAAATTTGTTGTGGTTATGCTTTGATGATTTATTTAGAGAGATATGTGTATTTAACGTGATTTTGGTGATATTTGGTGATTATATATGATGTTCCTTATGCTTTGAGCCTATTGTTATGCTTGATTGAGACAGTAAAATGTTAGATGAGAATAGATTTGGGATTGCTAGGTTTTTGAATGATATCTACAGAAATCAAATGGAGCACACGACCATATGGCCTCATTTCTGCATGAGGACGGCCTTGCATGACACCCATGTGTACTTGGAAAACCCAGGCACACGTCTATGTGATCAATGCATATGCTTGTGTGCTCAATCCTAATATCACACGCCTATGTAAGTAAGACACATGAGTATTGAATTGTAGCTGCACACCTGTGTAAGTATTGGACACAACCTTATGTCTTATTTGCATGCCCATGTAGCTAGCCAAGATTTAATGAAAATATTCTTTAACCTAGCATGACATAGCATAAGCTTTGTGCATGAGCTCATGTGTCTTTACATATGCCTGTGTGTTCAGTAGTACACACTCGTGTACCTTAAGAAAAGCATAGAAACATTTCTAAAGTAGACATAACCATTTAAAGCCATTTCTAAGCTTATAGAACTTAATTATAACAATATATAACAACATATAATGCATGATTAGCAACATACAACACGACATGCCATATCAGAGTTTTCAGAAATAAATCTAAGGATCTAATAGCATGTTTTTAAAATATCGATATATAATGTTCTGAACATCAGTTAAGAGTGAATACGAGAGGGCACATGTGAGTTTGTACACTCGTTAAAGAGGGAAACTAATGTTCGCTAAAGCGGACATGGTCATTAACCAAGCTTGTTAGAGAAAGTGCTGGTTGTGCATCAATATATTTCAGTAGGATTAAGCTCATATGGCTAGGGTGTCGAATCTTTGTATTCATTAGTCTAGCTAACACAACAGATATTTTTAGATATAGTATTTTCTGATTCAGTTTCCAGTGTATACTATATATATATATTCAGGATCTTCGAATCATAACTTTTATTCAAACAAAGTTTTTAGAAAACCAGACCTAAGGGCAAATTTTATAACTATTTAACATTAACATGACATCAGAGCATACATATCATGTCATGTATAGCATTCATGAGAAACATAACAGATAAAGACAAAGAATAATACAAAAAATAAATGCATTCGTAAAAATAAAAAAATAAGAAAATAGTAAAGTAGAATAGCGTGACAAGTCATGAGAATCAAATTAAGCTTGAAACCTGCTAGTGCTAGAGATAGGAGATCCTTATTGAGTGATTTTATCACTCATCCCTCTTTTCTTGTTTCCTTTTTGCAGGTCAGTGATTAAAGGGTTGAGCAGGAGCAAGACAACATTCAGATTTGGGGATATGCCTTAGTAGCAGATAGCATGTTCATGGCTCACATGCTTTTATTTAGTTTTTACTTATGCATATGTGTGTATTATACTGTAAATACATACTATATGACTGATATCTTTTATAAATAAAGAGAACCTAGGTTTTTGAATGCATGATTAGTTTTTTCTCTACTTGTATGACAATGTTTTAAAGTTATAACTTCCGCATGCAAAAAAAATTTATTTAGTAGCAGCTTTCTGTAAAGATCCCCATTGCTGATATATTATATTTATGATTTACATTATATTCAACAGTAAATAACGACATGTAACGGGGCTCATTACAAGATTCACATCACTCTGATACCAAACTGTGAAACTCACTGTTATATATTACTATTTAATAAATAAATTATTATTATTATTATTATTTACATCATCTGTTATATTATTTTTTCCACTGTGAGTGATCATTAATAATATATAATAGAGATTCCATAAGAACTTACTAAACACATATAAACGGAAGCATCTTTAATATAAAGTACAATAATGGATAAATACTGTATACATAAAATATCATATATTTATCTTACTAAATATACTATATAATATTGGTATATAAACAGTATATCATATCTGTATGTATATCATACAAACTATATAATAAATACATGAAAATCATATAAAGTATGCAAGCCATGTACATGCCAATTAACAAAACTGGGTCCCACTCATAGCTACATTGTATCCTTGCTCAATATCTACCCAATTGACCTCTGAAGGAAAAGGAAACTGAAAAAGGTGAGTGACAAATCACTCAGTAAATGTTTTCATATCTCTACCCATAAACAAGTTCTTAGTCTATTATACTTTCGTGATCTACTGCGAGTTATTGACTTTCTTGACATATTGACATTTCTCTAATTATTTTTTTTTATGTTTGAATCTAACACATATGTATATACATGTGTGTTCTGTAGTATTCGTAATGTATTATGGGTCTTAATTGACTTCATGCTTTCTCTCTTCTCATCTATTATTCTCTACTTGATAAATTTCTTGTTGTATTTCGTGTCTCGTAAACATAATTTATGATATATCATGATAATTTTAATTCTGATTCATGTCATGCTAACTAAATGTATGTCATGGTATGAAGTATATTGAAATCATGCTCTTGCCCTTAGGCTTGTTTACTAAAATTTTTTTTTGGAAACACTACTATACTGATTTTGAAATAATGTAATAATTAAATAAAAATATCTAACCTGATGAATAATTTAATAATTAAATATCAACTATACTGATCAAACTGATGAATATAAGGATTCGACACCTTAGCTATGAAAATTTTAGTTATACTAAAGCAGATTAGTAAACTCTATTTAGCATGCCATCTCATGTAAATGTTTATCAAGCACAATGTCTTATTATCTCTTCTTTTGAATAAGTTCTGCGTAATCTAGATTAATCGTTACGACTCTGTTCCTTGTATTTCTTACAAAAATCTTGGATTTTATAAGTCTAACTAGGTTTCTTGTATTCTATAGCTTATCCAACATGTATAATGTTTGGTTATGATTTAACAAGGATTGAGTTAGTTAGATGAGTATCTAATTTGTGATCTATAGTTTCTTTATACTGCATGGTTATGCTTCAACATACGATCATGGCATTTGTTTCACATGGGCTTACATATAATTACTCTCACATGGTCATGACCTTTGGACATGATCATGCTTAGCTAATGCAAGAATATGATCATGACCTTTACTTACATGGTCATGTCTCTGTAAAATATCATCTTCTTGGCTTCAGTCATGCAAGCACATACATGATCGTGAGGTAACTTAAAATATAACTGCATGGTCATGCTTCATTGGGGTGCACAGGCATGTATCATGCTCAGCTTTGACAATATAAAGGTTGTAATTATTGAGCTCCCTGTAATCTCAACCCAAACCGCAAGACAATCTATTCTAATGTTTATGTATACTTTTCATGCTACTATGTGTAATCTTCTAATATTAATAACACTAAATATCACCCCAAGCATACATCAAACCCTTAAACTTTCTTATAAACATATATGTATATAAATCAAACTTTCAAACATATATACTAGATGCCTTTTGCTTTCATCCTATCTTTTCTTACATAATCATGTTATTCAAACATGAAACATGCCACACAAAACAATCCATCAAGAAAAAAACAAACTGAAACTTAAAAAAACAAGGGGAAAAGATAAGCAAAACACTTACCTATGGTTGTTGTAACTCAATCTCCCTCTCTAACTAGTTCAATCTCTATAACCTGATTCACTATTGTTGGTTACTCTCTTTCTCTCCTAGGATTAAAGTTCTTTAAAGAAAGATCAAAAATTTTGGGTAAAATCTAATAGCTGGTAAGAGTGAAACTTATTATATATATGATAGTATGAACATAGTTGGGACTGATTAGAACTTAGCCCATTCTAATGACCTTACACTTTTTTTTTTTTTGGTAAGCAAATATTTTATAAACAAAAGCAAAATGGGCAATTTTGGAACAACCTAAGTGCAACGGGAGAACTGCTTGTAAACAAAAGCCAAGGCCAAAAGACTGAAAGATACACCACACCCACTAGCCTCTTAGGAGCCTATCTAAGCTCCTACAAAGATTGAACTCAAGAAGCTAAGCAAAAAAAACAAGAAACATCAACCTACCAGCCCAAGCTATTGAAGCCTATATACAAGCAAAAATGATATACACTAACAAGCTTAGTCCTAAAACAGTTACTAGACAAGGAGAGGCATAGATAAAAGGGCTCTCCAATATGGATGCAAAAACAGCCAAAGCATTTGCAGGAATTAACCAATGGAAGTAGATTCTATTTGAATGTTATGTGCCCATTTTCTCTACTTTAGTGCTTTCCCTCATCAAGTTCAACCCTTTTTTATATCTCTCATACTACCCAAGTGTTTTCCTCTTCCCTCATGCCATTCCATAAAAGGAGTAAAGGATTTAAACCTTACTTCCTCAATTAGGTGAAACTCATGGTTTTTTAATATACTCAATAGAAGGCCTCACCTATTAGAAAAGTATCTATTAAGGTTTGAGTAAGGAAAATTACTTATCTTCGTTCCTTTATCTCTAATGATTTTATAAACATTCATATACACTATCTATTTTTGTAAAGATTCTCTTAAAAAAATTCTATTGTTTCTCTCTCATGATAAACCATAAATTGTAGCTCCTAAACTCATCTTAGCCATAATGGCCCTAATGAAATTCCCTATCCACTCGCTAGTAATCTTCTCAATATAGTTTTTCCATCCTTGGCCCCTATAACTCAAGCTGTTACGGTTTAGAATTTCATACCAAATAAATTGACTATAATCATATTGAAAGAAAATGTGGTCTATACTTTCGTCACACAAATCACACAACACACAAGTTATAGTAGAGCATAAACTATACCTTTATAATTTTTCTCGTAACTTTTTCCTTAAAGCCAACCATTATATGATTACGTGCCTAGGTATGTGTTTCCTATGCCAAATAAGGTGGGCTCAGCTAACCTTATCCTTCTTCTCTCTAAAGTTATTCCAAGCTGCTTTGATGATAAATCAACTATTACCATTAATTATCTAGAAAACCCTATCACTCCCCTCATATGTTTCCATAAAATGGCATTTCTTACTTTAATTATCTCACTAGAGCTTTCCATCGGCCATTTCCAATCACTATTCTCAATAATCTCCTTGAATTTTGTATTCTTCCTTATTCTTGAGTCTTAAATGATTCTGTCTCTATATTTCTTAACTAGAGGGCCATGAGAGTGCCAATTGTATCATCAGAGGTAAGTATCCTTACTGTTTCCAATAATATGACCAATTCTAGCGTACATCTCATCTCTCATCTTAGGGAGCTTCTTCTACCACTAATGGCTATTATTAAAGCACTGAACATTCCATAGGCTTTTATTTTTATGTTTATTCTTCCTAACTCATTCAACCTATAAAGGGCAACTATTATTATTAATAATATTCCATAAGTTATGAGCCATAGCAACCTTGTTCCATTCCTTGCTAACTTTTAACCCTAATCTACCCTCCACATATGGTTTGCATAAGAGATATGTTTACTTCTCTAAGATAGAATTCGACCAATGATTTTATTGATTAATGGCCTATACTTTGATTCAAAAATCTTAGGGGACACAATTAGCACACTAAGGTACCTAAAAGGAAAAGAACCCTCTTCAAACCCAAAGACCCTGATGAGTCTACTCTTCTCTTCCTTATCTACCCTTGGGAGGAAAATATTACTCTTTTGTTTATTTGCTCTCAACCTTGACTATCTATTAAATCTATCAAGTACATCTTTAAAAGTTTGTATGGACTTCTCATCTACCTTATAGAATAAGATGAGGTCATTAACGAAGTAAAGATAGGTAATCTTACTCCCTTTGCATTTCCAATGATAATCAAAGTTCCTTTTCAACACCTCTCTCTCAATAATCTTATTAAAAGCTTCCATCACAATAATAAAGAGGTACGAAGAAAGTAGGTCTCTTTGTCTTAACCCTTTGGAACTCTTGAATGAGCCTTCTAATTTACCATTGATACAAATAAAAAACATGGGCATAGTGATACACTCCTTATCTATCATATAAACTTGACATGAAACCCAAGCCTCTCATGATAGGCCAATATAAACTCCCAATTGATCATATCATAAACCTTCCTCAAATCAATTTTTATGGCACATTTTATCCTACTAGCAATGTCTTTATGATACTTATTGAGCAGTTAATTGAAAATGAGTATATTTCACCAATTTTCTCCCTTTTACAAAGGTCGCTCAAGCTCTATTCAGAAAATCTAGAATAACATCCTTCAGTCTATTGGCTAAGATTTTTTAAATGAATTTGTAATGGAATGTAATAAAAAACCAAATGAGTCTAAAATATGAAGTCTATGATCCAAACCAAGCAAACATTCAAGCAAATGGCCTAAGGAAGTAATGTGGTCCAAGAAAAGCTCATAGTGGGCTATTTAAGCCCAACCCATGTTCATTATGGAGAATTAACCTACTTACCTAATTTGGCTTAATTTGATTCAAAGAGTGGAAGATATGCAAATTGAAAAGTCAAGGGGACATGATTTCTTAATTTAAGGAAAAAAGGTATCGTTTGAATTTAATGATATGCAAGCTTAGTTTTTTATTTCAATGGCCTAGAAAATTTATAATATTTTGTAATTTCATTTTCTTATACCTATAATTAATATTAGGGCTTTAACCATGCTTTTAGGGAGACCATATATATAAAGGCATGGAAAGTTGTAAAAACTATTGTTGATAAATATGAAAAAAATGTCTCTCATTTTGGTTGTTAGGTTTATCTCTTGAATTAAATTGTTCTTCCTTTATCCAATCTTTGGCCAAGAGTTTGGTGATGGATTTTCAAGTTAGTGGGTCTGCCTTTATGCTTGGAGTATCATTTGGCTAATTTAGTAAGTATTATATGTGTTACATGGAAAATTTGTCTAATTGAACTTGTAGAACTCATAATGCTTGCCCTTGGTTTTGTTGCCCTAGGTGTATTGTTGGTTACTGAATAATTTGGTGATGAAAATAAGTATATTAGGATGTTTGATGATGGTTGAAAGTGTTGTGTTAAGTATTAGAAATGATTAGAGACCAATTTGCATGATTTAGCTTTTGAATACAATTTTAACCAATTTGATGGATTCACATCAATTTGCTATCAGAGTTTAGGTTGCTTGGTTGTGTTGATCATGGATCTATTTTTTTTTTTTTCATTTTATTTCTTGGTTGAAAATACTATTTATAGTCAAAAGCTACTGTTTACTAACACAATTACTGTTCACAAAATAAGAACTTGTCATTTTTAGGCCCAAAACACTTAAAACCATACCTAAAAACTATCATTCCATTTTCCTTTACCTTACCCTAAATAAAAGTACCCAAATTTACCATTCCCTACACATTTTGACCTAGCCTAAATACAAGTCTATTTCTCATACTTCAAACAATTGAACACAAACTTAATTCATTTAAAACCCAAAAACTTATAAACTTTAGGCAATACCTAAACCACTTAAACCAAACCATTCCTTTTCACCCAAAGATCACCTTTTTCTTTACTACCTCACCCATGGCACCTTATGAGCCAAAGACTAGAAAATGAAATCAATGAGCTTATAACCCAATTCACTGAAATCTCACAACTTCTTGAAAACCAAAATCGAAACGAAACATATACATCTCCTCATTTTGAACCAAACCTAAACCATAGAAGTAATCAACTCTATCATAGTCCACCACTAAAGCCATACCAATTTCAGGAAGAAATGCATTTTTTCAAGTGACTCTAGTAATATGGGGGACCATAGAAGAAGGATAAGAAGGGATGAAGATAATGATAAAGGTTGAAAATTGTTATAATCGAATTTGATAAGGGATTAAATTCAGATGAATTTTTAGATTGGTTAAATGAGATTGGGAGTGTTTGAGTTTAAAGGATATATAGTTGAAAAGAAATGTAGGATTGTCATATTGAAGTTCAAAGAATATGTTTCTTTATGATAAGAAAACTTGAAAAAGAAGAGGGAAATAGAAAGCAAAGAAAGGGTGAGATCATGAGAGAAATTGAAGAAACTCATAAAATAGAGGTTTTTACCTAACAACCATAAGCAAGAATGTTACCTAAAATTACATACACTCAAGCAAGGGGACAAGAGTATGAAAGAGTATATATGGGAATTTGAAAAACTCATGATGAGAAATGATCTACCTAAAGTTAAAGAACAAACAATTGTAAGATTTTTGGGGTAGTTGGATAACAAAATTACTCATATGGTAGAATTGCAAGCCTATTACGATTTTGAAGATGTTTGCAGGCTACCTATCAAATTGGAGAGGCAAAGGAAGTCATTAAAAACTTCAACCCCTAAAACCTTTTATAACGATAGTACTCAATATAGAGGTTCCACTTCTTACCCTAAAACTGAATTCCCATCCAAGGATAAGGGTAAAGAGAAAGTAGTAAAGACTCTTAAGGAGAAGGTCATCACTTTCAAGCACAATAACAATCTTAAGGATAAGAAATGCTTGAAGTGTCATGGTTATGACCACTTTTAAGCCAATTGCCCAAATAAAAAGTTAATGAATTTGAAAGAATTTGATGATAGCAAAGAAAAAGATGAGGAAAAGATTATAGAAAAGGCTGATAGTGGAAACATGTTTGTAATTATGAGGGTATTGCATGCACATGTCAACTAAGGTGAAAAACAAAGGGAAAACCTCTTTCAAGCAAGGTGCACCATTAAAGGCAAGGTATGTACACTTATTGTTTATAGTGGGAGCTATACCATTGTTACATCCACCACCCTTGTGGAGTATTTGAGCTTACCAACCGTTACACATGCACAACTTAAAAAATTACAGTCGTTAAGCAATGAAAACATACTTTAAGTCACCAAACAAGTTATTGTGCCATTTTTTATTGGAAAGAGATTTGTTGAGGAGTTTATTTATGATGTTATACCTATGAATGCATGTTACTTGCTATTGGAAAGGCCTTGGCAATTTGATAGAGAGGTTTTGCATGATGGGTGAAAGAATACTTACACCTTCAAAATTGACAAGAAAACCATCACCCTTGTACCCCTCAAGCCATCCCGAATACAAACCACAAAGTGTAGGAGCCCCTACTATAAATCGCTATACTGTTATTTTATATAATAATAATAATAATAATAATTGAATATATATATATATATAGAGAGAGTATCTTTTTAATTTTTTTTCCCACTAGGTACGCTCAACAGTAACATATAACAGAAGTCCCACAACCTTTATTGAAAGTTGCAAAGCAGAAGCTCATAATACGAACAGTTAAAATACTAAGTAAAAAATGATACTTATATGTTAAAATCTTCTGGGTTACATACTTTATAAAGTATGCAGTCACATAGTACTTTATAAGTTACAAATAGCATACATGTACAAATTACACACAAATATACATGAACCATATATTATATGAAAGGTATGAAAGCCATCAAAACTAGCTATAACCAAGTTATGTCTCAAACTTGCTACTTTTATGTATCTTACTCAACCTTAGAAGCTCAATGACCTGTAAAGGAGGATAAGATAAAAAGGTGAGTGATAAAATCATTTAGCAACCACTTCTTATCTCTAAAACAAGTAAGTTTCAAGCTAAGTCTCGTTTCATGACTTGTCATATTGTAACTCATTTAGTTTTCTCTTTATTCTTTTCTTTCTTTGATATTTTTTTGCATATGTTGTATCTTTGTCTTTATCTAATTTAATTTCTTATGAAATGTTGTATGTGACATGACACAACTATCCTGATGTCATGTTGATGTTGAAAAACTGTAAAGGCTTACCTTTGGGTTAGTTTTTTAAAAATACTATCTAAACTAATAACTATGATCCAAAGATCTTGAACATATATATATATATATATATATACACACACACACACTAAAAAACGGCATCTGAAAGTACTAATCTAAAAATAATTGCTATGTTAGCTAGACTGATGAATATAGGGATTTGACACCCTAGCTACATGAGCTCAATCCTACAAAAATCTACTTATACATAACCAACACTCTTTCTAATGAGCTTGGTCAACTATTGTGTCTTCTTTAACAGACACTAGTTTCTCTCTCTAACAGGTGTGCAAACTCACAAATGCCTCATCGTATTCACCTCTAATTGATGTCTGTAACATTATATATTTATACTTTTAAAACATACTATTGGATCCTTGAATCCCTTTCGAAAAACACTAAAATGGCATGTTATACTAAATGATGTTATTTATGCATGATACTATGTTTTCTCTTTTTATTATTAGGTTTCATAAGTTAAAATTGGCTTAGAAATACTTTAGGATGTGTTTTACACACATGGCTTTAGTACACAATTGTATACTACTTACACACAAGTGTGTAGAAAAAGTACACAGGATCATGTGTCAATCATATGCCTGGTCATACTAGTGTTTGTGAAGTTTAATAGTTTTTCCTTGACTTACTACAAAGGCATGTAATATGAGGCATATAATCATGTATAAAGGTACACAAGCGTGTCATATACTTGCACAAGCATGCAACAACTCTCACCATACTCTCATTTTGCCTATACATGGGTGTGTGAAATTGGGAATGGGCATACAGTTATGTTCTCTACTAATATAGTTATGTCCCAAGCTTGTCTAGACGTGCATGGCAACCTGTATGGCACATGTTACCACTAAAATAGGACTACATAGTCATGCATCCGCAAGCACACTGTTGTGTATCTACCATGCTTCTATGATAATACACATAGAAAACCCAAAAACCTAGCCAAACTCTCTCAAAGCTTTATCAAATCTTATTTTTAGGCTAATACAGTCCTAGCTACTTATTTTCTTATCAATCACTTGCCTTTCTCAATCTTGTAGAATTAGATTCCCTACTCTATCTTTTTTTCTTGATTACCCATTATTTTCACTTCTTTCAAATGTATTTGATTGCACATGCTTTGTTCATAATTTTTTACCCGGTAGAGACAAGTTGTCCACATAATTCATTAAGTATATTTTTCTAGGTTTCTCTTCTCTCAAAAAAGGTTACATATGTGTCCTTACTTTATTTCTAATAGCATTACTTTTTTTGAATCTTCTCATACTACTCTTCTATAAAAGACTCTCCGGTCACATGTTTTACCAATTTGCACTTTCATTCCTCTTCTTGCTTAGAATGGTATTTATCTGTTAAAAAAAGATCTCTTCAATCATTTTCAAACAAAAAACTTAGGATTTTTTAAATACTTCCTTATACTAGAAGTTGCTCAATCTAGTATTGGTATATTTATTTCTTAAAAAAAGTATACTTTGGATATTCTAGAGAGGACTGGGAGACTAGATTGTAAACCAATAGAATCTTTCATAGACACCAATACTCATACTGTCGCTTGACCATACTATCACCCGATTTGAAGTTAGTTCCTACAATTTCTATGTGATAGTCATTGGGATATGATCATTTAGATTATAAGACATATCAAAGTTGTAAGACATATCAAATGAGTACCAGAGAAATGACTGTTATATAAAAACAAGAGTCATACTAAAATTGTTGGATATTTAGATGTCAATTAGGTTGGCTCTCTATCTAACAAGCATTCTACTTCAGATTATTGTATTCTGGTTAGAGATAATTTGGTTTTTTTGAAAAAGTACGAAATAATAATTTGTTGCCCAGTCTAGTGTAGATCAGAATATTGTGTTATCACATTGGCAATGTGTGAGCTTATCTAGTTAAAACAATTGATACATGAATTAAGTTTTGCTGAAGTATTTCAGATGAAATTACTTTTTGATAACCAGACTACTATTTATATTGCTTCCAATTCAATGTTTCATTAGAAGACAAAACATATAGTGATAGATTGCCATTTCATTCAAGGGAAAGCCTTATTGGGATATATATTCACTAGCCATGTTAGCTCAAACGACCAAATAATAGATACACTTACTAAGACTCTCAAGAATCATTGTATTGAATATATTTGTAATAAGCTTGTTGCGTATGATTTATATGCTCTAATTTGAAGAGGAGTATAAAAACAGCAAGCAAGCTATAGATTATCTCATATTAGGATCTTTTTGCTTCCTTTAATACATTATTGTATCCCCTTTTTTATTATACACTATTTTATCATCAAGTACAAGTTAATTATCATCTCAATCGATAATGGTAATAAAAAAAGGCTCACTATGATGTGGTAATTACTGATTATTTTTATATGTAATCTAAAGAGTAGAGATGAGAGAGAGAAAAGAGGGTAGAAGGGATAAAGAGATGAAAAACAAGAAGAAGAATGAAAGGGGATGAGGTGAAAAGTAGAGAAGAGAGGGAAATAGAAGAGAAACAAAAAAGTGGAAGTTATTTTATATTGTAAAGACCAAAATATCTTTGATTAAGTTTTACATAATTCATATTAACATGACGCATTTTATTGTGTTAAAAAACATGACTGCTTAAAATTAAATGACATGATGTTATTAAAAACTATCATTGTGAACTATGCTCAATCTTCTTCCATTGTAAGAAATAGAGTTTGTACCAATTATATCCAAATTATGGATTTACCATAAGATTGCTAGTGTTTGGAAGGTGTTACTTTGTTACTAATTTAGACTTACATTTATTTTCTTTTATGGCATAACAATACTACAACATGCTTATACTTTTGAAGTTAATACTTCCTTGTGAACTATATTCCATGGTTTTTTATTTGAAATTATGTATGACATTCTTTGCATTTAATTACTTTTGTAATTATGTATTAGTATATCAGACTTTTTTTTTTTTATTCTAATCAAGTTAATCTTGAAAACTAGGATTTTTCTTACTGTTTACATAAATAACTTGTTATAACTGCATCTACAGTAAGCTTTGCTATTAATGTTAGAGATAGCTTTTTGATGTATGAATATTCTACTTTGTCTCTTCTCATCTCTCATAAGTCCTTGATTGTTCTTCCCCTATTTCTTCTCTATCTTAACTCTTTTTCCTCTCAATTTCATTTCTCCTTATTATTTGCATTTATTAAAAACAAGGTTAAGAGAGAATAAAATGCCGATAATATCATTCGTAATAATTTATATATTAGTCCATAGGCTTGTATACGGAAGTATATCACAAATTTTAAGGAAAAAGATAGATGTATCATACTATCTATAATATAAGAACTATGTATATATAAATTTAAAATTTTTATCTAATTATAGATAATTCCTAGAATTTCCATGTCACTAATTGCATAAAATAGCCTTAGATCTTTCCCCACTCTTCAATTTAGCTCGAAAATGTCTTACATGTCTAGCTTGCACATAGAAGATGTCAAATTGCCCGTTTTGTAATCCTTTAGTGAAGATATCTACCACTTGTGCTCCTGTAGGAACATAGGTTATGTACATAACTTCTTCCAATTTTTTCTTCCTAAAATGATGCTTAACTTCTACATGTTTTGTCCTATCATGTTGATTAGGATTGTAAGCTATGTTGACTTGACCTTGAGTAAAGCCTCATAGGTATCGCACTTAGAATTTTAAGACATTTATGTAATATTTTTAGCCACAAAAGCTCACAATTTCCATGAGTGATTGCTCTAACTCAAATTTTGCACTATTCTTTATTACTATGATTGCTTCTTGCTCCTGTAAGATCAAGTGACCAATAACCTAAGAATAATAACTTGAAGTAGATCTTTTGATATGTTTCCAAGTCATATTAATTGTTTTCCAAGTGAGTGTTTCACAATTTAGATAAATTTGAGTGTATATGGAGTGAATTTTGTTAAGCAATAGTTAAGTGAGATGAATAAACTTATAATAAGATTAGGTGACCCAAAAAAAACCCAAGGCTTAGAGGAACAACCACGGGTCAAAGGAAATCCACCACTAATCTCCAGTCATAAGAGAAAAGATAAAGGAAACAGGTTAACTTTTAAACATAACACAAAAAAAAAAAAAAAAAAATCATTATCATTCATCAAATCTTAAGTGTTACAATGAAAATTAGACCCTTTATATAAGTTCTAACAAACATTCTAATAATATAAGTTGAATTCAAAATTGAATTTATTGATGTTGATTTATAAAAGCCTTCCATAAGAAGTAAGAGATACATAAGCCAACAAAGCTTGCAAACTTTGTCTTTGCTAACTTGTAGCCACCACTTTTTCTGTTCATAAACATTACCATATGCTTTGTCAACTTGATATTTAATCTTCAAAACTTAGATAACACTTTAACACAAAACTTAAAGTACAACTAACAATTAAAAACATGAAATTCAACACAAACTTTCTTAGGAGTGTTGAATTTGAGGATATTCTTCCCAATTTGGTCAACTTATTTGAACATCACCTCTAAGTGGATCATTTTTTAGCCATGTGATTATATTACACACTTAAGAGAGAATTGGACTAATGATTAAGTATCGGACTGAGCGAGGAGATGAGAGAATGTCTTGAGTCAATTGGGTTATATTTGAATTAAGGTTTAGATACTTGGTTTGGGTATGTGAATCTATGAGAACAAGAGCACATAACTCACCTTTAGGCAACCAAAGCTTTGATACCAATTAGTATGTTTACAAGTCGGATTAAGTGCTTCTAAGGTGAGTAATTTGGATTTGGGTAAATTTAAGTGTATATGGAGTATATTTGGTTACGTAATGGTAAAGTGAGATGAATAAACTTAGAACAATATTAGATGACCCAAAAGAAACCCAAGGCTTAGGGGAACAACCATCAACCAAGGGAAATCCACCCTAATATCAAATCAAGAGAGAAAGGATAAAGGAAACAAGTTTGTAGGACCCGCCGCCACGAGCACCCCTGCTGCTGAATAATATCAGGGAGCTTTTATTAATAATCTGAAAATACGGGTACCCGCGATGGGAATCCTACGAAAATAAAGTAAACATCCTGAAACTATACAATTCAGTATACATGCGGAAGCGAAACTGAATATACATCTGAAATATATACATCGACTGTAAAATATACATATCTGTTCTGTACAATGGGCCCACTGGCCTATATCATATACATACATAATGTTCAGATACATCTGAATACATCATCATATACAAAATAACCACACAGGTCCAAAACTGATACAAAACTGAGACCGAGGTGTGTATGCGTGCCCTCTCCATCAGCCTCGATCCAACCGCTCCTCAGCCACAGCACGAACACCTGAAAACTGGAAAAATGAGGGGGATGAGTGATAAAGATCACCCAGTAAGCGCTCCTTACTTCCCTCAATACCCAAGCAAGCACAAACAATCATATAATTCAAACATACCTGGGCCTCGGCCCTAATCATACATCTATGCGCTTGCTGGAATCTGGAAACTGACCATCTGGATCTCATTCATTCATTATTATCATATGTGTTCATGTCATGATGTGTATGTCATGTCATGATAACTGAAAATACTGGATGCATGCATCTAAATACCTCTCTGTACCCTTAGGTACCTGCTGTGCTGATCAGACTGGTGAACATAGGGATTCGGCATCATGGCCATGTGGGTTAAACAGTCTAGCTACTGGCTCGAAAGCTGAATCTGAAAACCACTGCCCAATCTGACTGGTGCCAGATGGTAAACTGAAATGCTGCTGAATCATCTGACTGGTGTCAGGAACTGAATCTGTAATATTACTAAGCGTTCTGACTGGTGTCAGAAAGTTGAATCCCACAGATGCCCCCTCGTGTTCCACCTATACTCTTACTCGTACATCGGGTTCTGAATACTGCAGAATCCAGATCCTCTGATCCTCTCTGAAACTATATGTCATGTCATGATATGCACATGCAGTTTATTATCTGAATACATGCTCATTAAATGCTTATCTGAAGCCATTTAGCCTTTATTCTGAATTCGTATGCTTAATTTCCCATTTAATAACATTTTTCTGAAAATCTGCTGATGCACAGGCGTGCATGAAACGTGCACGGGCGTGTACCCTGACGCACGGGACCGTGCACTGGTCGTGCGCCTGGTCGTGCAAGCTACTGTAATTTCTGGAAAACATTCATTTATAGCGCATGCACGGGCGTGCATGTGCATTATCAGGCCGTGCATGGGGCGTGCACACGGACGTGCATCTGGAAAAACAAAGATTCACGGCCGTGCCATACTGGCGCACGGTCGTGCGTCTGGTTCTTCAACAAAGCACCGCCTGGAAACTTGCCTCAAACGCATACCATTTCATATTCATTCACCAATTCACACAAATAACACATTTCCAGCACCTCAAACAACACAATTCAAGCTTCATAAGCAACATGCATCATCAATCATGGAATCTACCATGGAAACATCTTCTTTCTCTTACTAAAGCCATACATATACACATGCATGCTTCAAGAATGAAAATCCATCAACCAAATCAACATGCAATGGCATAAGAGCATTTCCAGCACTCATCAACATATAAAGAACTCATCCATGGCAGCACAATTCATCACACAAGCTGGGAAAACGCGAAAAGAAGTGCAAAACACTTACCTCTCTTCATGCTTCGGAAAACAAGCTTCAAACACTAATCTCTTGGCTCTCTAACCGGATTGGGAGCTATCGACTGCTGGATTTCCCCTCTCAGGATGGGAGGAGCTGCAAGGAAGAGAGAAATTTTGGCTAAAGAGAAAACTTGGGTGAGAAAAGTGTCTAAATTACTCACGGCTCACTTATATACTATGCCACGCACGGGCGTGCACCAATGATGCACGGTCGTGCACTAGGGAAAATAAGCATCACTTATTTTCCGCTCGCTCGCCTAATCGAATCCTTTCGAAAGGATTCAAACGGAAGCCACATGGCTTCAAAAACTTACCAACTCACCCCTAAACTTATCCAGACTCCCAATCTCTCTTTGAATTCGACTTCTAACCCTGAAACTCTACCCCTAAGGGCTTTCGGATCTAGGATGCTACATTTTCTCCCTTCTTATAAAAATTTCGACCCTGGAATTTACCTGAATAACTCTGGGAATCTATCCCTGATCTCAGACTCTACCTCTCAAGTGGCTTCCTCCACTCTTTGACTGCGCCACAAGACCTTCACAAGGGGAATCTGCTTGTTCCTGAGAACCTTGACCTTGTAGTCCAGAATCTGCACCGGCAGCTCTTGATAACTCAAATCATCTGCCAACTCTACCTCTGAAAACCGAAGCACATGAGATGGATCTCCCACATACTTCCTCAACTGAGACACATGGAAAACATTATGAATCCTGTCCATGCTAGCTGGTAAGGCCAATCTGTAGGCAACTGTCCCCACTCTCTCAATTATCTCATAGGCACCAATGAATCTCGGGGCCAACTTCCCTTTTCTGCCAAATCTGAGAACGTGCCTGTACGGAGCAACCTTCAGAAAAACCCTGTCGCCTACTGAAAACTCAATCTCTCTGTGTCTCAAATCTGTATAGCTCTTCTGTCGATCCTGGGCCTGTCTCATCCTCTGTCTGATAATCCTGATCTGCTCAATCATCCCCTGAACAATTTCTGGACCAACAACTGTCTCCAGAGAATCTCTCTCTCCAATCTCATCCCAATGAAGAGGAGATCTACACTTCCGACCATATAATGCCTCAATCGGTCTGGAAGTCCATACAACAAGCTCTGAGCATATCCTCTATAATATTATTAACTCTCTCAGTCTGCCCATCTGTCTGAGGATGATAAGCTGAACTAAAATGCAATCTGGTCCCTAAGGCTCTCTGCAATGATCTCCAGAAAGCTGATAGGAATCTGGAGTCTCTGTCTGACACTATAGTCCTAGGAACACCATGGAGTCTGACCACCTTTCTGATGTACAGTCTCCCCAACTGATCAGTAGACATACCCTGTCTGATTGGCAGAAAATGAGCTGACTTGCTCAGTCTGTCCACAATCACCCAAATGTCATCAAATCCTCTCTGAACTCTGGGAAGACCAGAAATGAAATCCATCGAAATGTCTTCCTATTTCCACTCAGGAATACTCAAGGGATGTAGTAAACCTGAGGGTCTCTGATGCTCTGCCTTAACCTGCTGACATACCAGGCATCTGGAAACATAGTCTGTTATGTCCTTCTTCATGCCTGACCACCAGAAACTCTTCTTGAGATCCTGATACATCTTTGTACTACCTGGGTGTGCTGAATACACCATACTGTGCGCCTCTGATAAGATCCTCTGCCTCAACTCTGAACTCTGTGGCACACATACTCTGCCTCTGAATCTCAAGATCTCATCTCTGAACTCAAAGTCTGGCACTGCTCTCTCTGACATCCTCTGAAGCATACTCTGAGTCCACTCATCTAACATCTGGCACTCTCTGATCTCATCATACAGAGAAGATCTGATCTGTAATCTGGAGAATCCTGCAGTCACTATCTCAATCTGCTCTTTGGCAATCTCATACTACAGCTCTCTCTGAACTGAAAGACTGGATAAAGCTACCCGCCTACTCAATGCATCTGCCACTACATTGGCTCTCCCTGGATGATATCTGATATCAACATCATAGTCCTTCGCCAATTCTAGCTATCTCCTCTGTCTCATATTGAGCTCTCTCTGGGTGAAGAAATATTTCAGACTCTTATGATCTGAATAAATATTGCACCTGACCCCATAAAGATAATGTCTCAAAATCTTCAAAGCAAATACAACTGTAGCTAACTCCAAATCGTGAGTAAGGTATCTCATCTCATGATCTTTCAACTGTCTAGAGGCATAGGCAATGACCCTACCACTCTGCATCAATACTGCCCCAATCCCCTGATGGGACGCATCTGTATAAATATCAAACTCTACTCCCTTCTGAGGTAGTGTCAAAACTGGAGCACTGGTCAACCTCTGCTTAAGCTCCTGGAATCTTGTCTCACAATCATCTGACCAAACGAATGGAACCTCTTTCCTAGTCAAGACAGTGAGAGGCCTCGCTAGGTTAGAGAATCCCTTAATGAATCTCCTGTAATAACCTGCCAACCCGAGGAAGCTTCTGATCTCTTTTACTGTCTTCGGCCTTGGCCAACTCAAAACTGCCTCTACCTTGCTGGGATCTACTGAAATGCCATCTGTTGAAACCACGTGACCCAGAAAAGTAACTCTATCAAGCCAGAACTCACACTTGGAAAACTTGGCAAACAGTTGTCTATCTCTCAATCTCTGAAGCATATATCTGAGATGATCTGCATGCTCTGCTACACTCCTGGAATACACCAGAATGTCATCAATGAAAACCACCATGAACCGGTCTAAGCAATCATGAAACACCCAGTTCATCAGATTCATAAAGATCGCTGGAGCATTAGTAAACCCAAAAGGCATGACCACGAACTCATAATGCCTGTATCTGGTCCTGAAAGCTGTCTTGGGAACATCTCTATCTGCCACTCTGACCTGATAATACCCAGATCTCAAATCAATTTTCGAAAACACCGCTGCACCTCTCAGCTGATCAAACAAGTCATCTATTCTCGGCAGGGGATGCTTGTTCTTCACTGTCACTCTGTTCAATTCCCGGTAGTCGATACACATCCTCATCGACCCATCTTTCTTCTTAACAAACAAGATCGGGGCTCCCCAAGGCGAACAACTGGGCCTGATAAATCTCTTATCAGTTAACTCCTGAAGCTGCTTCTTTAACTCCTAAAGCTCAGCTGGAGCCATCCGGTACGAAGCCTTAGAGATTGGAGTCGTACCTAGAAAAAGCTCAACACTAAACTCCAACTCTCTGTCTGGAGGTAACCCTGGCAACTCATCTGGAAACACATTAGGAAATTCTCTGACCACTGGTACCTCCTCGATACTCGGACCCACTGAGCTACTGCACACAATATTGGCCAAGTATCTGACACAACCCTATCTCAACAATCTGCTCGCCTGAATACTGGAGATCATTAGACTGTCAACTCTGCCCTCACCAAACACAAATTGATCAGGGCCTATGTGGAATCTCACCTTCTTCCTTCCACAATCTATCTCTGCACCATATCTACCCAGAAAATTCATCCCCAAAATCATATCAAAGTCTGCTAACTCCAGCAGAATCAAATCAATCATCATAGATCTACCCATAACCTCTATCTTCTGATCTAGGAGAACTCTATCACTCAACACAAATCCCCCATCTGGCATCTCTACATGGATACTCCTACTGGCCACACTAGGGTCAACCCCTAATCTCTCCACTACACTCCATGATACAAAACTGTGTGTGGTTCCACAATCAACAAGTACAAATAATGGAGTATCAAAATAAAGTAACTGACTGGTAACTACATGGGGAATGGCCTCTACCTGCTCCTGGCGGACTGCATACACTCTGGCTCTGCCTCTGCCAACTCCGGAAGGACCGACACCTCCCTCTGGTGCTCTACTACCAGCTCTGGGAAAGTCTGTTCTACCTCTCTCTGCTCTATCTCCGCCTCTGGGTGGACCACCTCGGCCTCTGAACTGACCAGCTCTATCTCAGCCTAGCTCACCACCAGCTCCAAGTCTGGATGGACACGTTGCCATCATGTGCCCTGGCTGATGGCACCAATAACATACTATCTGACCTGCCATACACTCCCCTAGATGGCGCCTGCCACATCTGGTACACTATGGTGGCTAAGGTGTCACTCTCTGCCTCTGAGTCTGAAAACCACGGGCAGATCTCTTGGCTGACATCGGCCTCTTGCCCCTATCTCTATTATCTGACCTCTGAACTCTCTCAGATACACTGCTCATAACACCCATCTTCTGTAAACCGGCCTCAGATCTGAGTGCTCTCCCCAATGCATCACTGAATCTCTGGGGAGGCTCTAGTCCTATCATCACATCCTTATAAATTGCAGGATGCAACCCATGGATAAATTTCTAAACTCGGCCCAACTCTGTCCCTGCCAAACTCGGGACGAATCTTGCCAAAGCATTAAACCTGGTAGCATACTCCTTAACTGAACTGGACCCTTGAGCCAAATCAATAAACTCTTGGGCCTTGGCATACAACACCTCCATACTCCTGTACTCTGCATCAAAAAGCTGTCTGAATCTCGCCCATGTCATCTGCTCCTCGCTGATAGAAGCCTTGGTTAGACTCCACCAAACTTTAGCATCACCCTTAAGATGGAATACTGCATATCTAACTTTCTCTCTCTCTGATAACGTGTAGAGGCCCATAACACTCTCTACTGACTCTATCCAGTCCTCTGCCACTGCTGGATCTCTGGATCCATTGAATTTGACTGGCTGATACGGCCTTGGTAGATGGTAGATCGGATGAAGTCTACCTGAAGAACCAGTACCCACTGTATCTGTACTCATACTCTAACTGGAATCTGTATAACCCGCTGGATACTGATGCCTCTCTCTAACTGACTGAGGCTGCGACTGATACTGATATTGTCACTGATACTGCGGATGCGACTGATATTGTGACTGGGAATGTCTTCTCCTCGGAATCTGATGACTCTCAAACTGAGGAGGAGTAACTCTGTCTGACTCCTGAACAACACCCACTCCAGCCTGCTGGAGGCTCTCTCTGACAACATCCCCAATCATATCTCTCAACTGATCAGGTCTCATCGATACATGGGAGGTAGTCTGAGGTCACCGCCTATCACTAACACTCATGGGATGGGCGGGTGAACTACTATCTGTCTCGTCTAGATATCTAGGGACATATGCTTCACTATCTATAGCATCACCAGCAAACAAGGGATTAGAATCACATAACACAATCAATCTGGAAAGTAAATACCTGACTATGCTGTGAGGAGGGTCTGGACGACGGCTGCGAAGGAGAGAAAAAGCACCACACACTTACAAAATGCTCTGATACCAACAAATGTAGGACTCGCCGCCACGAGCACCCCTGCTGCTGAATAATATCGGGGAGCTTTTATTAATAATCTGAAAATACAGGTACCCGCGACGGGAATCCTACGAAAATAAAGTAAACATCCTGAAACTATACAATTCAGTACACATGCGGAAGCGAAACTGAATATACATCTGAAATATATACATCGACTGTAAAATATACATATCTGTTCTGTACAATGGGCCCACTGGCCTATATCATACACATACATAATGTTCAGATACATCTGAATACATCATCATATACAAAATGACCACACAGGTCCAAAACTGATACAAAACTGAGACCGAGGTGTGTGTGCGTGCCCTCTCCGTCAGCCTCGATCTAACTGCTTCTCAGCCACAGCACGAACACCTAAAAACTGGAAGAAGGAGGGGGATGAGTGATAAAGATCACCCAGTAAGCACTCCTTACTTCCCTCAATACCCAAGCAAGCACAAACAAACATATAATTCAAACATACTTGGGCCTCGGCCCTAATCATACATCTATGCGCTTACTGGAATCTGAAAACTGACCATCTGGATCTCATTCATTCATTATTATCATATGTGTTCATGTCATGATGTGTATGTCATGTCATGATAACTGAAAATACTGGATGCATGTATCTGAATACCTCTCTGTACCCTCGGGTACCTACTGTGCTAATCAGACTGGTGAATACAGGGATTCGACATCCTGGCCATGTGGGTTAAACAGTCTAGCTACTGGCTAGAAAGCTGAATCTGAAAACCACTGCCCAATCTGACTGGTGTCAGATGGTAAATTGAAATGCTGTTGAATTATCTGACTGGTGTCAGGAACTGAATCTGTAATACTGCTAAGCGTTCTGACTGGTGTCAGAAAGCTAAATCCCACAGATGCCCCCTCGTGTTCCACCTATACTCTTACCCGTACATCGGGTTCTGAATACTGCTAAATTTGGATCCCCTGATCCTCTCTGAAACTACATGTCATGTCATGATATGCACATGCAGTTTATTATCTGAATACATACTCATTAAATGCTTATCTGAAGCCATTTAGCCTTTATTCTGAATTCGTATGCTTAATTTCCTATTTAATAACATTTTTCTGAAAATCTGTTGATGCACGGGCATGCATGAAACGTGCACGGGCGTGCACCCTGATGCACAGGAACGTGCACTGGTCGTGCACCTGGTCGTGCGTGCACCCTGACGCACAGGAACGTGCACTGGTCGTGCGCCTGGTCGTGCAAGCTACTGTAATTTCTAGAAAACATTTATTTATAGCGCATGCACGGGCGTACGTATACGGACACATGGGCGTGCATGTGCATTATCAGGCTGTGCATGGGGCGTGCACACGGACGTGCATCTGGAAAAACAAAGACTCACGGTCGTGTCATACTGGCGCACGGTCGTGCGTCTGGTTCTTCAATAAAGCACCGCCTGGAAACTTGCCTCAAACGCATACCATTTCATAGTCATTCACCAATTCACACAAATAACACATTTCCAGCACCTCAAACAACACAATTCAAGCTTCATAAGCAACATGCATCATCAATCATGGAATCTACCATGCAAACATCTTCTTTCTCTCACTAAAGCCATACATACACACATGCATGCTTCAAGAACGAAAATCCATCAACCAAATCAACATGCAATGGCATAAGAGCATTTTCAGCACTTATCAACATATAAAGAACTCATCCATGGCAGCACAATTCATCACACAAGCTGGGAAAATGCGAGAAGAAGTGAAGAACACTTACCTCTCTGCATGCTTCGGAAAACAAGCTTCAAACACTAATCTCTTGGCTCTCTAATCGGATTGGGAGCTACCGGCTGCTGGATTTCCTCTCTAAGGATGGGAGGAGCTATAAGGAAGAGAGAAACTTTGGCTAAAGAGAAAACTTGGGTGAGAAAAGTGTCTAAATTGCTCACGGCTCACTTATATACTATGCCACGCACGGGCGTGCACCAATGATGCACGGTCGTGCACCAGGGAAAATAAGCATCACTTATTTCCCGCTCGCTCGCCTGATCGAATCCTTCCGAAAGGATTCAAACGGAAGCCACATGGCTTCGAAAACTTACCAACTCACCCCTGAACTTATTCAGACTCCCAATCTCTCTCTGAATTCGACTTCTAACCCCGAAACTCTACCCCTAAGGGCTTCCGGATCTAGGATGCTACAAAGTTAACTTTCAAAGAAAACTTAAAAAAAAAAAAAAAAAAGCATTTATTATTTATCAAGAAGTCTAAAGTGTTTCAATGGAAATTGGACCTTTTATATAGGTGCTAACAAAGCAATCTAATAATACAATTTGAATTCAAAGTTGAATTCAAGGTTAACATGACATGATTTTGATTTATGGGAGCCTCCTATAAAAGGTAAGAGATAAGAAGCCACCAAAATTTGCAAACTTTGTCTTTACTGGAAATGGACTAACTTGTAACCACCACTTTGTCTTTTCATAAATGCTCCCATGTGTTTTGCTTAACTTGATAGTTAATCTTCAAAAGTTACATAATTCTAAAACATAAAACACCAAGTACAACTAATAATTTAAAACATGAAAATTAAACACTAATTTTTAAACTTTCTTTTCAAATTGAGGATATTCTTCTCAAGTTGGTCAACTTTTTTTAACTTCATGATGCGTTAAAGTTTTAAACTCTAATTTTCTAGCAAGTGTACTAGTTCAAAGTACTACGAAAAGTATTCAGAGTTGTCGAATTTATAGGATTGTGTAAGCAAGTACCAAGATGACACAACTCTTAACTTTATCTAAACTATCAAATACAGATCGAAAATAAATCTAAAACTAAAATAAAAATTGAAATCAAACAATTAATAAGCACACCTAGGTAAATCAAATAGTAATAAGTTAGATGATGCTAATAATCTAGGTTTACTAATTCACTACAATGTAGATTTTTCATGCAACTGAATATCTTATGTTATTCTTGTGACAATGGAATTCCCTAAATTGACCAACATTCTTTCTCAAGCAATATTAATCTTATTTAACAATCTAATAACCTAAATATCTCTATCTAGATTTTAATTAGATGAAAATGCATTAAGTTTTATGGAATCCACTAGCTTTCAGCACAAGTCTATTATGCCTACGACTATTACATGTATTATCAAATATATCTCTATATTCGATTAATCCACAGTTCGTATTCTAGTTGCTTTTATGTAATCTCACCTCTTGGTCTCAATCAAACAATAGAGATCCTATTAAAAATTGGTCAAGTTTTGAGAGATACTAAGTTCAGAATGTAAGCTCATATGAAATAACATGCTTGTAAATTATAATTGAAAAATATTACACATTCATAAATTAGCTAACCCTAATCTTAGCAAAAAATTATTTAGTTCATCATCAAATACAAATAAATAATCAGATTCAATAAAACATAATGAAAAATACGAATAAAACCCGATAACTTGTTGAATCCTTTATTGAAATCTGATGAAAATATGTCTCACAATTGCAATCCGAATAGCTTTTGATTGATTCTTCAAAATAAAATTTAGAATATCTGAACAATGCTTAAAAAATCTCTCAAAAACTCTCCTAAGACGGTTTTCCCCCTTTTCTAGAGTTACAATTCAATATACATACTTATGGTTAGGGAAGAGTTTTGAAAAATCGAAACTTTGTTGAAAGTGCCCATGCCGCGACATGAAGATTCTGCCTAGGCTGCTGTTGGGCATGTCGCGACATAAAGTTCTTGGACTGCATGCTGTTGAGCATGCCACAGCATGAACCTGATGCTTCATGGCGTGCTCTTTTGGTGCTACGACATAATGTCGTAGCCTCTAGCTTTTATGTTTACGTGCGCTGCAAGCCTTCATCTGTGCTACAACATCATGTAGCTACTGTCTTCCTCGCTTCATTCATGCCACAACATGATGCCTGCTCAACTTACTTCGAATTCGCTCTTCGATCTTTCGTCTCAATTGTGATTTTTGGTCTCAAGCATACCCACTTAGTATTATTTTGATTTGAAATCATGCAAATTCCTGTAAAAAAAAAAAAAAAAAAAAACTCGTGATCCTGAATTTGGATAAATCAAAATTGAAATTGTAAAATCTTATCTGAATTCATCCAAAATTATTCCTAAAATGAGTGTATATCTATTATTCATCACTTCCTCTCTAGGTGGACCATCCTTCACCTATGTGATTATATTACACCCCAAAGAGTGAATTGGGCTATTGTATAAGGATTGGGCTGAGTGACAAATGAGAGAATGATTTGAGTTCATTGGGTTATATTTGAATTAAGGATTATCATTGTTTCGGGATTGTGAATCTGCTTCTTGTTTCTATTACTAACCATCAATCAACATTCTTCTATCGTGTGTTGGTTATGGATTCCAAGCTGCAATCCTCCTTTAGAGGTTCCTTTTAGATAGTTGAGAATTTCGTATGTTGCCTCAAAATATCGTCGTGAGGGCATAAATGGACTCACCATGTTTGCAAAGTTAATATTTTTTGTGTTTATAAAAGATAGATAAGTATGACAACCTTTGTTACTGCTCTTGGGTCATTATTTATTCTGCACTAGCTGTCAGTAACTTTAAGTTGGGTTTCATATCTTTTTCTATTGGTTTGCAGCCAATTCAACTTGTCTCCAAAAGTACTTTGTATTAGAGGTAAATGCTTTGATTTCACTAATTTCCTTCCCAGAAGTATTTCACTGCTCCATGATTCTTTCACTACGGTAGAATAAGGCTTTAGCGGCGGCTTTTTAGCGGCATTTCCCCAAATGCCGCTAAAAGTATATAGTTTAGCGGCGTTTTTCATAAACGCCACAAAAATGTCGAAAAAATGCCGTTATCTTGACTTTTACCGACGTTTTTAAAAAAGCCGATAAAACAAATTCAGAAACGCCGTAAAAATGACTTTTAGCGGCGTTTTTACAAACGCCGGTAAAAGTCATTAAAAAACTCCGCTAAAGGTCTTTTTAAACCTAGCGCGCAAATTCTTCTTCTTCCTTCTCCCATTTTTCTCCCGTGCTGCTGCTTTTGTTTTCTTCCTGTGGCTGCTGTGTTCGCCTGTTCTAGGCGTGTTTTCATCGGTTTCCAGTCATTTCTTCTTCCTTTGGAGACAGCATTCTTCTCTTCTTCTGCTTGGCCCTCATTTGGAAATGAAAGTGTAAGTTTTTTCGTATTTATTATTTATTTGTTATTTATTAAAGTTTTAAGTTTTTTATGTATATTTGGAGCAAATGTTTGAAATCCAACCGATTGGAGGGTTGGTTTGTTTGTGATTTTGAGTTGGAAGTGTTTGCTTGAATCAATTTTAAGTTTTGGTAAGTTTTTAATTATATTAGAGCTTGTGAGTTTGGGTGCAACGCTGGGCTTCTGTTTTGGGCACAAAGTGTCAAGAGTTTGAAATTGAATTTGACTTTGCATAAACACCCAATAAGCTAATTTATTTTTGAGTGATTGATTGGGGAGGAGATTGAGAGTAGAGAGAGATCAGACGAGCGAGGGTGCGGCTTAGGTACAGCCATGGCTGACTCATGGGTCCGGGCTTGGTCATTTTGCTTTGCGTCGTGCGTGCGTTGGATTCTTTCTTGTCTTATTTAAGTTTTTTTTTTTTTTAATTATACTATAATTTGGGTAACATATATTATAAAGGAATAAAAAATCTACACACATATATAATTTACTATTATTGGCCATTAAATACTAATTAAATTATGCTCTCTTCCTTGACTTTTAATAATGATTTGTTTAGGATAAATTACATGAATGCTATCAAACTGATTGTTACATTGACTCTTTTAGAATCTTACGGAAATAATAAGGCCCAATTACTTAATCTCACCCAAGTTTTCTCTAACTAATAAAATCTTATTCATTAATACTTAAAAACTAAAATATTTATTTTAGGATTAAAATTAATAATTAAATTTAATTAATTAAAAGATTTTTTTTATCTTTTTAAATAAAAAAATCATAAAATTAATTTTATAAAATAATAATAATATTATAATGATAATAATAATTTTAAAAAGCCACACCACCTCTGAAAAATATAACAGATACCCAAAAATAACCATTTAATTTGATTAGTCATCTCGATGGTCAAAATAGCTAAATATAACCACTAAAAATCTGGTTGAGGTTGTCAGATTTAATCGTTTATGTCATCAAAAATGATAAAAAACGATCAATATGTTTAAAATTGACCTCTATCTTTATCATTAGATAAAACTCTTAGTATTCCCTCTATATGTTATTTTGTCGCTTTTCTTTAATATATTTCATATCATATCATTTTAAAAGTTATGTAATATAACTTTTGGCATGATTTAACAAACTTCAAAGTGTAAACAAATCATGTGACTTAACCTAATTGCCTTACAAAAACAATATTAACCGTAAGTTGTTAGATTACCAACCTTAATTAGACTATGAAACCATACTAATAAATGCTAGACAATGCAATAATAGAGCATCTTTTATTATCTACTTAAATGTATAATTATCTATTTAAATGTATAATTGATAAATCATTAGATTGCTTGAATGGATTGATTTGGTGAATTTTTGATATATATATATAGAGAGAGAGAGAAAATATTTGTGTTTACAATATTTGTGAATAATGAGGCGGAAGATAGAATAAGAGTATTGGAAGATCAAGTGAGAATGTTGCAAGAAGCACTTGGTAGTAGGTATCTCATCCATCAAGTAATCAGCACTCTCCAGATGAGAACCAGTAAGTTTGTATTTACGGTTTGGTGAATTGTTTTCTATGGTCTAACGAAATGCGTATTAGTGAAATCCAACCGATTGGAGGGCTGGTTTGTATGTGGATATGGAGTGTTGAAATTATTTGATGTTTGTTTTATTTGTTGTTGGTTTTATTTGTTGTGTGAAATCCATATGGGTTTATGAGTTATAATTATATTTCGTGTCTTCTCATTAACTCTAACTGAAAAAGTTTACAGACGCACTTGGTTAGAATTTATAATTTGGATGTGTTTTGTGTGTCATTGTCATTTTGCATCACTCATAATTATTTGTTACTGATTGTGCTTATTTGTCAATAATTTATTCTTGTGTTTGCATTTGTGTGAAGCGTAAAGCTAAATCTTATATCTTGTGGTTGAGACCATATGTAGGTACTATGTTGGATCTATATAATGTATAAGGATAGAATTCTTCATTCTGTTTTTGATATGAGAATATTTTATACTTGTAATTATATATTATCGATACATCTATTTGCATACAACAAGACTATTAACCAAATAATTCGTACAGTTTTGTGTTTTATTCTACGTTATGTGATCATTAATGGACATTGCTTGTTATTTTGTATTTCGTTCTTCTAAAATCTTTTAACTTTTTTCGTAGGGCATAATGTAAAGAGTTGGCTCCCACAAACTTCAAGCTTCATAACAGTTCCCAAATTATGTATCTAAACAATGTTATGATTAACAATTGTATTCATGTACAACAATAATTCTGATAATATTTTTTATCTAATATTTTATTAATGATGTTATAAGCATTTTTTGTATGTATTTTTTGACGGTATCATTTTACGTATATTGTTATCAATTTATCTATAATGTTTTGCATGATATTTACTATGAATAGGAAGTTTAATCAATAAGCAGAGAAAAAGGCATATAAAACAGACAAAATTGTGTCAAAAACGGTATATAAATAAATGCCGCTATAACAAAAAAAACGCCGCTATAAACACACAAAAAACGCTGCAATAACATTAAAAAACGCCGCTAAAAATATTATAAAACGTCGCAAATAATCATGGGAAAAAATAAAAACGCCGCTAAAACCCAAAAAAACGCTGCTATAACACCAAAAAAACGCCGCTATAGAATATCAACACACGCCAAAAAACAGTAGGAATAAATTGGCTGGTGGGGAGGTTTTTAGCGGCGTTAGTACAAACGCCGGTAAAAGGTTTAACAAACGCCGCTATAGGGTTCACAGTTTTAGCGGCGTTTGTTAAAAACGTCGGTAAAAGATTGAAAAAACGCCGCTATAGGGTTTACAGTTTTAGCGGCGTTTTTCTTAATCTTTTACCGATGTAGCTTATACCGACGTTTTTACAAACGCCGGTAAGTTTATTTCCGGCGTTTATAAACGCCGTTAAAAACCCAAAAAAACGCCGCTAAAAGCCCTATATGCTGTAGTGTTTATCTCAAATTCCTTTGCAAGAAAAGTCTTCAAGTCCTTGAATTCATTTTATATCGTCGCATGACAAGTGTTGAATGAGCTATGATATCAGTCACATCAACAATTGGATGTTGATCTCGTTCAACAGGGAGAGAAAAAAAAAATTAAAAAGCAATTCTTCAAAGGAATAAAAGAAATTCTTCTATTGTTGAGTGTGTTTCAATGAATTGCACCTTACGAAGAGTTGGTGCCTTCTAATATGTTGGTAATTGACCACATTAAAGTAGAAAACTCTAATTTGATTACAACTAGGATTCTAGGAAAACTTATTCTTTAAGAAAATTAATTTTACTAGAATTTAGATAACTACTTTTAAGAAAACTAATCTAAGACTAGGATTCTATTCTTTAGAAGAAAACTAATATAACTTGGACTAGGAAAATAAAACCAACTATAATCTTAACAAAGAAAGGATTTATTAATTTTCTTCTTTATTATTTCCCTTTGATGCTGTCACCCTTTGCTTTTTTCAATTGTTCAAACTTGGTTGTGTACTCTTCCTGCCTTCTTTCCTCTTTATGGGAGTGTTGCTAGCATGGTCCCTTGTTATTCTACCCACTAAATAAAAAAAAAAAAGGGATTAGCCCTTGAGTCATGATCATGCAAATCACCCTCAAGATAGAAGATGGAAAGGTCTGCCACATCAAATATCTTCTCCAAAGATTGTCGAACATATCCTTGTATGATCTTCCAACTGTAAAGGTACAAAACCTACTATGCAACTCTTACTTCTTCATTATCGTCCAACAATTGCAACTTATATGGGCCGAGGTGATTTGTATGATGAAGGACCAAACCAGCAACTTCTGCAAGGAGAGGAACCAAGACAAGAAGATTACATGGCCAAGTTTGAACGACTGAAAAAAGGCATAAGGTGATGTCATCAAGTGAAAATAATGAAGAAGAGAGATAATAAACCTTTTCTTTGCTAGGATTATAGCTAGTTCTGTTTCCATACTCCTAGTTTGATTAGTTTTCTTTTAAAAAATAGAATCCTAGTCTTAGTTAGATTTTCTTTTACAATTAGGTTTAGATTAGTTTTCTTAAAAGTAGTTATCCTATTCTTGTAAAATTAATTTTCTTAAAGTTTAAAGTTTCCTGGAGTCATAGTTCTAGTCAAATTAAAGTTTTCTATTTTAATTAGGTCAATTATAAGTTTATAAAAAGTCACCAACTCTTTTTGTAAGATGCTATTTATTGGAAGACATTCAATAATAAAAGTATTTCTTCTACATTCTTCTTTTTTTCATCCTTGTTGAACGAGATCAATATCTAATCATCACGTAAACAATATGACAAGCCAGTTGACATTTGTCGTGCATCAGCGTACTTTGAGGAAACCTAATCTAAACCTAATTTTAAAAGAAATCTAACAAGATTCAGTTTTTTAAAAGAACACTAATCTGACTAGGACTAGGAGAACAAAATAAGTTATAATCCTAACGAAGAAAAGATTTATTTTTTTCTTCATGATTTTCCTTTGATGATGTCACCCTATGCTCTTTTTCAGTTATTTGAATTTTGTTGTGTACCCTTCTTGCCTTGGTTCCTCTCCATGCGCAGGCAGCTGGCTTGGTCCTCCGTCATACATTATGTTTGGTCAAGATTTTGTCGTTCATATAACTATTAAATGTGGATCAAGTGATCCAATTCTCTCATATTATGTCCAGCCAAGATTTTTTTCATCCACGTAAAAATTAATTTTGGCTATCTTACCATCACTTGAATGTACCTAGAGCAATATGTTATCAATCTGACTTCAACAATATTTGTGCTTCTTCAACTCAAATACACAGTGCTTCTCAACCGTTCTCTTTAACTAGGCCCTACCTTCACACCTATTCAAAATTCAGAAAAAGATGAAGTTTATGTTGCAAGCTTTGTAGGAGATACAGTATTTTATAGCAGTCCGATCTCCTGGTGTTGTCTTTGGATCTCGTTATTAATTTCATGGATCTGCGGGGAATTGCTCTAGTCTATGTATGTGTCTCACTTATTGCATCCTATAATTCTTTAATTCAATTTTACGGTATAGACGCATATGGCCTCTACCTCTATGCCTTTCAATAATAATTCCTCTGGTATTATTGACTTTTACCACTCCCATTTTGTTCGTGGATCGAATTATATTGTAGATTGGCTTTCGCTTGATTGTTGATGGCTCCATTGCATGTGCTGGAGGTAGAAGTTTTATATAAATGTAGTGTCATGCTATTAAGTATTTTAAGTTCTTTCCTTTCTAAGAGGCAGAATAGATTAATCCAGTTGAAGTGTAACAATAAGACATCTATAATGCATTGAAAGACCCATATAAGTCTCAATCTTCTATGGTTTTTGGGGAGTTGAGTATTTATAGCTACTACGCTGACACCAAAGAAGGGTTTGACCCGATGCTATATTTATGTCCTAGTTGATTCTGATTGGACATTAGAAGTATATTTGTTTTTCCTCAATCACTGAACACCTTTGTTCATGGGGAATAAAATTTTAATGTTCTCATTAATAATTATAAAATATTACCTTATACGCCTATATATAGAAGTGTATCTCAGACTTTAATCAAGGAAAAAAGTTATATATAGATCCGAATCCCTGTAATATAGAAACTAATTATAAAATTAAAAAAAATTCATTATAGAAAATTCATTCTTCTGTGATTCCATAAAACCGGCCCATAGATGTAGGAAACGCCCCTTGTTCTATGTCATAATTTTTAAAGTCATTTTTTTCTTCTTCTAAAGTACCTATGGCGGGCTGCTCTTGAAAAGGGTAAGAACTTGGAAGCCACTGTAGATGAGGGGGGACAAATAAGGGAGAAGTGGAGCTTGCTGAAAATATAAGTCATGGATTGGAAGCTGCCAAATCATTGACATCTCAGATGAATGAACTCTGTGTTTCCACAAATGCAGTTTTGGTGTTCCCTTCCTCAGACCCAAAGGATGCTTCGGATGCAGTAGCTTTAAGTCAATATATTGATAAAAGAATTTGAGCACGTAAAAAGAAGGTAATTTCATCATGATTTTAGTCTTAGGTTTTGCAAATACTAAAGGAAATTTGCAGCTTCATCCTTTCTTAATTTCTGTACTATTCGAGGACGGAACATTTCTGCAAAGATAGTCTGGTAAGAGTATTAAAATTTACCGGTTTTGAACTTCTTATGAAGTAGAAAGAAATACAAGATATTTAAGCCGAGTGGCATTTTAGCTGCTATGTGCCCTTTAACACAGGCATTATTTCTTCAAGATTATTGTGGGTAACCATTCTTATTTGAGCTGCTGGACTCATCTTATTTTATCTCAGGTAATTTATCGTGCTTATGAAATAGAATAATAGTAGTAACTGTAATTGTGATCATTGTGAGGCTGTAAGTGGCATTACATTTTAAAGTAACACATAATTTAGTAATGTGGTCGATGATTTTTGCTTTTGGATTTTCGTACCTTGAAAATCTTTAATGTATGTAATAAATTGTTTACTGATTTTTCGGTTATACACTTAGTAGTCTTTCAATTTAATTTGTTAATTCATCAGAGGTTTGCTTTCTGCGCACAGTTCTCTCATTTAGTCTGCTTTAAATCTTCTCTCTCTCTCTCTCTGTCTCTCTCTAGCTATCTGTGTGTGTATATGTTCTGCATGGCAATTGGGAGTTATTTAAATCATCAAATGAGGAAAGATACTGCAGTCTAACAAAGGGTTGAGATGTGTGTACATAAAAAATTGAAAAAAAGAATGCTTTGACGGGATAGCTTATTTTACTTCGGAGAATAGTGTCAGCTTGGTGTCATAGACTCAATGTTTTTTTTTTTTTTTTTCGTTCCTTCTAGATCAGATCGTGTTGGCTATTTTAACTGGTGTGTGTAGATACACTATAGGTGCTGTAACTTGAGGTTGAAATATTAGTTTATTCTATGTACATGGACCGCAGATCCGGCTTGCAGAAGCTCAACGACAAAAGACTGGACAGCCAGAAATGAAGCCGGAGCAGGTAGAGAAGTTGTTTGGGTGGAGAAGCTGAAGCTTTTGGAGGATGAAAGGGAGGTGGCAACATCATGATTATGGATTGTGTTATTTCAATCTGTAGCTTTGGTTTATAGTTGCTCGATGATGTGAACTCTGAATTTTGTGAATTGATGTTTCATCTATCAAAATTTTAATTTAATGAGTTTGCATACTACCACATGCATAGAAAGTAAATATAAGTCTTGTTCCAAAATTTGTATGGTTTAGGAAAGCCATATTCCCATTAGTTATATATTCTTGCTACTGAATTTCAACTAATGAAAGGACAAAATAATTATTTTATATAATTTGTTTATTGTATCTTTTTCAACATATGTACGTTTAAAAGTAAATTATAATTTTTTCAAAATATTACAGGTATTAATAAATTTTTATAGAATTTTTGAAAATCTAAGAGTGTTTGTAAAAATTTTAAAATTTTAATATGTTTTTTAATAGTTTGAAAAATGATAGTTAAAAAAAAAAAGATAACAAAATGCAACATTTTAGGATTAGTTAGATTTTTTATATTTTTAAAGATAAGTAATATTTTTTAAACTAATAAGATTATAATGTTAATTTTACATTTATATTAAATGTTAATGTTAGTTTCATAATTTCATAAAAAGGCAAGATCGTCATTTTTAAGAAAATCAAACAAAATTTACTAAAAGAAGTAGATGACAAGTAGGAAGTAAAATTTTCCAAACTTAAAAGGATAAAAATTTATCATTTTATCAAACCTTGGATAGAAAATAGTCATTTGGTTAAAAAAAAAAAAACACATATCATTGCACTTTTGTTGGTTGTACTTAGATTAAAGCTTTTTTAAAGGATAAGATGTATGATCTTTTGAAAGTTGTTTTGAACATCTTGCCTTCATTTGGAGAATGTTTTTGGCCTCATGGTTACCAGTAGAGCTTGAAAATGGCTTAGTGGCTACCACTTGAGGTCGTTAATGACTAAAAAGTCGTGAGAAACCATATTTAGCCTCCAAGTCTAGACTTGGCCTTATAAGAGGCCAAATCTTTTTTCTTTTTTCTTTTTAAGGCATGATTGAGATGAAGGAAAGAAATGGAGGGAAAAGAGGAGAAGAAAGAACATAAATAAAAAAAAAACACGGGGTAAAAGAAAAAAAGCAAATGTAAGGAATGACAACTTTTTATCTTTAGAAGTACTTGTTAAGGTATTCAACCTCTAACTAGTAGAAGCATGTCACAACCTTACCTCGACAAAGAGACTATAAAAATATATTTTAAAATGAAACTTATAATAAAGAAAACACTATTGAAAATCTCTTAATTAAAACTTAATCATAAAATCTCCATTATACAATTGTGGTGACACCAACTTAGCATAATACTAAAAAATTGTACAAGCAAAATATGTCAAATACAGTAATTGAGTAAACACATAGTTAAACAATGTTGGTCCCCTCATGGCTTGCCATTACCACATTAAAATTGAGTCTCAATTAGTAGCACTTTGACTCACCCTACTCACTAACTAGCTCACTATCCCTAAACATCTACAAGATAAATGTAAGAAGAGTGAGTATAAACTCTCAGTAAGTATAAAAAATATCGATCTTAACTCCTTTCCTTTACTCTTGAGAAACTTCTCAATTCATGCTTAATTTATCTTAAACTTCACTTAGCATCATTTTAACCTCATTGCTCATTTTCTCATTTCATTTCTTTACCACACCATCACATAAATCAAATGACTATGAAATCTCATATAATTTGGTTTAACTTGTCTTTAAGGATAGAACTGAAATGGTTAAGAATAAGATAAAAACTTCGCATGAATACTTTTGGATATAATGTTCATATAATAAAACCATGTAATTGTAATTAAAAATTATAACTCATCAATCATAGGCTGAAAACTATAAAATTGTTTGTAAACTATAAACTAAATATTAGTGCAAAACTGTATCTATAAAGCTATAACTGTAAATTGTGCTAATCAAACTAGGTAAGACATAGAGATCAGGTTAGCCTCATGAGAAAAAATTATACATATCAGCTAACACTCTATTGCAAGCAAAACACTCTATTATGAGTGTAATGTCCTATTGCAAACTCTAGCCCCTTAATATGGGAGTTAAACTCATATATGCCTCTTCGTATCAACTTTTATTAAAAATATCTCTTAAACCTCATGAGAAAATATGTAACTCTTCAAATCTGTAAATTTTTAAAAACATGTTAAAAAGCTTATCTCATGTAAAACATTATAAAACCATGCTTGATATGTTCTTATGTACAAGTTTTCATGCAAATGAACTATAAATCTTATTGGACAGAGACCAAACTATCCCTCTAATGATAGGGAACAAACTATTACTTAAAATCCCATCTTCCTTTTAATTCAAGCTGACACATGGGTGTGCTCATTGCTTGTGCATGTTTGTGCACCTTAAACATAGTTATTTTTGTGTGAATAGTTTGTTAATCTTGGTTGTGCTCTTCCTTCATGCATAGTTGTCCACTCATGTAACTTTTTTCACTTAAATCATGCCTTTCATGATTGTGTACCCTTCACCATGCTCGATGTGTTCTATAATATGAGTCATGCATGGGTGTGTGTCTCGCAACTACATGATCGTACATGCCTAATCAAAGTTTCTTGCCTTATTTTCCTTATTTAATCTAGTTAAAATTCTCCTTTTGTTGGCCAAGATCCATCAATCATCATCTTATAACATTATACATCATATATCAACTCAATTTATGAATCAAGAATATCGAAATCTATATCAAAGCTTGACCTAATTTACCCTTTTTCATCATCTTATTCAAGAACATAGAATTTAGATTCTAAATCCAACTTAAACGATTAGGCATGCTTATAATCAAGCAATAACACCAATAATCATGACAGAATCATCACTTAACTCTTAGAAATTCTACGAAATCATCACTTAACACAAATATCATTAAATCAATAAACTACGAAATCTGAATGATTTTTCATGAATTAAACTTGCAATAATCCTTAAAGTAGATAATATTCTAGTTACCTCTAAGTTGTTGAATGCATTCTCTCTCTTTTCTTAAAACTCCAACGATCGGACATTGATTAGCAGTGATGAAGTTCTCACTTAACTCTCAGAAATTCTATCCAATTCTTAGAAAAAATTTTAAATAAAGGTGTTTTATGAAAAATCCTAAAAATGCTTGGCTTTATATAGACCTCTGTTACCTAACCATGCATGATCGAGTGTGTGAAAGACACCCGAGCATGTGTCAATGTTAGAAACCAATTTTCTCACCTTTTGGCCTATACATATGGCCTAATCATGACCAAACACATGTATTATGATATTAAAACCTCTAAATGACTATTTTAACCTTTTTAAGTCAATTCTAAGCTTTAAAAACATTCTAAAAGCTAAGAAATGACAAAAAAAAAAAAAAAAAGGTCCTTATACATATCTTCAAGTGTTACAACTCTTTTCCTTTTAATGGAATTTCATCCTTGAAACTTGGTTGAACTATTCAATGAACCTCTATTAAAAATCTACTTTAACTTCTCATTAGACTTTTTAACCTTATGGTTTCTATATAACACTTTCACTAGTGGTATCTACTTATTTCTTAATATATTGACTTTGTGTCTAAAATTATCATTGGTCATTCCTTGTAACTTAGGTTTTCATCCAAATTAACCTCCTCTAAACTTAACATATGTACAAAAATCTCCAATATACCTTTATAATAATGGCATATGGAAAACATTATGAATGTGATTCATGTACTCCTATAAGGCTAAACTATAAGCTACTTTACCAACCTTCTCTAGAACCTCATATGGGTCGATAAATTTGGTAGCTAACTTTCTTTTCTTCCTAAACCTCATTATCGGGAACTATCTTAAAGAAGAATTTATCTCTTACTTTAAACTCAACATCCTTATACTTCTTATTAGTATAACTCCTCTATCAATCCTAAACTGAACATCATTAATCATCCTTTGAGTTATCTTTAACCCTAAACCTTGAACCAATAAATCCCTTTCTCTAATCTTATCTCAATAAAGAGGTGACTGACACTTTCTTCCATATAAGGCCTTATAAGGCATCATTTTAATAGTTGACTAATAACTACTATTGTAGGCAAACTCTATTAAAAGAACTAATTTTGCCCAACTCGTTTTATGATCCATACAACTGACTCATAATATATCCTTTATCACTTGATTAATCCTCTCTATTTAAGGTTGATAAGTTATACTATAAGACAACTTGATGCCTATAGACTTATGCAAACTACTCTGGAAGGTTGAGCCAAACCTTGTGTCATGATCTGAAATAATAGTCTTAGATACACTATAATGCTTGGTTTTTAGCAATTAGTAAATTAAGTAAGAAAAAAGGTAATTTAAATTAATTTTTTATGTATTTAATTTGATTAAATTTGATATAAGGGGTAAAATGGTCATTTTGGCTTTATTTTGGGTTGTACACGTCACTATGAGGGGTTTTCATGTGAATAACACAAAATGATGCACAATTTCAAAATATCTCACCATGTATGATCATGGATGCCAGTTTTGATGCCACCTATATAAAGAAACTCTTATTTTATATTTTATTTCATCAAAGCAATCTAAATTTTAGAATTTTCTAGAGAGTGCAAAGCAAAGAGCTGAGTGACCACCTTGATCGAAGGTTTTACCAAATTTTGATTAGAGAAAATGTTAGAGAGAGAGAAAGATAGAAAATAAGCTTGCAAGTAAGTAATGTTCTTACCTTCCTAGCTTTGATTCTTGAATGCATGTTCTATAATCGTTTGATCTTGTATGATTATTGTCAATAACAATGAATTATGATGGAAATATGTTAGATTATGTAAGTTATAGTATAATTATGATTTTTATAAGTAAATTCAATTAGAATTTGAATATGAACATGTCATAAATTAATTAACAATGTTAGGAGGTTGATTCATTGATGATCAATAGTATTTAAGTTGTAATTATGTTTTAGATACTGAATTTCATGTTTGAAGTATAAATTTGGAGCTTGTATGAAGAATTCAAGTTGTGTTGATATGAATAAAACGATAATGAACACAATATAGTGAACATGTTCCTAAGCTTGGTAAGAAAAAGAACTTAACCTAATCCTTTTAATTAGTGACAAGTCACTCAACAAGCAAAATCCTTAATTTTAACATACATAACTCATAATCCTTGAATTCAAATCTTAACTCTTAACTTAGCTTAATTTCATAATTCTGAAATCTTAGCTTGGTAACTTGTCTTAATTGCTTTTAAATCTCATCTTAATTCTTTCCTTTTGTTCATGAATGCTATGACATGTAAGTCATGGTAAAATCATGCTTAAACCATTAATTTCTTTTCATAAAACTTGCTTAGAATTATATTCTTAAAAACTTATTATAATCGATCAGAATATCTCATTATAAAACTTGCATAGTTGATTTGAAGATTTCATCATAAAACTTGTTATAAACATCATAAAAATATCATAAAACTTGTATACTGATCAGATTGATGGAACACAAGATTTGACACTCCAACCAGTTCTATCTAATATATGATCAACACTCAATTTCTAATGAGCTTAGCTAATGACAATATTTAATATCTAATAGACACTAGCTTCCTATTTTATAACAAGTGTGCAAACTCACAAATGTCCCTTTGAGTCTATCTCTAAAAGATATCTTGAACATTGAATTTTCTAATTTCACAAAACATGTATATTTGGCCTAAAGTTCTAGAAAACATGAAAATTCATTTTTCATACTTTTTTCTTAGAAATCATCTTATTTGGTATCTCATGTCATGAAAATGCATAAAATGCATTAAATCTTATTTAGTTTGTTTTTCCTAATTTTCTTTTAATTAATCATTACACAATTTTCTTATTTCATCATTTCAACCACTATTCATAATTGTACATGCCAAGCATGTATGAGCATGACCTAATTTCCATATATACGTGGAAAGGATATGTCTCACGATTGTGACTCACCATTTCAAGATCGTAACACCAAGTGACGAACACCTAACTTTGTGTTGCCTATACATCCAAGCAGATGCACGATTTTGACATTATAAATGATGTGTGTATAAGCATGCATTGCTCATATGTATGGGCATACATGGTGATCAATTATGATAGATTTCAACCAAAAAATCACCAATCACATCCAAACTATCGCTAATCATCAACATTTATCACAATTAATTCATTCATGACAATTTTACATCAAAATCCATAACAAATCATAGTAAACATAAGCTTAATATTTATCTTTAACACATATCATCATTTAAACATTTTCCATCACCAAAAAGTATATAACTTATCACAATTTTTAGATCAACAACATTCTTTTGTGTGAATTAACATTTCAAATCTATAAATCATAAGATCAAGGAGAAAATGCACCTTGGTAGCTGCCCCCAACATTAATTATATACAAATAAATAACATTTAACATATTATAGCAACTAAGCTTAATTAATCGAAGATCTATGAATTTATATGCATATTTCAACTTAATTTCATACAGTTGCATGTTATCAAACATTATAATATGCTTAATCATCATCATAACATCAAATAATAGGAGATATGATAAGAAGAAGAATTCAGCTTAATTGCTAGCTTATCTTCTAGCTTTCTCTTTCTCTTACTTGATTTTCAATCAACCTTTGAAGAACTCTTTAACAATCACTTTAGATTAGCTTTTTGCTTTATAGGTTCTAAAAAATATCCTGTTCTTATAAATTTTGACAAAATAAAAATTCAAAATGAGCATTGTTTTTTTATAGGTGACGACTAACTCAATACGTATGAGTGTACATCTAAGTATGTATGGTCATATATAGCAAGATATTTTGAAAATACATGCCAAACCAAAATATACACATGGTAGCCCTTCATGGTGACATGTGTATGACCTAGAATAAAGCCAAAATAACTATTTTATCGCTAATATCAAATTTAAACAAATAACATGCAACAATAAGCAGATGTACCCAAAGAGGAGCTTATTTGTAGATTTGCTAGACTATTCTCTATTAACAAGTCACTATTGAGTAAGGACAAAGATAGAGACATTTGTCACTCTTACATAACCATTATTACTCGCTTAGCATAATCATTAGTGGATGAAAATGAGATAGATACACCAACTAACCTATATAAGAGGTCAACAAGTGGACATCAATTCATTTGTTAGTGCATCCACTGGGTTATCATCCACCAGTTAAACAAAATAGGCTTTAAATGAGTCTCTTATTTCCTAAAAGGTCGATGCAAAGATTTTTGTGCTTAAAAGGGGTTTATAGATCCTCAGTGTTAGTTCAAGCACAGGTCGGACACAACTCAAGGAGCCAAAGTGAACAAATTCATATATAAAAATCACTTATCTGACAATCGAAAATCTTTGACTTGACATTCAAGAACCTAAAGTAAGGCACACAAGTTAGTGTCCCGAAGGGGCATATCTATTTGGTCAAAATAGGGTGCTTACACCCCTGTATTGCCTTCATAGTTTCCATTCTTAGTAGTTTTAAGTGCATGGTTAAATCATGTCTTTCAATAGTATGCATGAACCTTTTTTGGTGGCCTTGATTGGAGTTGGCTAGATGAAATTTATCCCAATAAAGTTGATAATGATGATATTTGATCTTCCTTGCATGCTTGGAATTGGCTTGAGTTCCTTGATCTTCTTATACTCCACTTCACTCAAATCAAGTGTTTTATGACTTTGGTGAGTGTTTGCCATGTCAACCAAATGGTCAAGTGTGTTAGGACTTGTCATTCCATTATTTACACCATTTGAGAGATCTCTAATGTGTTTTGCAAGTGGTTTTTGACTTGCAAACATATCACTAACACGAGACTCACTTCACCACATTTGCGAATCACTAATTCACTTTGTGAAGTTATCTTGCACTTGGAAGAAGAAGTAGAAAAAGAAATAAATATAAGAGAGAAAATCAAATCTCCTTATTTGTTTTTATAGTTTACTAAAGAAAAGAATAGGTGTTGATTAAACATTTATTTTACTATTTATAGAGTTATAATTATTAGTCAGTTAGTAGTTTAATAGTTAGTTATGAGATGTGAAAACACATAAACAATAGGCTAAACTTTGAATAGCAAAAAGAACAGATCTACGGGGTCCCAAATGAATTGACTCAGTTGAAAAAATGTCTCATTCTTTGAAAAATCTATCTTGTGTCTGATATTGCATGGTTCTGCTTTGCAAGAACTCTACTTGCCCGAAATAACCTAGCCCAGAAGGGTTCCCCCACACACTTTTAAAAAAATCTAATCCTAGTTTTTTAGTGAATTCAATCCAATGGGTAGTGACCAAGACACACAATGCAAGCATCGTTGATCTACCTCTGATGATCTTCTTTAAATAACGATTGACATGATTTTTAAAGGGTAAACTTGACTATAATTAATTATCTTTTTATATGAGATGGTTTATGTAAAAAAAATTCAGATTAATTTTTCAAAAAAGTGAATTCAAATTTTTTTTAGGTTCTTAAAAGTTGTAAATGATAATATGTTCACTACTTTTTCTTTAAGTGATTTCAAATATTTTTTTAATAGGTTTATTAAGTTTTTGGGTTAAAGTAACTCATGTCAATTGTTTTTAGAGGGTAGAACTACTTCTAATATGACTATGATAATTTTTAATAGAAAATGTTACCATACATGTTATAACCCTATTTAAAATTATTACCATTTAGTGTTAGCATATATAAAATCCTTATTAACTTATACAAATCTGATCCTTACTATCTAAATTTCCATCTATCGATCCGGGTAACAATAGCATGTCTAGCATCTGCAAGATGAGGAACTTTGCACCAAGAGACCTGCAATGCCAATCCTCCTGCAAATAAGAAATTGAAGTCTTTAACAACCCAAAACTAGTAGCCCACGTGTTTTATGATAGATAAATTTATCAAAACCTTAGCGAGTTAAAAAATTTAAAAATAAAAACATAACCCAAAGCACTAAACCTCTTCCCTTCATATTTGCTTGGACTTGAAATAATTATCAATCGCATCTAAACACAGTCGTTAGCCATCTTGGGCTATATTTGATATAAACCGTCATGCATATGGATTATGTTATGCCATGACCTGTCAAAGAGTGCGTTTCACGAGTCGTGTTGACCCACGACATGACAATGCCAAAGTCCTTTGAGTTGTGCCTCCACGAGTTTTTAGCGAGTTGGTCCCTGGGTCTTACTTAAAGATCTCTGACATAGCCCACACAGTCTACAAACTGTGGTATAGCCTATAAAATTATAAACAGTACTTTTTTAAAGAGCCCTGACGCCTCTAATCTCATCACCATCATGATCATGTTCTGGCAATTCTTTACTAAACAAAAATATGTTTAGGCCTAAAAAAATTGTTCAGGTGCAAGTTTGAAATTCTTTTTGAACACAAGTTTTATTCAGGTCTCTTCTATACTTGAATTTTTGCAACACAAAATATTTTTTCAAATTGAACAATCAAACCTCGATGCTGCCTGATTCAATTAACAAGCCTAGTTACATTGCTAATGTTATCATCACTACTATATCATAATCAATTTATAGTGATAAAACTTATAATTGCCACCTATTTCTATTAGTAAAAAATTGCAATCATGTGCATAAATTATGTCATAGTATCGATATTGTTTTTGAACCAAAATTTTCCTCCTTTAAAAGTAAATTTGTCTAATCATAACAATACTTTAAGTTTATTTTCATAATTGATTATAATAAATTATTTTGTCACATATATAATTATTTAATATATCGTGACTGCTTAAAATTTTTGTTATAATAAATACTATTTTGGTGACGAATCTATAATCATCATTTATTTATTAGTCATATTAATTGTATAATGGCTATAACTTTTACAACATTAGCCATTTTATTTTGGCATCAAAAATTCTCTCATGTGCTAATAAATTTGTCTTATCATGATAATATTAATTTCATCACTTTTAACCATAATGTCATGATTTAGAATAATAAATTATCTTTTTACAACATAATTGTATTTAAATGTTTTACTTATTGTTTCAACATGTCATGACTATCTAAAGTTGTTGTCACAATAAAAATTATTTTATTTATAAACTTACAATTTTCATCAATTTATTGATACACATTAACTTCTTAGTGACAAGAACTTTTGTCACCTTATCATTCATTTTGTCTCAAAATTTTTTACAAAAAAATGTATGAAAGAATTTATTATGATAAACAAATTTTTGTGATTATTATACTATCATGACAACTGTAATGACAAATATGTGTTACAACTTATTATCACGTACTAAAAATCCCATTGCACAATATGTATAATACAAACATTTAAAAATTGTCAGAACAATCTATCTTATAATAATAAAATCATGTAGAGTTAGAAGATCATTAATTTAGTCAATATGCTAATTAGATGAGATATTAATCAATGTTACCACTGCCCCAAAGTCATAACGTTATGCCTTCCATGAATGCAACTTGGCAGGACTTAGTTTATCCTTTATAAATTCCTAGCCTTATTGGAAATGTAGTTTTTTTTTTTATTATTTAATTTCTTGTCATTTGTGGCCAAAGGACTCACTCCCACCAAAGGTTTCCTTGAATGGCAAAATCCCACTTATTAATTTATGAAAAATCAAATATTTATACGTTAACCAAAATTAATGATTAATTTTAATAGTCAATCATTAAATTTAATTGGTCAAAGAGATATTTTTTTTAATAAGAAGAATTAAAAAGTTAGCGAAAATGACCAGTTCTGATAATCAATTTAATCAAGTGGTTATTTTTTATCATTTAATTAGGTTTTCAATGATCATTATCGTTAATAATACTATCGATGACAATGACTTCTTTTTAATTTTTATTATTATATTAATTATATTTTATTTTTATTTTAATATTATTTATTTTTTGATGAAGGGTATTTTGGTTAATAAATAAAAAATATTAATAAATTTGGAAGGAAGTTGGTTAATGGACAAATATTTGGTTTTCTAAATATTTTTGGGTGAGACTCTGTCATCTAGGAAAACCTTGTGTGGGAATAAGTTGTTGGCAATTATTTGTTTTCTTTTTCCAATTTTCTATGTGGGTTATATCTTTTTATTTGTTTTGTCTTTTCAATTTTCCACGTGGTCCATAGTTAAATAGAAATGTTTTTTTTTTTTTTTTACTTAAATTAATTCATAATAAATGTAGTGCAATCAAAAGTTTAATATTACTGTATCAATTAATATTTTAATTATTAAATAAATAATTAAAATATCGTTAAATTAATAAATTTTAGAGATTTTAATTATTGAACAAATGTAGTTATAATTAATATTTATATTTGTTTTTTTTTTTTTCCACATAATGTGTCAAAAAAGATCATGGACAATTTTTTGTCTCCCGACAACATATATAATTTTATGTTCTTGATGATGGAGATTTATTTGTTAAAATCAAAATAGATCGTAATCATTTTCACTTGATTAAGCGTTGGATTGAGTATGAAAAAGAGGACACTTTTATATTTTATACAGGTGTATAAATGATACATACAAACATTAAATATACAGACTGATATAATTTATATATACACACAGATCTATACTTTATATGTACAAACATATACATCTTATATTTAATAATTGGTCTGCATATTAACTGCAAACACAATCTTCTTATCTTTATCTTTATCTTTATCTTCCTCTTACTTATCCTCGTCAATTAGTTATTGGAAAATTGCAGTAATGATTTGTATCAACCATTCACTAATGAAATTTACAAAATGTAATTTTTTTCCTCTATTTTTTATTTTTATTAAAAATATAATATTCTTAATCTAAAATTAATAAAATAATCTTTTTTTTTCCTATGACTTATAACTTTCAATTGTTTCATTTAACTGTGAATATTTTTTATTATTTAAAATTTAATTCCGAGGTAAAATAATAAAAAAAATTTAATGTTTTTATAGGTTATCAACCTTTAAATTAATACCAACCAGTATATGATGATCGATAAACTCTTTTATTGACTGTTAAGGATAGTACTGACCTATATATAACATATCGATCGATAATCATTTTATATTAATATTATACAAATTGGAAAGACCAATAAAAATTAAATAAATTTTTTCTCAGAATGTTGTAGAAAGAAATTTACAAATGAAAACTATCGGTTTTAATAATTACAACGCATGCAAAAAAACCCAGTAAAAAAAAAAAAAAAAAAGAACAAATCTTTCATAATCTAATGAAGATATACTTTTTTATGAACTGTCTGAAAATTTTTCCGTATTTCTAAAGCTTCCAATGCATGCTAAACAATTAAAACTGCCACATCCATGAAGTGATAAGCCTTGTATAAGCTTTTACTTAATCCAGTAACATTAACACTACATTTATTCTAACTTTCATACATTCCAGTAGGTATTCCTCTTAAAACAATAGAAAATTTTTTGTTCAATGCATTTTTTGTCAGGATTCTTCTTGGATTCTATAATTTCTAGGTAAAAGATAAAACAAAGAATTTTATAGGAATGAAAGATGAAAGGATAATTTTTTTGTATGAAATGGAATAAATAAGTTAATTAAATTTTTGACAAGATTCTTCTTGGATTTCATGGTTTTGAGATAAAAGATTGAACAAAAAATTTAGGTAAGAATAGAAGATGAAAAAATAAAAATTTGTTGCCTAAAATGGATTACATAATTTAATTTAAATTTTCATGAGAACATTAAAAAATACTGGATAGTATTTATTGAAATAAATTAATTAAGTTTTGATGAAAAGATCAAGAGATAGAGAGATAATAAAATTTAAATTGAGAGAGAACGAAAAAACAATTTTAAAATCCAATTGTTTATATTTATCTATTTTACTTTCTTAAACTAATAAAATTACATATATATATAAACATATTTAACCACATTTATTGTGAATCAAATTGAGTCATTTAGTTGCATTCAAATGTATTTAATTTAAATTAGTGTGTTCCAAGACTTATTAAATAGACCTTTTAGATTGTAACGAAGATCATAGTGTAATTAATAGAGAATTCGCACGAATTTCATAGCTCTTTCTCTTTGAATTGTGTTTATTCGTTTATCCAATCCTTTGTCAAGATTGATGGTGGGACTCTTCCTTGATGACTTAGCCTTTACATTTTGAAATGGCCAAAGGATTTAATCCCATTTAAGGTATTTCTAAATCAAAAAAATTTGACTTGTCACTAATGGAACATTTTCCATTCAATCTTATCAAATTCTTTTATTAAATAACTAAAATACTTTCAACAAAAAAATTATAATAAAAATATAAAATAACATCAAGTTATTAAAACATTAAAACAATTTTAAAAAGTATAAAAATAAAAATATTAAAATTAAATAAAAATATTAAAATAAATTATATTATTTTTAAATTTTTTTTATTAAAAAAAAATATCTCTTTGATTTGTTATATTTAATCATTAACTTTGATTAATGAATAAATATTTAAATTTTAAAAAATTAATGATATGCTCTATCCACCAGAAATAACAAATTCATAACCGAAAAGAAAGAGAGAGAGAAATATAGAATTTTCTACCTGGGTCAAATCTAATTATATGGGTACACGGCGGGTTAGCATCCATTAAATTTCCTGAATTTAATGCTAAAATAGTGGCTAATGCATGGTTCGATTGAGAGGATTTGTAGTACTTTGTTGTTGGTTTAGAGGTAAAGAAAAAACGAGACAGAAAAGGGGAGGAGGGGATACGAACCAACTGGGAAGAGAAAAAAAAGAAAAAAGAAAAAAAGAGATTTCTTTCCTTTCCTCTCCTCAGCTGCAGCAGGGGTAATTAAAGTTAAATTAACTATCTTCTTCTGTCAATTACATAAATTAAATACAATTTCTTTCTAACATTTCTACTCAATTTAAGATCAGGCTGCATCTTATTAGTTGGTCTCTGAAGCAGGTATAACACGTACTTTCCCTTCAATTACACGTTTATGTGAATCTTGATTTCAATATAGTTTTGATGTATGGAGAGTTTTTTATGTAAATCTCATTTGCAATATTAAAATGGGATAAGATATAAAGAATCCTATAAGTTTTTATTGAAAGATTTCTGAATACCAGTTAAGCGAGTTTAATTTTCTCTAATAACAGAGTTTAATTGTTCAAGTCATTTTCTTTTATATATATATATATATATTGGTAAATAATTTGCTTGTATCTTTTAATGCCACAAAGCTAGTTACAACTAAATGCCTTGTTAAATATAAAATTCTAACCATTAAATCAGTTGTTTTATATACAATTAAAGGCCAATTGATATATACATACACACACACGCACACACACAAAAACAGGTTTCTTAAAATAAAGACTGTAAATCAATACATGGCTCCCAGCAAGCTCAAGAAAGCCATTGGAGCAGTGAAGGACAGGACAAGCATTGGCCTAGCGAAAGTGGGTAACAGTAACTCACTCTCGGACCTTGAAGTAGCCATTGTGAAGGCAACAAGACATGAAGAGTCCCCAGCTGAGGAAAAACACATAAGAGAAATACTTAGCTTAACTTCATACTCTCGTGCTTTCATTAGTGCATGTGTCGGCATAATCTCCAAACGCTTAAACAAGACCAAAAATTGGACAGTTGCATTAAAGACACTTATGTTGATCCAACGCCTACTTGCTGATGGTGATCCTGCATATGAGCAAGAGGTTTTCTTCTCAACTAGGCGTGGGACTCGACTTCTCAACATGTCAGATTTCAGAGACGCTTCGCATTCTAATTCATGGGACTTCTCAGCATTTGTTCGCACTTACGCGTTGTATCTCGACGAACGACTAGAGTTCAGGATGCAAGGTCGACGTGGGAAGCGTAGCATGTTTGGAGCTGACGAAGATGAAGAAGTTGGGTCAACCTATGCAAAGTTAACACCAGTTCGTGACATGAAATGTGATCATTTATTTTCAAGGGTACAACATTTGCAACAGCTTTTAGAGCGCTTTTTGGCTTGCCGGCCAACAGGTAATTTGTTTATTATATCTATTGGTTTAGTATTATTTGGAGAACACTTATTTTATAAATGAAAAAAAAAGCAAAAGAATACAAAATCTATTCATATCAATAAACAAAAACATTTTATGATTTGAAAGATAGTTTTTAAAATGTTTTTGAAGAATCATTTATTGATAAAAAGTATAAAACAAAGGGAAATATTTTTTATATCAAATTAATCTATATTCATTGTAAATCAGTTGAGTTATAAATATAATTTTATTAATTTAAAAAATAAAAATAAAATAAACAAATAATTTTTATTTTATAACATTAATATTACTTATTTGTTTATTTTTATTTTTTTATTTTATTAAAACATATTTATTATAAATAAATTTGATCTATTCAATAATGTCCTAAAACCATTGCCTCTTTATTAATATATAAAAATGTTTTTTTTTTTTCAAAAGAAAGGGCACTCCAACCGATAATAATGCCCTAATTCTACCTCATCTTTATTTTCGGGGGGCGTGCAACAGTAATAGTAAGCTCAACAGTTATCAAACAGTAATTATTTACGTTTTTAACTTCAATAGTTTTTACAGCATCTTCTATAACCAACTTCTAGTTCCTAATGAAACAAATGATGACTCAACCACGAAAGTGAAAAAGTGTTTGACTTGGTGTGGAACAGGTTCAGCAAAGAACAACAGGGTAGTAATGGTTGCTCTGTACCCAGTGGTGAAAGAAAGTTTTAAGTTATATTACGACATAACAGAAATACTGAGTATCCTGATAGATCGCTTCATGGAGCTAGAGGTTAATGATTCCGTTAAAGTATATGAGGTCTTTTGTCGTGTCTCAAAACAATATGATGAGCTTGATGTATTCTACGGCTGGTGCAAAACTGTTGGTATTGCACGCTCTTCTGAGTATCCTGAAGTTGAGAAAATAACACCCAAAAAGCTTGAACTAATGGACGAGTTTATACGTGACAAGTCTGCATTGGCGCAAAATAGAATACTAGTAAGTCCACAATTGAAGAAACAGGAACCCGAAGAAGAAGCTGAAAAGAAAGCCGAAACAACGACAGAAGAAAAAGAAAGCATTGATAACACAAAAGCACTACCACCACCAGAGGGTTTCTACTGTGAGTTCCCAGATGAAACGGAAGAACCGAAAGAAAAAGAACAAGAGATTGTTAAAGAAGAGATAAAAACACCACAATTAGAAGGTGACCTGTTGAACTTAGTAGATGATCCGGCAATAACAGAAGAACATGGTGATAATTTGGCTTTAGCATTATTTGATGGAAATGCACCTGTTGGTCCTGCACCAAGTCCAGGATGGGCAGCCTTCCGTGAGGATACAGCAGATTGGGAAACAGCTTTGGTTCAATCAGCAAGCATCTTGTCACAGCAAAAAGCCTCACTTGGGGGTGGTTTCGATATGTTGTTATTGGACGGATTGTATCAACAAGGAACAACTGCTGCCGCGATGGCGGCCAGTCCAGCAACAGGAAGTTCAAGTAGCGTTGTTCTTGGGTCAGTAGGAAGGCCGGCAACGTTGGCGTTGCCTGCACCTCCATCAACAACGCAAAGTACAACAAATAATGAAGACCCATTTGCAGCATCAAATACTGTGGCACCACCACCATACGTACAAATGTCAGATCTTGAAAAGAAGCAAAAGCTTCTGGTGGAAGAACAGCTAATGTGGCAACAGTATGCAAGAGATGGGATGCAAGGGCAGCTTAGGATGGCTAAATTACAGCCCAATTCTTACAACATGGGAGGTTACACACCGGGATACTAATTAATGAAACAATTACGTCGGGTTTCATGTGCTTAGTTTTTATCTCTCTTTCTTTTATTTATTTATTTGTTTTACTCTTTTTTTTTTTTTTTTTTTTGAAGAGGACTACATGGTGCTTTAAAAAGTAGTTAAAAATTGAAACGTTGATAGTTTTTAAAGCACTACTAGGCAAATTGCATGTGTTTGGTAGGAGAGGGACAGGTGTTGATATCAAATGTGAGATGGATATTTTCTATACAAATTATTTGTGTAGTGTCTGTACTTTTACAATATACTAAAAATCCAAATGCTAAACTGTCCATGTGTCTGAAAATCATTCAGTATATATAGGTCTTGATAAATGTCAATTGCATTTATTATTCTATGGTCAATTTATAGAATTTTAAGGGTGATTTAACTATTTTACCCTTATTATGTGCATATTTCGAGATCATAAGATTTTATGTTTGGTTTTGTAAGAAATATTGATTTTGATCTGATTTCAATGGAAAGCAAGCCAAAAGACATTTATGAAAGACTAGATAGAGGTTCGACTTTAGTTCAAGAAAAAATGAGCAATTAGAGTATAAACGGGGAAGACGAGTAATGTGCACTACAGCAGAAAAATAGAGATTTTCAATATGTTTAAGCTTTGTAATGAAAACGTAGTCCTCACCAAAGCTGTAGTGGACATCTCAAGCTTTTTAGAAAGCTATTATGCGGAAAAATCTGAGTTCGTTTGCACCCTCAACCGTTCTCGTAAATTCAGATCTTCTTGGTGAAATTATGTGTCTGACCATTGAGCACTAAAATAGCCATAACTTGAGATTCCGAAGTCCAAATGAGGTGATTCAAAATCTAAATGAAACTAGACATCCAGGACTACAACTTTGAATAACAAAATTTCTGATTCTAGAAGCTACATGCCACGACATCATGCTGCAACATAGGAGACTGTAAGAAGCACATGAAAATTCCAGAATCTGCATGCCGCGACATCATGTTGCAGCATGCTCAGCAAACAGGATAGAAGCTCCATGCAGCAGCATCATGTCGTGGCATGGCCCAGCAGCAGCAGACAGAACCTTCATGTCGCAGCATGATGCAGCGGGATGGGCATTTTTCAACAGAATTTCATTTTAAGTGAAATTCTTCCCTAACCCTAACTATATATATATATATATATTATTGTAACTTTAGAAAAAGGGAGAGTTGTGCTAGGGGAGCTTTTGAGAGATTTTTCAAGCACTTTATAGATATTCAATATTTTGTTTTTTAAGATTCGATTGAAAGCTTTTCGGATTGCAATTGTAAGACAAATTTTCATCAGCTTCAATAAGAGATTCAACACCTCATCTAGTTTTGTTCTCCATTATGCTTATGCTTTGTTTGAATCTTATTGCTTATTAGTATTTAATGATGAACTAAATAATTTTTGCTAAGATTAAGGCTAGCTAATTCATGTATATGTAGTGTTGTTCGATTATAATTTACGAACATGTTATTTTGTATGAGTTTACATTATGAACTTAATGCCTATTTAAAACTTGACCAATTTTTAATAAGATCTCTATTGTGTGATTGAGACCGAAATGTGATATTGCATAAAAGCAGTTAGAATACGAACCGTGGATTAATCGGATATAGAGATATATTTGATAATACATGCAATAGTCATAGACATGATAGACTTGTGCTGAAGGCTAGTGAATTCCATAGAACTTAATGTATTTTCATTTAATTAAACCTAGATAGAGATATTTAGGTTATTAGATTGTTAAATAGGATTAATATTGCTTGAGAAAGAATATTGATCAATTTAGGGAATTCTATTATTACAAGAATAACATGAGATATTTAAGTATATGAAAAACCTACATTGTAGCGAATTAGTGAACCCGAAATCTTAGTATCATATCGCATATTGTCATTCGATTTATCTAGACATGCTTGTTAATTATTTAATTTCAATTTTTGTTTTAGTTTTAGATTTATTTTCAATTCGTATTCGATAGTTTAGATAAAGTTAGGAGTGTTGTCATCTTGGTACTTACTTACGCGATCCCATGGATATAACACCCTGAATACTTCCCGTATTACTTTGAATTTGTACATTTGTTAAGAAGTTAGGGATTAAACTTTAACGTATCAAGTCTATTTGATATTTTGTGATCATTAACGTTTTCTTCTAATATATTTTTATATAAATTTCTATACAGTATCATTAATAGTTTCATATTTTTTGAGGTCGGTCCAGTCATATACTTCTAGTTGATTTGTAGCATGTATTGAACAACATGAGAGTTTGTTACTAATTTATAAAAGGCTTAATGAATATTAATAAAAATATCTAATTTTTTAATAATAAAAACAAATTTTTCCAAATTTTAACAGGATTGATGTACCTAGTTTTTTTTTTTTTTTTATGTGTACCCATTCATGCATCAATCACATAACGATTTTTAAACCAGATCAAATATACTAACCATGCATAGTTACCAAAATTTATAGGTAGAGACCTTATCTACTTGTAATGAGGGATTTTGGCATCATCTACGATTTTAATTGATTTTTGACCTATTTCAACAATTAAAATGGCAATTAGATAGTTAACTTCAATGTTGAATACATTATAGTGTAAGAAAATTGGTTATTTAGTATGGATTTACTTTAAAACTTGGGTTGGAGTTTTGGTTCAAAATTTTCATCCAAATTGATCATTATTTGTAGATGATATTTATAATTAGAATTATATCATAAGATGTCTAAAATATTAAATGAAAGAATTTGGAGATTCAAAAGAGTAGTTATGTGGTGATTGAGCCACTACCAAAATTTCATGCTATCACGCATGATCTACACCTAGTACTTGTATCACACATGGTGACATAGATTGGAGGCGGAGGTGTGAAATGAATTTTTCAAAACTGTTGAACAAACCGGAAACATAGTTTTTAGGGGACATTGGCAAATTTGTGGTTAAGTGCTCACACAAAAAAATGACAAAAAAGAAAAAAAAAGAAATACCTATATACCCCTAACAACTCCTCATTTTCTATATAAACACACTGTTATCAATTTCTATGACATACAATTCTCTAAAAGTTTCCTTTTATCAAAATTTTGGCATCGCACGTTTAAGAGCATAGGAAGAAGTTCATTAATCCAAAAGTGTGTGTTTGTGTATGTATGTATGTATGTATGTATGTATGTATGTATGTATAAATGTATGTATTTTTAGTAAAAAGTTTTTTTTTGTTACATTTAGAGGGGGTAAGGGTTTTAGTAAGAGAAATGATAAACATATGGGGTTTAACAAAATTTATCATATACATGGTGAATATTGATATGTTGATATAATTCTAGGAGTTAATTAAAATTTATTATATATAATGTTTTAACTAATAAGTTTGTAGAGGTTAATTGATAATATGATATTTAATATATAGTGTATAAGGTTTATAAGTTGTTAATTTTGTAGCGAATGAGTTAAATGGATATGGGAAATCCTAAATTAGAAAATCATAAATCCTAAACTATAAACCCAAAATCATAAATTGTAAATTGCAAGCCAAAGTTAGAAAACATAAACCCAAAATCCTAAATTGAAAACCCTAAATCATAAACTCTAAACCTTAAATCATAAATCCTAAACCGTAAACCGTAAACCCTAAAACATAAATGTAAACCAAAAGTCCTTAAATTTAAATCGTAAATCATAAATTGTAAACTATAAATCGTTAATCAAAAACCTTAAACTGTTAGCTGTAAACAATAAATCTTAAATCATAAATCGTAAATCATAAACCTTATACCCTAAATATTAAATTCCAAACTATAAAACCTAAACTATAAACCATACACCATATATTGTAAACTGTAAATTATAAATCCTAAACCTTAAACCCTAAATGTTAAGCTCTAAATCGTAATCTCTAATTCGTAAATCATAAACTATAAATCATAAGCCCTAAATTATAAACCTTGAACCTTAAACCCAAAACATAAACCTATATTGCAAATTAAAAACCATATACACATGAAAACCCTAAATTGTAATTCCTAAACATTGAAAAAATGTATTTCATAAACACTAGACTTTAAAGAGTAAAAGAACAAAACCCAAAGTACTAAACTATAAACCTTAAACATTAAAACCTTAAACCATAAATCTCATACCTTATATTGTAAACCTGTAATGATATATTAAAAAATTTGGCACAAACATATAACAATATGCCTTTTCGATTGTAGGATTGATTGATATGGTCAGATATGTGTTGTTTTCATATAAAGGCAAATGGGTAGGAGATAATGTGTAGCATCCCAGGTTAGAAAAGCCCTTAGGGGAGAGTTTCGGGGTTAGAAATGAGATTCAGAGAGAGATTGGGAGTCTAGATAAGTTCAGGGGTGAGTTGGTGAGTTTTCGGAGCCGTGTGACTTTCGTTGGAATCCTTTCGGAAGGATTCGATCAGGCGAGTGAGCGGGAAATAAGTGATGCTTATTTTCCCTGGTGCACGCCCGTGCGAGGCCTAGTATTTAAGTGGAACCGTGAGCTAAGTTCATTTCTTTACTCACCCGTTTGCATTTTAGCCATATTCTCTCTTCCATTTTCAGTGCCTCCTGTTCCTAGAGAGGAAGTCCAGCAGCCAATACCTCCCAATCTGGTTAGAGAGCCAAGAGATTAGTTGCTTGAAGCTTGTTTCCGAAGCATGGAGAAAGGTAAGTGTTCTCTTACCTTTTCCTTGAGATTCCCGACTTGTTTGATGAGTTTTGATGCCATGGATGAATTGATTGCATGTTGATGATTGTTTAGAATGCTTATGTGGCTTTGCATGTCGATTTTGATGATGGATTTCCACCTTTGAAGCATGCATGTGTGTATGTATGGCTTTAGAAAGAGAAAGAAGAAGTTTCCATGGTAGATTTCCTGATGAATGATGCATGTGAAGAATAATGCTTGAATTGTGTTATTTGTGATGCTGGGAATGTGTTATTGAAGTGTTATTGCAATTGGATGAGTTTTGGGTGGCCATTTTGTGAAGTTTTCGAGCGGTGCTTTTGTTGAAGAACAAGACACACGGCTGTGCACCTGTATGGCACGGCCGTGGGCCTTTGTTTTTCTAGATGCACGCTCGTGCTCACGTTGTGTGCACGGTCAGATTTTTCCAGAAGCACGCCCGTGCACGTTCCATGCACGCCCGTGCGTAGGCATTTTCAGCGAAGATGAATAGTAAATTCCAGTAGCGTGCACGGTCAGGCGCACGACCAGAGCACGGCCCCGTGTGTCTTGGCTCACGCCCGTGCATCAGTAGATTTTCAGAAAAAATGTTATTAAATGGGAAATTAAGAATACGAATTCAGACTAAAGGCTAAATGACTTCAGATAAGCATTAGATGAGCATGTATTCAGATAAATAAACTGCATGTGCATTTCATGGCATGACATGTAGTTTCAGAGAGGATCAAGGGATCCAAACTCAGCAATATTCAGAACCCGATGTATGGGTAAGAGTATAGGTGGAACACGAGGGGGCATCTGTGGGATTCAGGCTTCTGACACCAGTCAGAACGCTTAGCAGTATTACATATTCAGTTTCTGACACCAGTCAGATGATTCAGCAGCATTTCAGTTACCATCTGGCACCAGTCAGATTGGGCGGTGGTTTTCAGATTCAACTTTCTAGCCAGTAGCTAGACTGTTCAACCCACATGGCCAGGATGCCGAATCTCTGTGTTCATCAGTCTGATCAGCACAACAGGTACCCGAGGGTACAGAGAGGTATTCAGATGCATGCATCCAGTATTTTCAGTTATCTTGACATGACATACACATCATGACATGAACACATATGATAATAATGAATAAATGAGATTCAGATGATCAGTTTCCAGATTCCAACAAGCGCATAGATGTATGATTAGGGCCGAGGCCCAGGTATGTTTGAATTATATGATTGTTTGTGCTTGCTTAGGTATTGAGGGAAGTAAGGAGCGCTTACTGGGTGATCTTTATCACTCATCCCCCTCCTTCTTCCAGTTTTCAGGTGTTCGTGCTGTGGCTAAGGAGCGGTTGGATCGAGGCTGACGGAGAGGGCACGCACACACACCTCGATCTCAGTTTTGTATCAGTTTTGGACCTGTGTGGTCATTTTGTATATGATGATGTATTCAAATGTATCTGAACATTATGTATGTATATGATATAGGCCAGTTGGCCCATTGTATAGAACAAATATGTATATTTTACAGTCGATGTATATTCAGTTTCACTTCCGAATGTGTACTGAATTGTATAGTTTCAGGAAGTTTATTTTAATTTTCATAGGATTCCCGTCGCGGGTACCCGTATTTTCAGATTATTAATAAAAGCTCCCCATAGTTTTCAGCAGCAGGGGTACTCGTGGCGGCGGGTCTTACATTGTTGGTATCAGAGCAAAGTTGTGAGTGTGTGGTGCTTTTCTCTCCTTCGCAGTCTTCATCCAGACGCTCCTTACAGCACAGTCAGGTATTTATTTTCCAGATTGATTGTGTTATGTGATTTTAACCCCTTGTTTGTTGGTGATGCTATAGATAGTGAAGAGTATATCTTCTAGATGGGACAGATAGTAGTTTACCCGCCCGTCCCATGAGTGTTAGTGATAGGCGGTGACCTCAGACTACCTCCCATGTGTCGATGAGACCTGATCAGTTGAGAGATATGATTGGGGATGTTGTCAGAGAGAGCCTCCAACAGGCTGGAGTGGGTGTTGTTCAAGAGCCAGACAGAGTTATTCCTCTTCAGTTTGAGAGTCATCAGATTTCGAGGAGAAGACATTCCTAGTCACAGCATCAGTTTCAGCCACAGTATCAACGACAGTATCAGTATCAGTCGCAGCCTCAGTCAGTTAGAGAGAGGCGTCAGTATCCAGCTGGTTATGCAGATTCCAGTCAGAGTATGAGTACAGATACAGTGGGTACTAGTTCTTCAGGTAGACTTCATCCGATCTACCATCTAGCAGGGTCGTATCAACCAGCCAAATTCAGTGGATCCAGAGATCCAGCAGTGGCAGAGGACTGGATAGAGTCAGTGGAGAGTGTTATGGGTCTCTACACGTTATCAGAGAGAGAAAAAGTTAGATATGCAGTGTTCCATCTTAAGGGTGATGCCAAGGTCTGGTGGAGTCTAGCCAAGGCTTCCATCAGTGAAGAGCAGATGACATGGGCGAGATTCAGACAGCTTTTTGATGCAGAGTACAAGAGTATGGAGGTGGTTTATGCTAAGGCCCAGGAGTTTATTGATTTGGCTCAGGGGTTGAGTTCAGTTAAGGAATATGCTACTAGGTTCAACGCATTAGCGAGGTTTGTCCCGAGTTTGGCAGGGACAGAGTTGGGCCGAGTTCAGAAATTCATTCATAGGTTTCATCTTACGATTTACAAGGATGTGATGACAGGACCAGAGCCTCCCCAGAGATTCAGTGATGCATTGGGGAGAGCACTCAGATCCGAGGCCGGTTTACAGAAGATGGGTGCTCTGAGTAGTGCATCTGAGAGAGTTCAGAGGTCAGATGACAGAGATAGGGGCAAGAGGCCGATGTCAGCCAAGAGATCTGCCTGGGGTTTTCAGAGTCAGAGGCCGAGAGTTGCACCTCAGCCGTCACAGTGTACCAGGTGTGGCAGGCGTCATTCGGGAGAGTGTATGGCTGGTCAGATTGTCTGTTATTGGTGCCATCAGCCAGGGCACATGATAGCAGCATGTCCATCCAGACTTGGAGCTGGTGGTGAGCCGGGCCGAGGTGGAGCTGGTCAGTTCAGAGGTCGAGGTGGTCCACCCAGAGGCGGAGATAAAGTAGAGAGAGGTAGAGCAGACTTTTCGAGAGCTGGTGGTAGAGCACCTGAGGGAGGTGCCGGTCTTTCCAGAATTGGCAGAGGCAGAGCCAGAGTGTATGTTGTTCGCCAGGAGTAGGCAGAGGCCATTCCCCATGCGGTGACTGGTCAGTTACTTTATTTTGATACTCCATTATTTATTCTTGTTGATTATGGAGCCACACACAGCTTTGTGTCTTGGAGTGTAGTTGAAAGATTAGGAGTTGACCCTAGTGTGGCTAGTAGGAGTATCCAGGTGGAGATGCCAGATAGGGGATTTATGGTGAGTGACAGAGTCCTCCTAAACCAGGTGATAGACGTTATGGGTAGGCAGATGTTGATTGATTTGATTCTGTTGGAGTTAGCAGATTTTGATATGATTTTGGGGATGGATTTTCTAGGTAGATATGGTGTAGAGATAGATTGTGGAAGGAAGAAGGTGAGATTCCACATAGGCCCTGATCAGTTTGTGTTTGGTGAGGGCAGAGTTGACAGCCTGATGATTTCCAGTATTTAGGCGAGCAGATTGTTGAGACAGGGTTGTGTCGGATACTTGGCCAATGTTGTTTGCAGTAATTCAGTGGGTTCGAGTATCGAAGAGGTGCCAGTGGTCAGAGAGTTTCCTGATGTGTTTCCAGATGAGTTGCCAGGGTTACCTCCAGACAGAGAGTTAGAGTTTAGTGTTAAGCTTCTTTCAGGTACGGCTCCAATCTCTAAGGCTCCTTACCGGATGGCTCCAGCTGAGCTTCAAGAGTTAAAGAAGCAGCTCCAAGAATTGACAGATAAGAGGTTTATCAGGCCCAGTTGTTCACCTTGGGGAGCTCCGATTCTATTTGTTAAGAAGAAAGATGGGTCGATGAGGATGTGTATCGACTATAGAGAGCTTAACAGGGTAACAGTGAAGAACAAGTATCCCCTGCCGAGGATAGACGATTTGTTCGATCAGTTGAGAGGTGCAGCTATATTTTCTAAGATCGACTTGAGATCAGGTTACTATCAGGTCAGAGTGGCAGACAGAGATGTTCCCAAGATAGCTTTCAGGACCAGATACGGGCATTATGAATTTGTGGTGATGCCATTTGGGTTGACTAATGCTCTAGCGATCTTTATGGATCTGATGAACCGGGTGTTTCATGATTGCTTAGACCGGTTCGTGGTGGTTTTCATTGATGACATTCTGGTGTACTCCAAGAGTGTAACAGAGCATGCAGAGCATCTCAGATATGTGCTTCAGAGGTTGAGAGATAGGCAGTTGTTTGCCAAGTTTTCCAAGTGTGAGTTCTGGCTTGACGGAGTTGCTTTTCTGGGTCATGTTGTTTCAGCAGATGGCATTTCAGTAGATCCCAGCAAGGTAGATGCAGTTTTGAGTTGGCCAGGGTCGAAGACAGTAAAAGAGATCAGAAGCTTCCTTGGGTTGGCAGGTTATTATAGGAGGTTTATTGAGGGATTCTCTAACCTAGCAAGGCCTCCCACTGCCTTGACTAGGAAAGAGGTTCCGTTTGATTAGTCAGATGAGTGCGAGGCACGATTCCAGGAGCTTAAGCAGAGATTGACTAGTGCTCCAGTTTTGGTGCTACCTCAAGAGGGAGTTGAGTTTGATATTTATACAGAAGCGTCCCATCAGGGGATTGGGGCAGTGTTGATGTAGAGTGGTAGGGTCATTGCCTATGCTTCCAGGCAATTGAGAGATCATGAGTTGAGATATCCTACCCACGATTTGGAGTTAGCTGCAGTGGTATTTGCTTTGAAGATTTGGAGACATTATCTTTATGGAGTTAGATACAGCATTTATTCAGACCATAAGAGTCTGAAATATATCTTCAGCCAGAGAGAGCTTATTATGAGATAGAGGAGATGGCTAGAGTTGGTGAAAGACTATGATGTTGACATCAGATATCATCCGGGGAGAGCAATTGTAGTGGCAGATGCTTTGAGTAGGCGAGTAGCCTTATCTAGTCTTTTAGTTCAGAGTGAGCTGCAGTATGAGATAGCCCGATAGCTGATTGAGATAGTTACTGCGAGATTCTCCAAATTACAGATCAGATCTTCTCTACATGATGAGATCAGAGAGTGTCAGATGACAGATGAGTAGACTCAGAGTATGCTTCAGAGGATGTCAGAGAGAGCAGTGCCAGACTTTGAGTTCAGAGATGGGATCTTGAGATTCAGAGACAGAGTATGTGTGCCACAGAGTTCAGAGTTGAGGCAGAGGATTTTGTCAGAGGCGCATAGGATGGTGTATTCAGCACACCCAGGCGGTACTAAGATGTATCAGGATCTCAAGAAGAGTTTCTGGTGGTCAGGCATGAAGAAAGACATAGGAGATTTCGTTTCCAGGTGTCTGGTATGTCAGCAGGTTAAGGCAGAGCATCAGAGACCCTCAGGTTTACTTCATCCCTTGAGTATCCCTGAATGGAAGTGGGAAGACATTTCTATGGATTTCATTTATGGTCTTCCCAGAGTTCAGAGAGGATTTGATGGTATTTGGGTGATAGTGGACAGACTGAGTAAGTCAGCTCATTTTCTGCCAGTCAGACAGGGCATGTCTACAGATCAGTTGGGGAGATTGTATATCAGAGAGGTGGTCAGACTTCATGGTGTTCCCAGGACTATAGTGTCAGACAGAGGCTCCAGATTTCTGTCAGCTTTCTGGAGGTCATTGCAGAGAGCCTTGGGGACCAGATTGCAGTTCAGTTCAGCTTATCATCCTCAGACAGATGGCTAGACTGAGAGGGTGAATAAGATTCTGGAGGATATGCTCAGAGCCTGTTGTATGGACTTCCAAACCGATTGGGCAGAGTTGATCCCTCTTATGGAGTTTGCTTATAATAACAGTTATCAGGCGACGATTCAGATGGCTCTATTTGAGGCATTATATGGTCGGAGGTGTAGATCTCCTCTTCATTGAGATGAGATTGGAGAGAGAGATTCTCTGGAGACAGTTGTGGGTCTGGAGATTGTTCAGGGCATGATTGAGCATATTAGGATCATCCGGCAGAGGATGAAACAGGCCCAGGATCGACAGAAGAGCTATGCAGATTTGAGGCGCAAAAAGATTGAGTTTTCAGTAGGCGACATGGTTTTTCTGAGGGTTGCTCCGTATAGGCACGTTCTCAGATTTGGCAGAAAGGGGAAGTTGGCCCCTAGATTCATTGGTCCCTATGAGATACTTGAGAGAGTGGGGACAGTTGCCTACAGATTGGCTTTACCAGCTAGCATGGACAAGATTCATAATGTCTTCCATGTGTCTCAGTTGAGGAAGTATGTGGGGGATCCTTCTCACGTGCTTCAGTTTTCAGAGGTTGAGTTGGCTGATGATTTGAGTTATCAAGAGCTGCCAGTACAGATTCTCGACTATAAAGTCAAGGTTCTCCGGAACAAGCAGATTCCTCTAGTGAAGGTCTTATGGCGCAGCCAGAGAGTGGAGGAAGCCACTTGGGAAGTAGAGTCTGAGATCAGGGATAGGTTCCCAGAGTTATTCAGGTAAATTCTGAGGTCGAAATTTTTATAAGGGGCGAGGAAATTTAGCATCCCAGGTTAGAAAAGCCCTTAGGGGAGAGTTTCAGGGTTAGAAATAAGATTCAGAGAGAGATTGGGAGTCTAGATAAGTTCAGGGGTGAGTTGGTGAGTTTTCGGAGCCGTGTGGCTTTCGTTGGAATCCTTTCGGAAGGATTCGATCAGACGAGTGAGCGGGAAATAAGTGATGCTTATTTTCCCTGGTGCACGCCCGTGCATCATTGGTGCACGCCCGTGCGAGGCTTAGTATTTAAGTGGAACCGTGAGCTAAGTTCATTTCTTTACTCACCCGTTTGTATTTTAGCCATATTCTCTCTTCCATTTTTAGTGCCTCCCGTTCCTAGAGAGGAAGTCCAGCAGCCAATACCTCCCAATCTAGTTAGAGAGCCAAGAGATTAGTTGCTTGAAGCTTGTTTCTGAAGCATGGAGAAAGGTAAGTGTTCTCTTACCTTTTCCTTGAGATTCCTGGCTTGTTTGATGAGTTTTGATGCCATGGATGAATTGATTGCATGTTGATGATTGTTTAGAATGCTTATGTGGCTTTGCATGTCGATTTTGATGATGGATTTCCACCTTTGAAGCATGCATGTGTGTATGTATGGCTTTAGAAAGAGAAAGAAGAAGTTTCCATGGTAGATTTCCTGATGAATGATGCATGTGAAGAATAATGCTTGAATTGTGTTGTTTGTGATGCTGGGAATGTGTTATTGAAGTGTTATTGCAATTGGATGAGTTTTGGTTAGCCATTTTGTGAAGTTTCCGAGCGGTGCTCTTGTTGAAGAACAAGACACACGACCGTGCGCCTGTATGGCACGGCCGTGGGCCTTTGTTTTTCCAGATGCACGCCCGTGCTCACACTGTGTGCACGGCCAGATTTTTCTAGAAGCACGCTCGTGCACGTTCCATGCACGCCCGTGCGTAGGCATTTTCAGCGAAGATGAATAGTAAATTCCAGTAGCGTGCACGGTCAGGCGCACGACCAGAGCACGGCCTCGTGCGTCCTGGCTCACGCCCGTGCACTTACCCTGCACGCCCGTGCATCAGCAGATTTTCAGAAAAATGTTATTAAATGGGAAATTAAGCATACGAATTCAGACTAAAGGCTAAATGACTTCAGATAAGCATTAGATGAGCATTTTATGGCATGACATGTAGTTTCAGAGAGGATCAGGGGATCCGAACTCAGCAGTATTCAGAACCTGATGTACGGGTAAGAGTATAGGTGGAACACGAGGGGGCATATGTGGGATTCAGGCTTCTGACACCAGTCAGAACGCTTAGCAGTATTACAGATTCAGTTTCTGACACCAGTCAGATGATTCAGCAGCATTTCAGTTACCATCTGGCACCAGTCAGATTGGGCAGTGGTTTTCAGATTCAGCTTTCTAGCCAGTAGCTAGACTGTTCAGCCTACATGGCCAGGATGCCGAATCCCTGTGTTCACCAGTCTGATCAGCACAGCAGGTACCCGAGGGTACAGAGAGGTATTCAGATGCATGCATCCAGTATTTTCAGTTATCTTGACATGACATACACATCATGACATGAACACATATGATAATAATGAATAAATGAGATCCAGATGATCAGTTTCCAGATTCCAGCAAGCGCATAGATGTATGATTAGGGTCGAGGCCCAGGTATGTTTGAATTATATGATTGTTTGTGCTTGCTTGGGTATTGAGGGAAGTAAGGAGCACTTACTGGGTGATCTTTATCACTCATCCCCCTCTTTCTTCTAGTTTTCAGGTGTTCGTGCTGTGGCTGAGGAGCGGTTGGATCGAGGCTGACGGAGAGGGCACACACACACACCTCGATCTCAGTTTTGTATCAGTTTTGGACCTGTGTGGTCATTTTGTATATGATGATGTATTCAGATGTATCTGAACATTATGTATGTATATGATATAGGCCAGTGGGCTCATTGTACAGAATAGATATGTATATTTTACAGTCGATGTATATTCAGTTTCGCTTCCGAATGTATACTGAATTGTATAGTTTCAGGAAGTTTATTTTAATTTTCGTAGGATTCCCGTTGCGGGTACCCGTATTTTCAGATTATTAATAAAAGCTCCCTATAGTTTTCAGCAGCAGGGGTACTCGTGGCGGCGGGTCTTACATAATGACAACATGAAGTCTGTAAAAAGGTGAGAGAAGTTGCTTTAAATTCCAAAGATCGTCATAAGTATATATGTATTCAATGAGTTGAACAAAGAATTTTATTGTAAATATATTACGTTCATAATATATGAGATTGTAAATGTATATTTGTATTCGATGTTGTATATATATATATATATATATGTGTGTGTGTGTGTGTGTGTGTGTGTGTGTGTGTGTGTGTATTCAATGAGTTGAACAAAGAATTTCATTGTAATTTTATTATGTTCACAATATATAAGACTGTAAATGTATATGTGTACTTGATGTTGTAAGGTTAGTTGAATTGGTATTGGAATTCATTAATAGGTTTCTTGATTTAATTGTAAATATTGTGTACCTTTTAATAACAATAAATGATGGAATAAACAGATTAAAATAGAAGAATGTAATAACATGTGTATACTAATATACAATCAAGAATTAATAATAATATTATACAAATATGATAACTAGATTATACAAAAGTCAATCTACATAGCTCTAAAACATCAATATGGCTAAACGCCTTCAGAGTTTATTTGTCTGATGCTTATTAAAGTTCATGTTATGATGTAATGCTAAACACTCTATGTACTATAACATGTACACACCACAATCACTAGACCTCAATGCTTGTTAAGGGATGCCAACCCTTTTCACTAATTCCAAGCGAACTACCTCATTCACTAACCAAAATCGACTTAATGTCACGTCCTGAATAGTATGTAAGGGATATATATCATGTAAATATGTGTCTTATGGTCGAAGTGTGCTGCACGCTTGGTATAGCTTTCACATGAGTCAAATACGATAAGCTACCATCACACTAAATCCACACTACCTGATATGCATTGTCAAAATTGATGAGGATGAACACTTGTATACACATTAATTAGGTTAAATCCTCACAAAATATTAATTTTTATTATGCGAACAATCGTAGTAAACCATACCTCATCCACCTTGCTCCAAGGCCTAAAATATACCTTGGGTCGTAATCATTCTTCAATAATTGAAGTATACATATTTGACCACACCAATTGTGAAGCCTTTTCTCAAACTCTTTAATCGTGGTTAAGAAATGAGCCACCCAATGGCAATAGAGAGTCTTCCAACTATGTCTAATAGATAGCACTTTAAACACTTGGTGTCGATGTAAGAGTATAAAAATTGCCTCTGTGTGCTAAAAAATTTAAGTTGGAACATCATTTAGTTACCAAAGATTAAAAAAAACAAGTAAAAAAAAAAAAAAAAAAGAACAATGACAAGTTACACTTACATCATTTACCAACCACTTAGCAAGTTTAACAATGGACTTCTAAAAATAGTCCTTTGCTTTCAAACCTATACCAAACACATGCTAGGAAATTCGCCTCCTAATCTAATCAATAATGACAAGCCTAAATTGGTCTTAAAACAATCATTAAACTCCACCTAAAATTCTAGCTAAGGAAAATCACCAAAATCATGTAAATTCATCACCCTACTATGACTAAGGGGAATAATAGGGTTTTGACCCATTAAGGGGTCTTTTAAGAGTCGCCAAACAAGTTACACTTGAAAAAAGTATAATAAGGGTGAAAAAATTTTGGATCCCTTGCAAAGGACCCTAACTAACCTTAAAGTGAACCCCAAACGACTGGGAGGCCTACCTCAAACACACACAAGATAAAATGCCTACTTTGGGCAAATTTAGATTATATGCCTAGTGCATTAAAAATGGATAAACTATCTCTTCTTTGTGAAAAAAGATAACATTGGCCTTTTTGGGTAGACTTAAAATACAATGCCTTTCGAGGTGATTTTAAGATAAAATGCCCTTTAGGGTAGATTTTGGATTTGAAACGTAAACTTTCTTTTTTTTTTTTTTTCATTATATCAATGTGATTGTTTTTTTTTTTTGGCCCTATTTATCAAATTTTCTTCTTTTCTTTTTCAGTATCTATGAATCATCAAGATACACCCCCTTGTTCTCGATACTTACCTGTATACCAGATAAATCATTTATTTGTCTATATGGATGATCAAATTTGGTCAACTTTACAAATTGTTAGTGTTAACTAATCATTCCTATAGGAGTTCCTTTTATCTAACATTATACTACTATAGTTTCATATTTATTTATTTTTTTCCTATCTTTAGCAAAATGTAATAGGAATCCCACAAATACTGCTAAACATGCAAGCATAAGCTTAAAATATAAAATAATAATACTAAATATATACTAGCAATTATAAAGTATCATTTATTCTAAAGGTTATTATAAGTATAGTACTTATAAACCATATATAGCATATATGTATAAACTGTGTACATTTACATAAGTAGAAACTGTACAAAGCATGTAAACCACCAATATGTTATTTGCTGCCAACTAGTATCCCAAAACTCACAGCCCTGTGTCTCTAACTCTAACCTAAAGAATCATTGATCTATAAGAAAAGGAAAACATAAAAGAGTGAGTGATAAATCACTTAGTAAGCGCTTCCTATCTCTATTCACACGTAGGTTTTTATCTCAATTGATTTTTGTGACTTGTCATGAAAATATTTGGTTTAATATTCTCTTTGTTTTTTTTTTCTTTTTTTTGTAATACTTTAGTGTTTATCATATTTTCATCTATATATTTTGCTAATTCACATAAAATGCGATGTATAATATGATATGAGCATGTTGATGTCATGTCAACACTAAAAATTATAAATATTTGCCCTTAGGCTTACATTTGTGAAACACTTTTTGAAAATAATAGCTATGATTCGAAAATCCGATATATATATATATACATAAAAGCTATATTTGAAAATAACTTCTGTGTTGGCTAAACTAATGAATACAAGGATTTTACATCCTTACCATATGAATTTAATCCTATTGAAATCTATTAATGTATAACTAATACTTTTTAACGAGTTTGATCAGTGATCATGTCCTCTCTAATAGACGTTGATTTCTCTTTCTAACGAGTGTGTAAACTCATAGGTGCTTTATTGTATTCACCCTTAATTGATGTTCAAAACATCGTTTATTTTTTATTTTAAAACATACATATGGATCCTTATATCCATTTTTTTGAAAATACTGTTGGCATGCCATATCATGAAATGCTTATTATACATGATATCTTATTATCTTACTTTATTAAGAAGTTTTGTAAGTTTTTGAATAGGTTACTAATGTTTTGTGTTGTGCTCTGTATAGTTTTCCTTCATTCTGTGACTTTTAGCTTAGTTCACAATTGAGTGATATAGGATGCACAATTATGCATGAAAATGCATGATCGTGTTTGTAGTCTTGCTTTTGATCATGCTAGCTTTTGCAAGTTTCTTACTAAATTTTGGCTTGCTACACAATCATGTAATATAAGACACACGATTGTTCATAAAGATGCATAATCGTGTCTCACACTAGCACGAACATGTAACAGCTCACACAACACTCTCGTGTCCTACTTACACAAGCATGTTAAACTAGGACAAGCACACGGTCATGCCTTTTGCTAGCATGATCGTGTCCCCAAGCTTATCTAGGCCTATACTACTACATACATGGTTATGGAATTTGATAGACCTATAATTAAACATTTTTTATTTCTCACATATTTAGTTTATTTGAGTTAATTGATGTCTATTTGGTGCATTCGACATGTTATCAGTTTTGTAGAAATAGGATTGTACGGTTTCGTCCATATGGGTACACGATCATTTGCCATAAACTGTTTCTACAATATCACATTTAAAAAACCTAGAACTGACTAATCTCAACCAAAGCATCTCAAAATTTTAATCAAATAGTTTCATAAGCTTAACACATTAGCCATAACATGTGTATTTTGTCAAACTTATCAAAACCATACCAAATACGCCATATCTCTCAAATTAAAGCATAAACACATATATACAAATATATATTAATATTTTCAGGAAATCACTTTATCAACCTGCTTCAAAATCATCATCTTAACATCTTTGCAAGCTAAATAGTTGTAGAACATACAACAAGCATCATAAAAGCTCAAACACAGTAGAAATATGATATGAAACAAAGTGAAAGAGGTAAGGAAACAATTACCTCTTACCATGGCTACTAGATCTCTCTCCCTAGTTAGTTCTTGTTCTCTATTTTGGTTTATCGTTGCTGGTTGCTCACCACTTACTACTAGTTTAAGGTTCACTAGGAAGAAGAAAGAAGATAATGAATAATACATAATAAAGATAAAAAATAACTATATATGCATTGGTTACAATGTACGGTTGTGAGTCTAAGGCACATGATCATGTGTTAAGGAAATCTTAGATTTCTTTCTCTTCTTACACTATATATGGGATATTCTCCCAAGAAGACCTATGTATATGCCACATATAGTTTCTAAATGACTATTTTATCCCTTAAATCTTTCAACTCTATTTCCTATTATAAAATATCATTTTTACCCTCAATTTCCAACCTAAAAAACCATTCTAACCTCAAGGTATTATATCTCTCCCTTTTAATAAAAATTTTGTCCATAGAATTTTCTTGAACAATTTTAGATATCTTTCTCTAATCTTAGACTTAACCTCTCAGATAACCTTTTCAAGTCTTTGACTCCTCCACGAAACCTTAACTAGAGGTATCTCTTTACTTTTGAGGGTTTTCATTCTATAGTCCAAAATTTGAACTAGTCTCTCTTGATAGCTCAAATTCTTTACCAAATCTAGATCTTGAATCTCTAACACATGAAAAGGATTCCCTACATATTTCCTTAGCTGAAATAGATAAAAAACATTGTGAATTCTGTCCATACTTATTCGTAAAGCTAACCTATAAACCGCTCTACTCATTCGCCCCAAAATTTTGTAAAAACCAATAAATCTCGAAGCTAACTTGCCTTTCTTACCAAATCTTAAGACATGTTTATAAGATACTGTTGGACCCTCGTGGATTTTGAATTGATGCAAAACATATGTTAAAATATCTAACCGATCCATGCATATATCGAATATGACAAATAGGATCAAAGGGTTTATTTTTTACAGAAATTATTTAATACATGACCATGCGTAATCAGACCGCACAATCGTGTTATCTTTTGTTGCACTTTAGATTTACTTAAAGAAGATACATGACCATGTGCATAAGGCACACTACCATGTGTATAAGGCACACTCCCATGTGCATGAGGCACATGGTCATGTGCGTAAGACATACACCCGTGTGTTTTGAGGCACATACCCGTGTGTATAGGGCACACTCCCATGTGCATGAGGTACACTCCCATGTGTCATGAAGAAAATTTTTACACGCCCGTGCCAAATAAAGACAAATTAAAAGCATTAATAACATACAGCCGTGTATTAGAAACACACGCTTGTGTGCAAGGTAAAAATTCAGCTGTGTGTTTCTAGTGTGCTAACAGTGTATGCATCCCATACTAGCTTCTGGAATCCAAAAGGTGATATAGAAAAAATGACACATACTCGTGTGATAAAGGCACACACGCCCGTGCTAGCAAATATTTGACCGTTGGAAAGTGTAACACGATTGTGCAAGAAAAGAGCATGCCCGTGCAGGTTTCCAGAAAGTCTCCAATGGCTCCCAAATCAGTAATAACGGCTATTTCCTGCCACCAACTATAAATTAGAGCTGATTTGAGAATTCAAGGGTTAGAGAATTAGGCAAAACACTCTCATTCTTTCATTATCTAATTCTTCTCCAATTTCTCTCGCAAAAACTATATTGTATTTCTTTAGAGAGAAACCTTGTAAGCTTAATTGTTGTATTAGCCTTGTGAGGCAAATTCTTGTAAATTTCCATAAACCCTTGGGTGTAATCCCATGAAACTAGTACAGGGCATAATCCCTGTTAAAACTAAGTTAAGGGTGCAATCCCTTGTATCAAAACTAGTGTATGAAGGGCGAAATCCATTGGATCAAAACTATTGTAACTTCGGGTTGAAGTTAGTAGAAGAAAAATTTTCAAGCTGGATTGCTTGAAGTAATGAACGTAGGAGACGTGGAGAAGCTTCGAACCACTTTAAATCGACTGAGCATTTCTTTGCCCTTACACTCTTTTATTTATACTTGTTTAGCCTTATAATTAATTGTGCTTACATATATATATATATATATATATATATATATATATATATTTTGCTTAAGTTGGTAGAATAAGAAATGTTTTTAAAATTACAAAAGTTTTCTAAATAACCTATTCACCCCCCCTCTAGGTTATTTGCCATTTAATATTTGGGGTTTAATAGAAGCTACTTTTAAAAATACATTATCTCCAAACTTAAACTCAATCTCTCTGCACTTCTGATTTGTACAACTTTTCTGATAGTTCTAAGCCTGTTTCATTCTCTAGCTGATAACTTTAATCTGATTTATCATTAACTGAGTCATCTCTAGTCCCACTTTAGTCTCTAAGTAATCTCTTTCTTCAATCTAATCTTAGTATAGTGGCAATCTATACTTCCTACCATATGAACCTCAAAAAATGTCATTTGAATTATGGATTGATAGCTGTTGTTATAAACAAACTTCATCAAAGGTAATAGTTTAGCCTAGCTAGTTTGAAAATCCATATAAGAATACCTTAACATGTCCTCGAGCATCTTATAGATCTTTTTAGTTTGACTATCTATCTGTGGGTGATATGTCAAATTGAAATAAACTCTAGTTTCTAATGATCTTTATAAACTATCTCAAAAAGCCGATAAAAATCTCAAATCTCTATCTAACATAATATCTCTAGGAGTGCCATGGAGTTTAATAATCTCTCTGACATACAAATGACCTAACTGATTTGTACTTATACCTTTTTTAATAGACAAGAAATAAGCGGACTTACTCAATCTATCTATGATAACCCAGATGTTGTTGTAACCATGTTGAACTCTAGGAATTCCTAAAATAAAATCCATGGAAATGCTCCTCGGTTTTCATTAAAGAATCCTTAAAGGCTGCAACAAACCAAAAGGTCTTTGATGCTTGGCTTAGACTTCTTAATAAGTTAAACATTTGACCATAAAATCTATAATATCTCTCTTCATACTTGACCACTAGAAAACTCTCTTGAGATCTTGATACATTTTAGTAGTACTTGGATGTGTTTTATAAGTTGTATTATGAGCCTTTATCAAAATCCTTTATCCTAACTTTGCATCCTCTAGCATACATATTCTATCTTTAATTGCAACTTTGGCATTATACCTCAATGACCCTCTAAACCATCCTTTGAACTTAATCATCAGTCATTTAGAAAGCTCTAATGTCATTTAATTGTGTAAATACAATATAAGGTCTAGAGAAGCCAATTGTCATCACCTCAATCTTCTTTCTAATAATCTCATGCTATAATTATCCTACACTGAAATCCTAGATAGAGCCTCTTTCTAGCTTTAAACATCAGTTACTACATTGGCTCTACCTAGATGATATCTAATCTCATAATTGTAATCCTTCACCAACTCTAATCATCTCCTCCGTATCATATTTAACTTCTTTTGAGTAAAAAAATACTTTAAACTCTGATCATTAGAATATATGCAACATCTTACACCATAAAATAATATCTTTAGATCTTTAAAGCAAACACCATTACAGCCAACTACAAATCATGGGTAAGGTATCTTATCTCATAATCCTTTAATTTCCTGGAAGTATAGGTAATTAACTTACTGACTGTATCAGCATAGCTCTAATCCCTTTGTGAGGAGCATTTGTATAGATATCAAAATCAATTCCTTCCTGAGGTAACGCTAAAATTGGAGCACTTATCAACCTTTGCTTCAACTCTTAAAACCAAGCATTACACTCTTTGATCTATATATAAGACATCTCTTTCAAAGTCAAAATAGTTAAAGGTCTTGCTATACTCAAAAATCCCTTAATAAACCTTCTATAATACCCTACTAAACTAAGGAAATTCCTCACATCCTTAGCTGTCCTTGGCCTTGCCTAATTCATAATGAATTTTTATCTTACTCAAATCTATAGGTATGCCAGTTGCTGATAATATATGCCTAAGAAAAACTATATTGTCCAACCAAAATTCATACTTAGCAAACTTGGTAAAAAGCTATCTATATCTCTAAAGAACAAACCTTAAATACTCCCTATGCACCTCTCTACTTTTTTAGTAGATTAAGATTCCATTGATAAATACTATAAAAAATCTATCTAGATTATTTTGGAATACTCAGTTTATCAAGTCTATAAACAAAGTAGGAGTATTTGTTACCTAAAAGGCATCACCATAAACTCATAGTGGCTATACCTCATTTTGAAGGCATTCTTGGGTACATCTTTATTTGTTACTCTCACTTGATAGTGCCCAAATCTTAAATCAATCTTTGAGAACATTGTAGTTCCATTCAATTGATCAAACAAATCAACGATCCTTGGCAGCAGACACTTATTTTTTATTGTTACCTTATTTAGTTCCCTATAGTTTATACACATTAAAAGACCCGCTGCCGTATACACCTTGTTATTGATTATTTATGCATTTAATAATAATAATAAACTGAAAATATCGGTATACATGATAGGGATCCTACGAAAAAGTTGCTGCTATTATCAAACACATACACATGCGGAAACTGGAAAATAATGATCACATAATGGTGGTGTGGCGCCGGTTTTTGCCGCGCCATGCCAAGACAGACTTACCACTCTTGTTTAACCACCCTAAACGTGGTCAAGAGGAGCGCATAACGGGTTTGTGACCCGCTACGGAGTCTATGGAGTCGCCACCCGGAAGTAACCCCGGGAAAATACACATCAGTGAGGATGGGCGATTTATGGATCCCTTGCAAAGGACTCAACCACTCTTCACCTGCCCAATGAGTAGGGTTCGGAGAGTCAGGTACGACAATGGGAAGGTATTAGGCACCCATGCCGCTCGGCGTGAAAGCTGGCCTCCACTTTTGTGGTTGGTTCGTTAAACGCGTTACCAAGTTTAATTAAGTTCCATATTATCACACGATGCATTATTAATCATACACATATAATAAATTACATGCATCCACGAAAATAATGAAATATGAAAAAGAAAATAATTATAAATTACAACAATTTTCCATACATCCCTATACATTTCCTCTAACCCTAAACAAGCCTATGAATTAAATCCCTGCAAAACGAATTAGGTTAGTCATAAAATATAAAACAAAATCAACATCCATACCATAAAAATGGAAACAAAATAAAAGAAAAAATTAATATTACATCCCTTTGTACATACACCCTTATACATTTTGTCTAACCTTAAACAAGCCTAAAAAAAGTGATGAAAAAGTAAATAAATACTACAAAATCAATTTTTGTTAATTAATCAAATAAAACAAATATATTAAATTAATAAATCCTGCAAAACAAAATTTAATTAGAAATAGTTATACTTATAGAATATAAATAAAAAATGGGCAATGTAATTAGGACACTAGCCCAAGTGAAAGCAGCCCAGCTAGCCCAAATGGATAAGTAGCAGCATATGGCCCAGTACAATATTAAATGAAAATCAAGACGCAATTTTTTCTTCACAGGACTCGAACCTGGGCCCTAGGGACTAAATTTCCCGCCTCTTGCCACGAATGCAACCAGCCACCTCCGTCCCATTATCGGACAAAACATTATAGATACAATATACACAGATGCACACAATATAAAATTCACTTTTACGGGAGGTTTACACAGTTTATTTGCATTTTTATGCTAAATAATACTCATGCAATATACATAATTTATATACCTAACATAATATACATACGGTACACACAACATGACGTACATACAATATACAATATATAATAAAGTTTCAAAACATGTTATAACATTTATACAAAATATGATAATGTATGTATTTGTGTACAGTAATCAGAAAAATAAAATGAATATGTAAAATAATAAATAAATAAAAATAGAGAAAGAATGCAAAAAAAGAAAAAAAAAAAAAACAACAACAATAGAAAGAATGATAGTAACTAAAATATAAAATAAAATCAAAAGCAGCTTTGCCCCAGCGTGGTTTGAACCTGAGAGGGAAATAACATGGCCACCTGCTACCACCAGGGAGGCCAGTCTAATCCGTTAAACTCGTGTACAAAATGTATATATCTAATAGACACCAATGCATGCAGGATCCGATACCTATTCTCACAGAAAGATTATTATACATGTACATACAATACAATACAATATAATACACATGCAAACAGAATGTAAAATACAAAATGCATATAAAAAAAATCAATACACAAAATAAATCAAATACGAAATATGAATAAAATTATAGCACACAAAAAAATATAAAATATATAAAATTAAATACAGAATAAAGGAAGTGAAATATACATACAAAATATTTACATACGTACGAAAAACATAATAAAGAAAAAGATTAATACGAAATATTAACATATTTATTTACAAAATAAAAATACAATGTACAAATTATTCCTACAGATTATACGAATAGCATTTATATGTAACTAATATTTTATATACATGAAATAATAAATAATAAAAAAAATATATTTATAAACAAATCCCCCTCAAAGGTGTACCTGAAAATTACTGATTTGAAGTTTATCGATACTGAGCCGAAGACTGGAGAGCGTAAAGATTGATTTCAAATATGTTAAATTTTTTTCAAAATGTTTCACTCATTTTTTTCTTCTTCCCTAATCTTTGTTTTTTTTTTCTCTATTTTTTTTGGTTTTTGGAAAATCCCCTCACCTGCTCTCGATTTTCTCTCTCCGACAATTTTTTCTCTCCAGCCGTCCCCCCCGTCCCCCCCCCCCCTCTCCTCCCTGGAATGTGAATGCTCTCCCCTTTATATAGACTTCCTAGGGATTAAATTTATCTCAATTTAAATCATAATTATCTACTAATTTATCCTAGATAATTCTATTTATTTTATTAATTATCCTATTATTCTAATTATCTTATTATCTTTTAATATCTTAATTTAATTAAATTATCCTCTAATTATCCTAATTATAATCCTATTATCTCAACTATCAATTATCCTATCTAATTATCTTAATTATTTTAAATTTAATTAAATAATTATCCATCATAATTAATTAATATATCTTAATTAATTAATTAAATTAATATCCTAATTAAACTAAAACCCAAAAATGTTTTATGGGCTTATGTAACCATGCACTAAGTGGGCCTAAATGGGTCAAATTTAATTCTAATGGATATTTCTAAAATAATTAGGTATTCTAAATGTCTTAATTATTCTGATTAGTTACTCACAACGAGTCTACTATCCGTTCTCAGTCCACAGGCCTTAGGTATAGATTCAAAGTCCCACATGGAAACCATTGTAGGTTATCATCATTGGGGATGACCTTGTTGGGTCCAAAATAAGGTGTCTACAAGTGGGCTAAAAAATAATCCCACTAGGCCATTAACACAACTGGAGCCTCTTCCCTTCAATCTTGGTCCACCTACACCTCACCAGCATCACACATACCTACAAAGAAAGGAAACAAGGGAAAAAGTGAGTGATAAAATCACCCAGTAAACATTTCTTACTTCTCTCAACCAAACAAGCATAAAGGCAAAACGCATACCTGGCCTTGGCCTAAATACCCATACATTTCACTTGGCTATTAATTTGATTAATGCTTATTCTTTTTCTCTGAATTGAAATGATGATTCGTGCTATGAGATAAATGACATGGTACTATGCCATGCAATCATACAATGGACCCTTAGGTCATTTTCTAACAAGCAAACATGCTCACCATTGTGTCTGAAACTATGTATCCGAAGATACCTGTTATGCTGATAAGACTGATGAATACAAGAATTCGGCATCTTGACCATGTGGGCTGAAACAGTTTAGCGAAATGCTAGAAAGTTGAAATATACATACTAGTCCTTAGACTAGTAAGCTGAAAATAAACTAATCTGACTGCATTCAAAAAAACTGGAATCTCACAGATGCCCCATCGAGTTCACCTTAAATAACTGACCTTGATATCGGGTTCTAAATATGGAATAACTAATGCATTCAGATTCTTTGATCCATTTTCATGCTAATGCCTTGGCATGTCATGCTATGAGATGCTTATGATATCTCATTATATCTTATTCCATCTTTTCATAAGGTCAATTAACCATTAGGAAGGTTTCCCATTCTTTATGCCTCATTTTATCTTCATTTTCAAACCTTATGCTTGAGCACGAGCGTGCATCGACCGTACACCTAGTCGTGCTAGGTTCTGAAATTTCTACTCTTTTCTCTCAAAATGCAAGTGCACGGTCGTGTCCCTCAAGCACACGATCATGCCTCTTGTATAAATCAGTCGTGCATAACTCGTGCACACGGGTGTGACCCTGCAAGTGCAAGGGCACACAGGCGTGTATCCTGCTCTGCTTCGATAAAACTTGCTTGAAACTTGTAGAATCCTGTCGAAGGCTTCATATCTCTGTAATCAAACCATTTCAAGCACTTCTAATACTTCAAACAACACATCAACATACTTCAATTTCATCTATAACATGCAATATCACAATCCACCATCAAAACAACCATTCACATATATACTCATACATATACATACATAAACATGTTCTTGGGTGGAAATCATCATCACAAGCCTTTTCTTTCTTCATCATATTAGCATATAAGCACATATACATATCACAAAGCATGTTGGAACACAATACATATCATCAAACATCCAACACATACTTGGAAACTTAAGGAAGAGGCAAAGAAACACTTACCTCTTGCCATGGATGCTCTACTTCTCTTTCTATCTAATTCCTTTCCTCTCTTGCTAGATTGAGAGCTGTTGTCTGCTACAAATCAACTTTAGGGTTAGGATTCTCTGAAAACAAAAGGAAACTTTGGCTGAAAAAGGATAAGGATGAGTGAGAAAAGCCTTAAACTCATCATCTTTCTCTTCCTACAAGCATGCACGGGAGTGCATCAAAGCATGCACGGTCGTGCATTAGGGAAAATGAAGAATCTTTATTTCCCACGCTTCGTATGAAAGAAACCTCCTAAAACGAATCATGCGTAAGTGACACTAGGTTTGGAAACTTATTATCTCACCCTTAAACTCTTCTAACTCATAATCTATTGTTAAATCTTACATCTAACCTTAAATTCTAGCCTAAAAGGCATTTCTAATTCTGGGATGCTACATTCCTCCCTTCTTATAAAAATTTCGTCCTTGAAATTACCTGAATAACTCTGGGAACTTATCCCTGATCTCAGCCTCTACCTCCCAAGTGGCTTCTTCTATTCTCTAGCTTCTCTACAATACCTGTACTAGGAGAATTTCTTTGCTTCTGAGGACTTTGACCCTATGATGAAGAATTTAAACTGGCCTTTCTTGGTAGCTTAGGTCATCAGCAAGCTCTACGTCCATGAACTAAAGCATATATGACTGATCCCCAACATATTTTCTCAATTATGAAACATGGAGACGTTGTGGATTCTTTCCATGCTGGTTCACAATACAAGTCTATAGACAACTTTCCCTACTCTCTCCAGTATTTAAGAGGGGCCAATAAATCTTGGGGCTAACTTTCCTTTCTTGCCAAATCTGAGAACTTGTTTGTATAGATCAACTCTTAGAAAAACTCTATCACCTACTAAAAATTCTATCTCTCTGTACTTCAAATTAGTATAGCTCTTCTGTTGATCCTGAGCCTGTTTCATTCTCTGTCTGATGATCTTGATCTACTCAATCATCTTCTGAGTAATGTCTGGACCCACTAAAATCTCCAAAGAATCTTTCTCTCTAATCTCATCCCAACAAAGTGGAGATCTACACCTTCGACCATATAAAGCCTTAAATGGAGCCATCTAAATGGTTGCCAGATAACTGTTATTATAGACAAACTCCATTAGAATCAGATTCAATAGGCTCTTAATAGATCCTCTAGAATCTGATTCACCCTCTCAGTTTAGCCATCAGTTTGAGGGTGATATGTTGAATTAAACTACAATCAAGTTCTCAATGATCTATGTAAAGCTCTCCAAAAAATAGATAAAAACTTGGAGTCTTTGTTTGACACAATAGTCTTAGGAACCTCGTGAAGTCTGACAACTTCTCTGATATACAGTTGCCCCAACTAGTTTGTATTCATGCCTTGTCTGATAAGTAGGAAATAAGCCGACTTGCTCAATTTGTCTATGATCACCTATATGCCATCAAATCCTCTGTGAATTCTGGGAAGACCGAAAATAAAATTCATAGAGATATTTTCCCATTTTCAATCAGGGATACTCAAAGGATATAGTAACCCTGATGGTCTTTGGTATTCTGCCTTAACCTGTTGACATACTAGACATTTAGAAACAAAGTCTGCTATGTCATTCTTCATCCCTGACTACCAGAAAATTTTCTTGAAATCTTGGTACATCTTTGTGCTCTTTGGGTATATTGGATACACCGTGTTGTGAGCCTTTGATAAAATCTTTCATATCAACTTTGAACTCTGTGGCACACAGACTCTATCTCAAAACTTCAAGATTCCCGTCTCTGACTTCAAAATTTGGCACTGTTTTCTCTAAAATCTTCTGAAGCATACCTTGAGTCCAATCATCTGACATCTGACTGGCTCTAATCTTATCAAATAATGAGGATCTAATTTGTAGCCTAGAGAAGCCTGTAGTCACTATCTCAATTTGCTCCCTGATAATCACATTCTGCACTCTCTCTGAACATAAATACTTGATAAAACCACTCTCCTACTTAACACATCAGCCACTACATTGGCTTTACCTGGGTGATACTTGATTTCATAATCATAATCTTTCACCAATTCTAGCCACCGTCTTTGTCTCATATTGAGCTTCTTCTAAGTGAAAAAGTATTTTAGACTCTTATGGTCTGAATAAATGTTGCACTTAACCCCATAAAGATAATGTCTCCAAATCTTCAAAGTGAAAACAACTGTAGCTAACTCCAAATTATGGGTAGGGTACCTCAACTCATGATCTCTTAATTGCTTGGAGGCATAGACAATTATCTTACCAGATTGCATTAAAACTATACTAATCCCATGGTGAGATGTATCTGTGTAGATATCAAACTCTACTCCCTCCTGAGATAGCACTAAAACTGGAGTGCTACTCATACTCCTCGGTCCACGTAAAAGAAACCTCTTTTCTAGTTAAAGTAGTCAAAGGTCTCGCTAGACTCAAGAACCCCTCAATGAACCTCTTGTAATAGCCTACTAAACCTAGAAAACTTCTCACCTCTTTAACTGTCTTCAGCCTCGGCCAACTCAACACGACCTCTACTTTACTAGGATCCACTGAGATGCCATCTGCTGAAATTACATGGCCAAAAAAGCCACTCTGTCAAGCTAAAACTCACACTTGGAGAACCTAGCAAAGAGCTATCTGTCTCTCAACCTCTAAAGCACAAATCTGAGGTGCTCTTCATGCTCTGCTCTGCTAAACTTCTGGAATACACCAAGATGTCATCAATGAACACCACCACGAACCAGTCAAGCCATAAGCGTGTGTCCTACTCTACTTTAGTAAAACTTATCTGAAACTTACAAAATCCTATCCAACGCTTCACATCTCTGCAATCAAACCATTTCAAAAACTTCTAATACTTCAAATAACATATTAACATACTTCAATTTCATCCATAACATGCAATATCACAATCCACCATCAAAACAACCATTCACACACATATTCATACATATATATACACAAGCATATTCTTAGGTGGAAATCATCATCACAAGCCTTTTCTTTCTTCATCATATCAGCACATAAGCATACATACTTATCACAAAGCATGCTGAAACACAATACATATCATCAAAAATCCAACACATATTGGGAAACTCAAGGAAGAGGCAAGGAAACACTTACCTCTTGGCATGGATGCTCTACTTCTCTTTCTATCTAATTCTTTTCCTCTCTTGTTGGATTGAGAGCTACTGGCTGCTACAAATCAACTCTAGGGTTGGGATTCTCTGAAAACAAAAGAAAACTTTGGCTAAAAAAGGATAAGGATGGGTGAGAAAAACCTTAAACTCATAATCTCTCTCCTCCTATAAGCATGCATGGGCATCAAATGATGCACGGTCGTGTACAAGAAAAAATAAAGAATCTTCATTTCCCACGTTTTGCATGAAAGAAACCTCCCAAGGTGAATCATGCGTAAGACACACTAGCTTTGGAAACTTACTATCTTACCCTTAAACTCTTTTAACTCTCAATCTATTGCTAAATCTTATATCTAACCCCAAATTCTTACCTAAAAGGTATTTTTAATTCTGAGATGCTACACACGTCCTTAATGATCTATCTTTTTTTTTTGCAAACAAAATATGAGCACCCTAAGGCAAACAACTTAAGCAAATAAATCTCTTATCTATTAGCTCTTAATGCTACTTCTTTAACTGTTGAAGCTTTGTTTGAGCCATCGATACAAAGCCTTAAAAATAGAAACAGTATAAAAAAAAACTTAATACAAAACTCTAACTCTTACTTTGGAGGTCACCTTAGTAAATCATCAAGAAATACATCTACAAACTCTCTAATCGTAGGCATCTTTTCGATACTTGACCCAACTATACTCTTACACACCACATTAGTCAAGTATCTTATACAATCTTTACTTAAAATTTTTTTTGCCTGAATGTAAGAAATAAACATCGTTTCCATTCTACCCTTTCCAAATACAAACTAATCAAGGCTTAGCTGCGATTTAACTTTTTTTTCCTTACAATTTACCTCTGCCTTATATTTACTCAAGAAATCCATGCCTAATATCATATCAAAATTAACTAACTCCAACACAATTAAATCTATCCTCAATCTCTTACCAATAATCATTACCTCTTGGTCTACTAGTACCCAGTCACCCAACACTGTATGTCTATTTGGCATCTCAATACTAATACTTCTATTTGCCACACTAGGAATCAATCATAATCTCTCTGTACTCCTTTAGATATAAAGATTTGTATGGTATCATAATCAATCAACACATATAAAGAAGTATCATAGAAGAGTAATTGATCGATCAATGGGTTTGAAATAGCCTCTACCTAATCATGCTTCATAACAAACACTATAGCTTTATCTCCTCCTACTAATGTATTAGTACCTCTTTTAGTTGCGTTGATACCACCTTTAGTAGCTCTATCACCTTTGTTAGTTAAACCAATAGCACTCTTATTTGATCTTGATCCACCATTAAATGGTCTAGCTCTTCCTCTCGATAGGTACTCATATAGCCTATGCCCTAGGTGACGATATCTGAAACATACTTTTTTCCCTACTAAGTACTCTCACTGATGTCTCATTCACAAGTCCTATATACTAGTAACTTTACCTTATGTTTATTTCCTCTTTATGAGTTATTTGATTAAACTGGTTTCTTGTTTCTATCTCTACCTCTATCTAAACCTCTCTTTATTGACCTGGAGAAAACACCTATCCTCTATAGATAAACCTCAGATTTTAAAGCTCTCCCCAAAGCTTTACTAAACTTTTATGGAAGAGAAGACCCTATCATCACATCTTAAGCAATGATAGGATACAATTCACAAACAAACTTTTGTACCTTACCCAATTTTAAACCTATCATACCTTGAACATATCTCGTCAAGGTATTAAATTGAGTAGCATAATCTTTAATTGAACTCAACTCAATATTATGGTACTCCTCGTCAAGCAATCTTTGAAAATTAGCCCAAGACAAACTCTTTTTATTTACTAATATCTTTGTAAGGTTTTGTTATACCATCATGTTATCTCTAAGCATATAAATGGCATACCAGACTCTCTCCCTATCCAACATAGAAAAAAATCCCATGGAACTCTCAAATGACTTAATCTACTCATCTACTACTATTGGGTCTCTGGATCCATAAAACTTAAGCAACTATTGTGCCCTAAGTGGACTATATCAATCAGATGTAACCTCTCAAAACCATTGGTACCTATTATCTCTATATAGAAACTCTAACCCATATGAAAATCAAATCTTGGTATCTGATAACTTTCTCTAGTTGGCTTTGTCATACCCTATCTCATTTGCTCATAATGTCCTTTATCTAGCATAACAAGGCCTTACCTTTAACTAACTAATGAGTATTTGCTCTAGCTATCTACTGAAGTCCTTCTCTTAATATCTCTCTAACTCTCTCCCTCACATTATCAAGTCTAAGACATAACCAAAAGTGTCAAGATCTCTTATTTTTACTTATACTCATAGGCCTCACTAAGTCACAACATATAGAGGCTAATGTCTAGAAATCATACTAAACTTCATACTATTATACTTACGTTAAGAGGACACAAGCAATGGATATTAGAATATACTAGCTTTGGGCTCATGCAATTTAGAGAATAATGCACTTGAAAACACATTTTAAAAAAATGTGGCTGTAATAGCTTAGGGATAGAAATGTCATTTTAGGCTTTGAGAATAAGGGTAAAAGAGAGATTTCCAGTTAGGAAAGGGTTCAGAGAGGATTCCAAGGGTAGAAAAGTCATTTAGAAGCCTTTCGTGGCTTATATATGGATATTCTGGGAAGAATATTCCATGTATAGTGCGAGAAGAGAGAGATTCTAGATTTTGAGGGGCACACACCCGTGTGCCAAGAGAGAGATGAGATATATAAGTCATTTTCCCACATTTTTCTGTAGTTTTCCTTTCGCTTTCTTTCTCTTCTCCTTTTTTCAGCAAACCCTAGAGCTGAACCCATCCAGTCAGATGCCATTGTTCCGGTTAGAGATTCAGCACCAGCTAGCGAGAGAGATCCAGACGCCATGGCAAGAGGTAAGTATTTCTTTACCTTTTCACTTAGGTTTCCAACATGTTTTTCTGATTTTCCAACTTTTTGGACGTTTGTTGCATGTTGTGGATGTTTTCCAGTATGTTTTGATGATGAAATGATGAAATGTATGAAGATTCATGAGATGAATATGCAATGTATGTTGTGTATATTGCTTGGGTATCCTAAATGAGAAATGTATGAGTTGAGTATGTTTATGGGCATAAGTATGTGCTGTGTTTGTGTTTAATTGAAGATTGAATGAGATTTGGATGTGTTTGAGTAGGCTTTTCTAGGTTTCTAGATGTATCTGTAGATTCTGGGTTGAGCGCACGACCGTGTGCCTAAGGGGAGACGCCCATGTGGCCTCAAATCTACATGAGACACGGCCTTGCATGTTACCCGTGTGCATATGAAAATCCATACACACGCCCGTGTAGCCAAGTGCACACGCTCGTGTGTTTGATCCCAAATGCGCAAGCCTGTGTAGGTAAGACACGGGAGGGTACTGAGGCTACTACACGCCTGTGCAGTGTGATACACGCTCGTGTGCTTAGTCATGCACGCCCGTGCATTCGCACCACACACCCATGTGGTTAGCCTATTTCATGATTTGTTGAGAAATTTTTTAGAACATTGAACGCCCAACAGCACGAGAAGCACACGGTCCTGTGTGCCTTGACACACGCCCGTGCACGTTAACACACACGCCTGTGTGGCTTAAGAAAGAAAGAAAAGAGAATTTTTAATTAAAGATTAGATACCCTAAGCTTCCCTAAGAGAATTTTAAGCATGGGAAACATAAAAATAAGATGATATAACATCATATCATGCATGAATAACAAGCATTGAGCATGACATGCCATACATGAGAAATTTTCAGAAACGGATCTACGGATCCAAGAGATGTTTTAAAAGTATATATATACAATTTTCTGGACTTCAGTTAGGGGTGGATACGAGGGGACACCTGTGAGTTCGCATGCCCATTAGAGAGGGAAACCATGGTTCGCTAGAGAGAACATGGTCGTGTACGAGTAGTTTTCTTATAGGTTTGAGCTCACGAGGCCAAGGTGTCGAATCCCTTGTTCATCAGACTGGCCAACATAACAGAGATATTTTCCAGATACAGTACTTTTAATACTATTTTTAGATATACTATATGTATATATATGAGGATCTTCGGATCAGAGATTTTTATGAGAAAGAGTTTTCAGAAAAGATGAGTTTTCAAAAAATCAAGCCCGAAGGGTAAAGTTTTATTACATATGAGATTTACATGACATCAGAGCATACATATCATGTCATGTAGAGCATACATGAGAAACATATGGGATAAAAGCAAAATACAGAGCATAAAACATATGAGAACTCTGAAAACTTAATGATTAAAGAAAGTAAAGAGATAAGAGATAAGAAAAGAATGAGAAACAGTAAGTTGAGAATTCGAGGTCTGATCTATGATCAGCCTTTGCTTGATAACTTGTCTGTGTGAGAGATAGGAAATGCTTACTGAGTGATTTTGTCACTTACCACTTTCCCTTCCTTTCTCTTTTGCAGGTTAGTGAGTTTAGGGACTGAGATGTGGCGATGCAGCTGTGAGGTTTTGGGGACATGGCTCGGCAGCTAGTTTTGAGATTCGGCTCATTTGCTCTGATAAAATCGCATCTCATGTATTTATGTTTGTGTGTATTAAATTATTATGCACTGTATGCTAACATGATTTTATACATGAGCAGCTTGGGATTTTCAGAAAAATTAATGTAACTTATTTTATGGTCATATTTATACTTTTACGCTTCCGTATATAGATTTTCAAGTATTTTGAGCAGTAGTTAAATTTCTTTTCCCTCATGGGGATCTCCGTCACAGGCACATTTTCATTATTATATATATATATATATATATTATAGCTGCGCACAGTAGGCCTGGGGCGGGGGTCACTACAAGGTTTTGGTATCAGAGCAGTCTTTTGAAATATCAGAGCCATACCTTGATTTTTTGAGCAATGTTTGAGATATTGAGAAAGTATTTGAGATATATTTTAAGAAACTGTGTTTTAAATGCATTGTTTTTATGAGGATTAGCATGAGCCAAGGCCAGCATGTCCCTACAACTGTTGCTCGCTTCTTCTCAGTGTAAGTATAATTTGTGAAAGTTGTTTGTTTAGAATGTTTACCTTTGTATTGTGTTGTTTTAGATAGAAGAGCCCAAGCCCCTTTACCCCCAGTCATAGAGGAAGAGAGTAGTGCTTCGGTTAAGCCTATGAGTACTAGTGATTCTAGGAGGTCCCGACACTCTAAAGTTTCTCTTCGGGCTGAGGATGTGAGAGATATCTTCAGAGAGATGATCAAAGAGGGTTTTTGATCGGTAGCCAAAACCGATGATTTTGAGCCAGAGAGACAGAGAGCCCATCAGGGGTGAGTCAGAGGTCAGTATGGGCAGAGAGATCAGGGTTTTGAGTCAGAGACTATCAGAGAGCCTTATCAGATGTTAGAGTTTGGCCGTCAGATAGATATGAGTTCAGGGACAGATACGATTGGTACCAGTGGTTTATATAGGTTGCATCCGATCTATAGTTTACCTAGTGCTTATCAACCTTCTAAGTTCAATGGTTCAAGGGATCCAACTATGGCTGAGGAGTGGATTGAGTCGATTGAGAGTGTGATTGGTTTGTTCACGATGACCGACAGAGAGATGATTCGGTATGTTACTTTCATGTTGAGAGGTGATACGAGGGTGTGGTGGAACCTCGTGAAGACGTCAGTGGATGTTGAGAGTTTGACCTGGACTAAGTTTAGGAGGATGTTTGAGGAGGAGTACCGTAGTGCATATATGGTACATGCTAGAGCCTAGGAGTTTATAGAGTTGACTCAAGGGAACAGTTCGGTTAAGGATTATGCCACCCAGTTTAATGCTCTAGCCAGATTTGCTCAAGGAGTAGCGGCTTCTGAGTCGATTAGAGTTTAAAATTTATACACGGTTTGTACCCTACGATAGCTAGAGATGTGATGACTGGTTCTTCACCACCGTAGAGATTCAGTAAGGCTTTAGGGAGAGCCTTGAGGTTAGCAGTATATCTGCAGAGGATGGGTTTCTTTTTTAGATCAACAAAGAGAGCACCTGAGAGAGGTGGAGATAGAGGCAAGAAACCTATACAGTCAAAGAAACAGTTTAAGGGTAAGAGACAAAGGTAGAGAGCAGAGTTGTCAGTCTATAAGACTTGTGGCAAGAGTCACCCAGAAGAGTGTCTTGCGGGTCAGGATGTTTGCTTCAGATGCCGTCATCCTGGTCACAAATTTTTTGAGTGTCTGATGAGAGAAGTTGGAGTTTGGCCATCAGTTGGTGGAGCAGGTCCCAATCGAGGTTATGGAGGTCCAGCTGGTAGAGGTGGTGGAGCTCAGAGAGGTGGTGTTGGTTCACAAAGAGACGGAGGTGGAGGCAGAGCTAGAGTATTCGCGGTGAGGAGAGAGCAGACTGAGATGATCCCCCATGCGGTTACAGGTCAGTTGAGTTTCTTGGATACTCCTTTATATGTGTTGATTGATTGTGGTGCCACACATAGTTTCGTGTCTTGAGGAGTGATAGAGAGATTAGGGTTGACCCTTAGTGTGCCTCAGAGGAGTATTGGTATTGAGATGCCTGATGGTGGAGTGATAATGAGTGACTAGATTTTGGTAGATAAAGAGGTGATCATTATAGGTAGAGTCTTGAGGATATACTTGATCATGTTGGAGTTAGCCGATTTTGACATAATCCTAAGCATAGATTTCCTGAGTTGTTATGGAGCGGAGATAGACTGTAAGAGGAAAAAGGTTAGGTTGCAGCTAGGCTCTGATCAGTTTACCTTTGGTGAGGGTAGAGTGGAGACAGTGTTCATTTCCTGTTTGTAGGCGAGAAAATTGTTGAGCAAAGGATACATAGGATACTTGGCTAATGTGGTTTGTAGAGAGACAGTTGAGTCAAGTGTCGATGAGGTGCCTGTAGTTAGAAAGTTTCTAGATGTTTTTCCTGAGGATTTGTTAGGATTACCTCCAGAGTAAGAGTTAGAGTTTTCGATTGAGTTACTTCCCAGTACGACTCTGATTTAGAAGGCTCTGTATCGCATGGCGTCAGTAGAGTTGTAGGAATTAAAGAAGCAGCTTTAGGAGTTGATTGATAAGAGGTTTATAAGGCCAAGTTTTTCACCATGGGGCGCACCGATTCTGTTTATGAAAAAGAAGGATGGTTCTCTGAGGATGTGTATAGATTACAGAGAGCTGAACAAGGTGACAGTTAAGAATAAGTATCTATTACCCAGGATAGATGATTTGTTTGATCAGTTGAGTAAAGCTGCAGTATTCTTCAAGATTGATTTGAGGTCTGGGTATCATTAGATTAGAGTTGCAGATAGAGATGTGTCTAAGACTGCGTTCAGGATGAGGTATGGCCACTATGAGTTTGTAGTGATGCTATCTGGTTTGACGAATGCTCCTACAGTGTTTATGGACTTGATGAACCGAGTTTTTCAGGACTGTCTAGATAGATTTGTTGTTGTATTTATCGACGACATCTTGGTCTACTCGAAGAGTGTAGAGGAGCATATAGAGCATCTGAGATTTGTTCTTCAGAGATTGAGAGATCGTCAACTGTATGCCAAGTTTGACAAGTGTGAGTTCTGGTTGAGCAGTATATCCTTCCTTGGACACGTGGTTTCAGTAGCAGGTATTTTAGTGGATCCGAGTAAGATTGAGGTTATTTTGAGTTGGTTGAGGCCGAGGACTGCTAGAGAGGTGAGGAGTTTTCTCGACTAGCGGGCTACTACAGAAGATTCGTAGAGGGCTTTTCCAGTATAGCTAAGCCGTTGACAGCTTTGACTCAGAGTGAGACGTCTTTTGTTTGGACTGAGGAACGTGAGGCTCGATTTCAGGAGTTAAAGCAAAGGTTGACGAGTGCCCCAGTGTTAGTGTTGCCTTAGGAAGGTATTGATTATGATGTCTACACAGATGTTTCCTATCAGGGGATAGAAGTAGTGTTAATGCAGTCAGGTAGGGTGATTGCCTACGCTTCAAGGCAATTAAAGGATCATGAGTTCAAGTACCCTACGCATGACTTGGAGTTAGCGGCTGTAGTGTTTGCTTTGAAGATCTGGAGACACTATCTGTATGGTGTCAGATGCTGTATCTATTCTAATCACAAGAGTTTAAAGTATTTCTTCACCCAGCGAGAGTTAAATATGAGGCAGAGAAGATGGTTAGAGCTGGTAAAAGACTATGATTGCGAGATCAGATATCACCTAGGGAGAGCTAATGCAGTAGCAGATGCCTTGAGTATGAGGGTAGCCTTGTCTATGGTTACAGCTCAGAGAGAATTACAACATGAGATTGCCAGAGACGAGATAGAGATTATGACAGTTGGTTTTTCCAGGCTTCAGATAGTTTCGACTTTGTATGATGACATCAGAGAGTCTCGGAGGGTCGATTTATGGGTTCAGAGGACTTCGAGGGTACAGTTTAAGATTTTGAGGTCAGAGATGGTATTCTAAGATTCAGAGACAAAGTATGTGTGCCAGAGGATACAATGTTGAGACATAGGATTTTGTTAGAGGCTCATGATTCAGTATATTCAGCACATCCAGGTAGTACCAAGATGTATCAGGATCTTAAGAGATCATTTTGGTGGTCTGGTATGAGGAGAGATATAACAGAGTTTGTAGCCAAGTATTTGACTTGTTAGCAGGTCAAGGTAGAGCATCAGAGACCGTCTGGTTTGTTACAACCTTTGAGGATTCTCGAGTGGAAATGGGAGAGTGTTTCGATGGACTTTATATCAGGACTCCCAAGAGTGCAGAGAGGTTATAACAGTATTTGGGTTATTGTTGACCGGTTAAGTAAGTCTACACATTTCTTACCGATCAGAGATGGTATGAGTACAGATCAGTTGGGTCGTCTGTACACCAGAGAGATAGTCAGGCTTCATGGAGTTCCCAGAGATATAGTGTCAGACAGAGATTCAAGATTTTTGTCAGCCTTTTAGGGCAGTTTGCAGAGAGCTTTAGGAACGAGACTTCATTTCAGTTCAGCTTATCATCCTAGACAGATGGATAGACTGAGATAGTCAATCAAATTTTAGAGGATATGTTGAGAGCTTGTTGTAGAGATTTTCATAGTAGTTGGGCTGAGATATTGCCATTGATAAAGTTTGCTTACAATAACAACTATCAGTCTACGATTCAGATGGCGCCTTTCAAGGCCTTGTATGGTAGAAAATGTCGATTGCCATTGTATTAGGATGAGATGGATGAGAGAGATTCGCTAGAGTCAGTAGTGAGTTCAGAGATGACTTAGCTGATGATAGACCAGATCAGAGTGACTAGACAGAGGATTAAGCAGGCCTAGGATTGTTAGAAGAGTTATGTGAATCTAAGACGCAAGGAGATAGAGTTTGAGAATGGAGATCATGTTTTCCTGAGAGTTGCTCCTTATAGAAGGGTTTTGAGATTTGGTAAGAAAGGTAAGTTGGCTCCAACGTTTATTGGTCCGCAGCAGATTCTTGAGGGAGTTGGCAGAGTTGCCTATAGGTTGGCTTTACCAGCGAGTATGGACAGGATTCATAATGTGTTCCACGTATCTCAGTTAAGGAAGTATGTGGAAGATTTTTCGCATATGCTTCAGATTGAGGATCCTGAGCTAGCAGATGATCTGAGTTATCAGGAGACACCTGTTCAGATTCTGGATTATAAAGTGAAGTCCCTCAGAAATAGAGAGATCTTGTTGGTTAAAGTTTTATAGTGGAGTCAGAAAGTTGAGGAAGCCACCTGGGAGATCAAGTCTGAGATGAGAGATAGGTTTCCAGAGTTGTTTAGGTAATTTCGGGGACCAAAGTTTTATTAGAGGGGGAGATTGTAATAGCCCAAGGATAGAAATGCTATTTTAGGCTCTGAGAATAAGGGTAAAAGAGAGATTTCCAGTTAGGAAAGGGTTCAGAGAGGATTCCACGGGTAGAAAAGTCATTTAGAAGCCTTTCGTGGCTTATATATGGATATTCTGGGAAGAATATTCCATGTATGGCACGAGGAGAGAGAGAGATTCTAGATTTTGAGGGGCACACGCCTGTGTGTCCAAGGCACACGCCTATGTGCCAAGAGAGAGATGAGATATATAAGTCATTTTCCCGTATTTTCCCGCAGTTTTCCTTCAGCTTTTTTTCACTTCTCTTTTTTCCAGCAAACCCTAGAGCTGAACCCGTCCAACCAGCTGCCATTGTTTCAGTTAGAGATCCAAGACCAGCTAGAGAGAGAGATTCGGATGCCATGACAAGAGGTAAGTATTTCTTTACCTCTTCACATAGGTTTCCAGCATGCTTTTCTGATTTTCAAGTTTTTTGGACGTTTTTTGCATGTTGTGGATTTTTTCCAGTATGTTTTGGTGATGAAATGATGATATGTATGATGATTCATGAGATGAATATGTAATGTATGTTGTGTATATTGCTTAGGTATGCTTTGGATGAGAAATGCATGAGATTTGGTATGCTAAGTGAGAAATGTATGAGTTGAGTATGTTTATGGGCATAAGTATGTGTTGTGTTTGTGTTTAATTGAAGATTGAATGAGATTTAGATATGTTTGAGTGGAATTTTCTGGGTTTCCAGACGCATCTGCAGATTCTAGGTTGAGCGCACGACTGTGTGCCCGAGGGGACACACTCATGTGGCCTCAAATCTGCGTGAGACACGGCCTTGCATGTTGCCCGTGTGTATATGAAAATCCACACATATGCCTATGTACCCGAGTGCACACGCCCGTGTAGGCAAGACACGGGAGGGTGCTGAGGCCACTACACGCCTGTGTGCTCAGTCATGCACACCCGTGTATCCGTACCACACGCCCGTATGGTCAGCCCATTCCATGATTTGTTGAGAAATTTTCCAGAACATTGCACGCCCAACAGCACGAGAGCACACGGTCCCGTGTGCCTTGACACACGCTCGTGCACATTAACACACACGCCCGTGTGGCTTAAGAAAGAAAGAAAAGAGAATTTTTAATTAAAGATAAGATACCCTAAGCTTCCCTAAGAGAATTTTAAGCATGGGAAACATAAAAATAAGATGATATAACATCATATCATGCATGAATAACGAGCATTGAGCATGACATGCCATACATGAGAAATTTTCAAAAAGGGATCTATGGATCTAAGAGATGTTTTAAAAGTATATATATGTGATGTTCTGGACATCAGTTAGGGGTGGATACGAGGGGGCATTTGTGAGTTCGCACGCACGCTAGAAGAGAAACCATGGTTCACTAGAGAGAACATGGTCGTGCACGAGTAGTTTTCTTATAGGTTTGAGCTCACGAGGCTAAGGTACCGAATCCCTATGTTTATCAGACTGGCTAGCGTAGCAGAGATATTTTCCAGATATAGTACTTTTAATACTGTTTTCAGATATATTATATGTATATATATGAGGATCTTTGGATCAGAAATTTTTACGAGAAAGTGTTTTTAGAAAACATGAGTTTTCAGAAAACCAAGCCCGAGGGGCAAAGTTTTATTACATATGAGATTTACATGACATCAGAGCACGCATATCATGTCATGTAGAGCATACATGAGAAACATATGAGATAAAAGCAAAATACAGAGCATAAAACATATGGGAACTCTAAAAACTTAATGATTAAAGAAAGTAAAGAGATAAGAGATAAGAAAAGAATGAGAAACAGTAAGCTGAGAATTCGAGGTCTGATCTATGATCAGCCTTTGCTTGATGACCTGTCTGTGTGAGAGATAGGAAATGCTTACTGAGTGATTTTGTCACTCACCCCTTTCTCTTCCTTTCTCTTTTGCAGGTCAGTGAGTTTGGGGACTAAGATGTAGCGATGCAGCTGTGAGGTTTTAGGGACATGGCTCGGCAACTAGTTTTGAGATTCGGCTCATTTGCTCTGATAAAATTGCATCTCATGTATTTATGTTTGTGTGTATTAAATTATTATGCATTGTATGCTAACATGATTTTATACATGAGCAGCCTGGGATTTTCAGAAAAATTATTGTGACTTATTTTATGGTCATATTTATACTTTTACGCTTTCGTATATAGATTTTCAAGTATTTTAAGCAATAGTTAAATTTCTTTTCCCTCATGGGGATCTCCGTCACAGGCACATTTTCATTATTATTATTATATATATATATTTTTATATATATTTTATAGCTGCGCACAGTAAGCCTGGGGTGGGGGTCACTACAGTGGCTTAGATCTTACTTTGATACCACCAATTGTAAGAGTCTCTACTATATTTCACTGTACTGCTATAGTTTCATATTTTTTTTTTCTACCTTCAATAATATATAACAAGATTTTACAAATATTACTAAACATGAAAGTAAAAGCTTAAAATATAGAATAATATATATGTATATATATAATATTGAATATATGCTAGTTATTATCAAGTATCATATATTCTAAAAGGTTATTGTAAATATGGTACTTATAAATTGTATATAGCATATATGCATAACTTGCTTACGTATACATAAGTAGAAACTATATAAAGCATATAGCCAACAACATGCTATCTACTACCAAGCAGTATCTTAAAACTTATAGCCTCATGTTTGTAGCTCAAACCTAAAAATCACTAATTTATAGGGAAAGGAAAACATAAAAGGGTGAGTGATAAATCATTAAGTAATCATTTCCTATCTCTATTCACAAAAAAGGTTTTTATCTCAGTTAATTTTCATGACTTGTCATGAAAATATTTGGTTTAGTATTCTCTTTTTTCTCTTTTTCTATAATAATTTAGTGTTTTTCATAACTTCATCTTTATCTTTAGCTGGTTCATATGAAATGCTATGTATGACATGACATGAATATGCTAATGTCATGTCAACAATAAAAATTATAAAGATTTGCCATTGGGCCTACTTTTTTGAAACACTTTCTAAAAATAATAGCTATGATCTGAAGACCTTGAATATATACATATAGTATATACATAAAAGTTATATATGAAAATACTATATCTGATAATAACTGTTATGCTAGCCAGAATAATGAATATGATAATTTGACACCTTGGCCATGTAAATTTAGTCCTACTAAAATTTATTGATATACAACTAACATTTTCTTTAATAAGCTTGGTTAATAAGCGTGCCCTCTCTAATAAACGCTGATTATTCTCCCTACTGAGTGTGCAAACACACAGGTGTCCCTTCATATTTACCCCTAACTAATGTTTGAAACATTTAAAGCATGTATATGGATCCTTAGATCCCTTTTTCTAAAAATATTATTGGCATGTTATGTCATGAAATGCTTTTTATTTATGATATCTTATTATCTTGCTTTATTAAGAAGTTTTATATATGTTTGAATGGGTTACTAACACTTTGTGTTTTGCTATGTATAATTTTCCTTCATTCTATGACTTTTAACTTAGTATATAGTCGTGCATGAAGATGCATAGTCGTGTTCATGGTCTTGTGTTTAGTCGTGCTAGCTTTTGTAAGTTTCTTACTAAATTTTAGCTTATTGCACAATTATGTAATATGAGACACACAATTGTGCATGAAGATGCATTATCATGTCCCATACTTGCGCAAGTATGTAACAACTCATATAATACTCTCATGTCTTACTTACATGAGCGTGTAAAATTGGGACAAGCATACTGTCATGCTTTCTACTAGCATGATGATGTCCCTAAGCTTATCAAGTATGCATAACTATATGCACAATCATAGTATTACAGAAATAAGACTACATGCTTATGTCCATAAAGGTATAAGATGTGTGTCATACTCTGTTTCTGTAATATCACATTTAGAATAAAACATACAACAATCAAAGAATCTCCAAATCTCAGTCAAATAGTTTTATAAGTTTAACACATTAGCCATAACATATGTATTTCATCAAACACATCAAAACCACACCAAATACACCATATCTCTCAAAATAAAGCATAAACATAAATACAAATATATATTAATATTCTTAAGAAGTCACTTCATCAACATGCTTTAAAATCATCATCTTAACATCTCAGCAAGCCAAACAAGCATAAAACATACAACAAGCACCACCAAGTGAAAAAATAGTAGAAACATGCTATAAAACAAGGCGAAAGAGGTAAAGAAACACTTACCTCTTGCCCTAGCTACTGAATCTCTCTCCCTAGTTTGTTCTTGTCTCTATTTTGGTTTATAGTTGCTTGTTGCTCACCACTCATTACTAGTTTACGGTTCGCTAGGGAGAAGAAGGAAGTTGATTAATAAAATGTGATAACGATAAAAAGTGGTTATTTATGCACTAGCTGCGATGTATGGTAATGTGCCTAAAGCACACTGTTGTATGTCAAGAAAATCTTAGATTTCCTCCTCTTTTTATGTTATACATGGGATATTCTCCCAAGAAGAGCTATGCACATGTCATAGATAACTACTAAATGACTATTTTACTCCTTAAATCCTCTAAAATCTATTTCCTAAAATTTCATTTTTATCATTAACTCAATATTTTCCACCATGGTTTCTAATTGTATGCGCTATTCCAATTCCAACCTTGGTTAACCTAAATATTACCCTAATTTTCCAATTTTGCCTACAATGACCAATTAGACCTCAATTCTTGCTCTTAAATTCTTATTTTACCCTCGAAACTATTTTCATACAGTTTTTTATGCCATTAAAACCCTTGTTTGACTTGAAAATTCATCAAGTTTAATTTAATCCCCCTTTTAAATATATTATGTTTTTTCTCTTTTTCTCTTAGGACACCACTTATTATCAATGTTCCAAGGCCTTTCATAAGGGCCACAGGTGGTATGATGCCCTTCCCACTTCAATTTGAGGGTGTCTTATAATGATAGAGTTTGATTTACTAATCTAGTCCACACTAATAATGAATTTAAACACTGTTGCTTACATTTTCCATATACTTTATGAGAGATAGTGGGACTCCACCCATACTTTCACCTAGCTACCATTAGTTGATGATCACCTCGCTTGACTTTTCAACTATTATCAAGGTGGCATCTACTGGTGAGCTAATTCTTTTCCATATTTTAATGTATTCCATCCGATAGAAAGATTAAAAATGTCTACATTTGAGTTACCTTAGAAGTCGTCCTAGAGATAAAGTAACAAATTGAACGAATTTTCTTATGCCAAGATGTGGACAGTAGTAGTGGTTCACTTTAGTAACTAAATGCTGATGCAGGTGACGGTAGACTAGTATGCTTGTTATTTCTTACTCTATCTATTAGGGATTATTTTATTACCAAATACATCTTACAAGAGTAATATGGCATATCTACATACCCTTTATGATCTTGATGAGTTGTCTTGATATAATTAAGGGTTGATTGTCTTAGCTTGTATTTTTATCGATCTCGATAGTTTTTATTAGGGTTTCAAACAAGTCATTGACTTTACTGGCATTATCAAGGTATTTATATTCTTTTCTTCTTTTGCTACTTATTATTTTTTTTTCTGATTTGATTTCTTCTCTAGAAAGTATTAGAATTATAAGATGGGCTTGGATAGTGAACCCTTAATGATAAACCCACGCATGCCATATATTTTCCTTAGAATGGCTCATTGGGCAAGGTGACATGTTACTTAAGGAGGCATGCATAGTCTTTCTTTTCATTAGGCTAAGATTAACAACTTTATTTTTGATTAGGTATATAACACACTCTTTTAGTCATTTTTCTCATTTTTCATTTCTTTAGGTGATGACCCGATTGTTAATTACAGTATCGTGGTGAAAAGGTCTTTGATTAAGAGTTATGCCTAAATTATAGAAATGTTCCTATCATTCCTCCTCAAATGATGTTTAACCCTCAGGTCCTTCAAAGGGGTGACTTGTTCTTTTGGGTAAAAGGAGTGGTTGCAAAAGTGTTCTTTCTCTAATTGGAAAAGGGGCCTTATCCCATATTTATTGCTTTTTAGCTTCACAAATGGATGACTTATTTATATGCACCTTTGTTATGTGTTCTACTTCTGTTTCTTTGATTCTCTATCTTTGTTCTCACTTGTTATCCCTACTAATAATTGATTTTTAATGGCTCAAATATCACTGCACTATGGCCTTTATAAGAGCTCTCAAGGCTACACTGGTTACAAGTCTAACCACTTTCTTTTCTTTAAATACATTTTCCTACTTTTCAATAGTTAGCACCACTATAAGTTGTAAGACTTTCTTCCTCTTTCATTCATACTTAATTTCTTAGCTGATTTGGTATGCTATTCATACTTTTTCTAAGGCATTAATAGTTTTATAGAGAGGCAACTCATGGTAGATTCAAAATGTCATTGTAACTTTATTCCCTATAACTCTAATAATGTATGTATATCATGCCTTTTCAAGTATGTTATGATGTATGTAATACATTAATTTATTTCACTCATTTATTTTCTCAGGTTTTAATATGGTCATTAACAACTCATAAGTAGTACTAATTAAAACTAAGATGGCTATGATGAGTCTTTCGAATGACCTCTACAGGGCCTAAGTATTTAAATGATGCATGATTTCTTATATGATGTTTTATATGCTAATATTTTACTAACTCATGATTCATTTCTTCTTTTAGGTTAGAAAATGATTTTTTTATATTCGTGTGGCCCCCTTAGAGATGGTTTACGCTTAGTCTAACATAAGAGAGATCGTTTGTAACACTTAATAGATTAAAGCATAGACTCTAAGGCTATTTACTTATGGAGTTGTTATGTAGGTAAATAGTCTATTACCTATTGTATGGTAGGGAACGTCCCACATCGCTTAAAGAAGGGCCTAAGAACTGGTTTATAAGAGTGTAAGCACCCTCACTTGGTAAGCTGGTTTTCCAAGTTAAGTTTTACCTTACCCTTTGGACCCTTGCTAGTATCAGAGCCTATGTGCTCCTAGCTCTTTATCCACGTGGGTATTTATGGGCCCTATGCTAGTGACCCACATCCTACAAGAGTAGGGCCCTTTGTGATAACACAAAGCCTAAATAGAGTAGAGTATGATATGTAGGTAAATCACCTATTTCCTATTGTAGGGTAGCGAGTGGCCTACAGTGCTTAGGGAAGGGTTTGTAGAGAGGTTTATAAGGGTGTAAGTACCCTCACTTGGTAAGTTGGTTGTCCAAGTTAAGTTATACTTGCCTTTTGGACCCTTGCTGCACCCCTCAAGCCATCCCAAATACACTAACCCATTTATAAACCTAAAAACAAGAAAGGAAATCTTTTCTTGAGTGGAACCAAAATTAAACAAGTCATAATGTAGAACAAACCTATCCTTGCATTGGTTATCACTAAGATGAGAAACCTTGAGCCTATAAAAAAACCTTAGCCCCTAATCTAACTACTACTCCATGAATACCAAATAAGAATGAAAGAGGGGGATGAGTCGAAGGTAACCTTTAAAACCAAATGAGTGTTATATGAATGGATGCTTATGCCATTTGGGCTATTTAATACACCTAGCACATTCATGAGATTGATGAATAAAGTGTTGAAGCCATTCTTGGTAAGATTTGTGGTAGTATATTTTGATGATATATTGGTGTATAGTAAGAGATAAGAAGATCATTTGTAGCACCTTAAGCAAGTTTTTGATATGTTAAGGAAAAAGAAGTTGTATGCCAAGTTAGAGAAATGTGACTTTTTTTCACCTACCATTGTTTTCCTTGGTTATGTGGTATTAAAAGATGACATCATGATAGACCAATCTAAAGTAGAAATAATTAAAAGTTGGCCCCAACCCAAGTCCATAACTGAAGTTAGGAGCTTTCATAGGTTGACATGTTTCTATAAAAGATTTGTACCTAATTTTAGCACCATCATGACCCTCATCACTGAATGTTTAAAGAAAGGAAGTTTTGAGTGGTCTTCTATGGCTAATGAAGCCTTTGAAATGATTAAAAAGAAATTATTAGAAGCATCAATCCTTGTCTTGCCTAACTTCTCCTAAGTTTTTAAAGTTAAATGTAATATAAAGGGTGTTGGAATTGGGGCAGTCTTTACTGAATCAAAACACGCTATTGCTTACCTTAGTGAGAAGTTAAATAACTCAAAGAGGAAATACAACACTTATGGCAAGGAATTCTATGCAATTGTAAAGGCTTTGGATCATTAGAGTTATTATCTAAGGCCTAAATAATTTGTGTAACACTAAGATCACCAAGCATTAAAGTTTATCAATAGGCAACACAAATTGAGTCTAAGGCATGCTAAACGGGTAGAATTCCTTCAATCATTCTTTTTTTTTTGTCTAATTACAAGCATGGATTCAAAAATGTAATGGTTGATGCTTTATCAAGAATGTACTATTTACTTGCCATTTTAGATGCTCGAATTCTTGGCTTTCATATGATAAAGGAATGTTATGCCAATAATGAATACATGAGTGCTATTATTACTGAATATAAGGAAGGGAATTATGAAGATTATATGATGCAAGATGGCTTTCTTTTTAAAGGCAACAAAATTTGTGTTCCAAAATAGAGTTTTAAAGAATTAATTATGAGAGAGACACATTGGGGAGGACTTACTGGTTATTTTGGGGTTACCAAAACTTTAAAAATCATCAAGGAACATTTTTATTAGCCTAAGATGCATGAGGATGTCCAAGCTATAATTACAAGATATGGTACATGTCAAAGGATAAACAACCATTTCAAATCTGGTCTATAAACTCCTTTGCCAATATTAGAACGGCCATGAGAGGACCTAAACATGGATTTTATAATTTTTTTGGTTAGAACTCAAAAGGGGAAAGACTCTATTATATAGTGGTAGATCAATTTTCCTAGATGACACATTTCACACCATGTCATAAGACGGATGACACATCAAAGGTAGCTAATTTATTCTTTAAAGAGATCATTCAACTACATGAAGTTCCAAGAAGTATTGTAGCTAATAGAGACACTATATTTCTTAGTTATTTTAAGATAACTTTGTGGGGGAAGTTAGAAACAAAGCTTATTTTTAGTACTTCTCATCATCATCAAATTGATAGGGAAACCAAAGTCACTAAAAGCATATTGGGAGCACTTTTGAGGACTTTGGTAAAAAAAAAAGTTTGAAAGATTAAGACATCAAGCTTGTATATGTTGAATTTGCATACAGCCGGATACCAAATGTGTCAACCGACTATTCCCCATTTAAAGTTGTTTGTAGTATAAATCTTCTTATCCCATTTGATTTATCTTTTTTGCCTACTGATACTCAAATTAGTATAGATGCTAAAGAGAATGCCAAGGCTATGAAGAAATTGCATGAGTCCATAAGAGTTAAAATTGAAAAGTCTAATGACGCATACAAGAGAAGAACAAACAAGCATAAAATGGCTTTCCACCTTCCAATTAAGTGACTTGGTTTAGGTCCATTTAAGAATGGAGAGATTTTTATCGAAGGGCTGATAGACCATTTGAGGTTATTGAGAAAATTAGAGACAATGTGTACAATGTGGACATTCCAAGTGAATTTGGTGGTGTTTCAACGACATTTAATGTAGGTAACTTGTCTCCATATTTTAAAGATAACAATTTCTTGGATTTAAGGGCAAATCCTCCTCAACCTAAGAAGGATGATGCGATCCCAACCTATTCCAGTGGCCCCACACTTCTTCATGTTTATGGAATAAAATTAAAAGCCAAAGGAGTCCAAGATATGAAGTTTATGATCTAAGCCAAGCAAACATGCAAACAAATGGCCCAAGGCAACAAGGTGGTCCAAGAAAAGCTCATATTGGGTTATCCTAGCCTAACCCATGTTCATTAAGGAGAATTAGGCCCACTTACCAAATTTGGCTTCAATTTGATTCAAATAATGGAAGATATACAAGTTGCAAAGTCAAGGAGATATGATTCCTTAATTTAAGGAAAAATGGTATAACTTATAATTAATGAAGCATGAGCTCATTTCTCATTTCAATGGCTTAGAAATTTTGTAATATTTTGTAATTTCATTTTTTTTTATTTATAATTAATATTAGGGCTTTGACCATGCCTTTAGGAAGACCATATAAAAAGGCTTAACAATATTGTAAAAACTAGTTTTGATAAATATGCAAAATCTCTCTTATTTTGGTTATTGAGTTTTGTCTCTTGAATTAAATTGTTCTTCCTTTATCCAAACTTTCGCCAAAGGTTTGGTGGTGGATTTCCAAGTTAGTGGCTTTGCATTTACGCTTAGAGTATCATTTGGCTAGTCTAATAAGTATTATATGTGTTACATGCAAAAATTGTCTAATTAAACTTGTAAAACTCATAATGCTTACTCTCGGTTTTGTTTAATCTTGGCATTGTGTTGGCTTGTTGAATGATTTAGTAATGAAAATGAGTAGTTTGGGATGTTTGATGATGGTTGGAAGTGTTGAGTTTAATATTGGAAACGATTAAAGACCATTTGCATATTTGACTTCCTAAATGCATTTTAAGCCAATTTGATGGATTCACATCAATTTAGTATCAAAGCTTAGGTTGTTTATGATAAGTGTCAATTGTATGTATAATTTCGTGGTCCATTTATAGAGTTTTAAGGGTGATTTGACCATTTTACCCTTATTATGTGCATATTTCGGGATCACGGGTCTTCATTTTTGGTTTTGTAGGAAATGTTGATTTTGATGTGATTTCAAGGGAAATCAAGCCAAAAAGACACTTATAAAGGACTAGCCGAAGGTTCAACTTTAGTCTAAAGAAGAATGAGCAACTACAGCAAAAACGGGAAAAGAGAATATTGTGCGCCACAACAGAAGAACAAGGATTTTAAATATGCTTGAGTTCTGTGATGAAAAATTAGTCCTCACTAAAGTTGTATTGGACATCTCAAGCTTTTCAAAAAGCTATTATGGGGAAAAATCTGAGTTCGTTTGGGCCCTCAACCATTGCTGCAAATTTAGGTCTTCTTGGTGAAATTCTGTGTCTGACCACTGAGCACTAAAATGGTCATAACTTGAGATTCTGAAGTCCACATGAAGTGATTCAAAATTTAAATGAAACTAGACATCTAGGCTACAACTTTGATGAAGACCAAAATTTCAGATTCTAGAATCTCCATGTCGCAGCATCATACCGCAGCATAGGGTAGTGCAGGAGGCGCATAAAAATTCCAGAAGCTGCATGTCGCGGCATCAGGCCGCAGCATGATCAACAGCATGATGTCCAGAATCTTCATGCCGCAGCATGATGCCACGACATGGCCTAGCAACAGCAGGCAGAACCTTCATGCCACAACATGATACCGCGACATGGGCAAATTTTTGCAGAATTTCACTAAGAGTGAAATTCTTCCTTAACCTTAACTACATATATATCTTTGTAATTTTAGAGAAAGGGAGAGCCATCCTAGGAGAGTTTTTGAAAGATTTTTCACACACTTTTCAAATATTCAATATTTTATTTTGGAGATTCAATCAAAAGCTTTTCAAATTGTAATTGTGAGGATATTTTTCATCAACTTCAATAAGAAATTCAACACTTCATCTGGTTTTGTTCTTATTTCTCCATTATGCTTATGCTTTGTTTGAATCCATTGCTTATTTGTGTTTAATGATGAACTAAAAAATTCTTGCTAAGATTAGGGCTAGCTAATTCATGAATATGTTGTGTTGTTCGAATTTAAATTACAAGCATGCTATTTCATGTGAGCTTGCATTCTGAACTTCATGTCTATTAAAAACCTGACCACTTTTTAATAAGATTTATGTTATGTGATTGAGACCGAGAGGTGATATTGCATAAAAGCAGCTAGAATACGAATCGTGGATTAATTAAATATAGAGATATATTTGATAATACATGCAATAGTTATAGGCACAATAGGCTTATGCTGAAAGCTAGTGGATTCCATAGAACTTAATGCATTTTCATGTAATTAAACCTAGATAGAGATATTTAGGTTATTAGATTATTAATTAGGATTAATATTACTTGAGAAAGAATGTTGATTAATTCAGGGAATTCCGTTGTCACATGAATAACATGAAATATATAAGCATATGAAAAATCTACATTGTATTGAATTAGTGAACCCGAAATCTTAACACCATCTCACATATTGTTATTCGATTTACTTAGGCGGGCTTATTAATGTAATGACCCAAGGGGTAGAATTGTCATTTTTGAGAGTTTTGAGGGGTAGAAGAGTCATTGTAGAAGTCCTTTGGGGCTTAGTTAGAGTTTCTGCGCTTGTGGGGGTGGAAATGGCTATTTTCCACTACACACGACCGTGTGCCCAGTACACACGACCGTGTGTCTTGCCCAGCCAGCTTTATTAGTTATTTTCTTCTAGTGCGCGCAGATTTTCAGTTTCCCAGCTCCCAGCTTATTTTCTCTTCTTCTTCCTCAGCTCCAGTGAACCCTAGAGTTCCAAAAAGAGATCCCCCAGCAGCTCAGCTTCAGATTAGAGATCCAGAGTCTTCCAGGGAGAGAGATAGAGCTTCCATGGCGCGAGGTAAGTGTTTTCCTTACCTCCTTCGCTGAGTTCAGAACATGCTTTGATGTTTCCAGCTTATATGAACTTGACGTGTGCTTGTTTGAGTTATTTCCAGCATGTTTGAGCTGTGATTTGATGGATGATGCCATGATTGAGTGGTTTCCATGATTTTCATGCGTATATATTGTTTTCAGATGATATATGCTTCAGTTATGATGATTGGCGTGTTTGAGTCGATGATATGATGATTATTTGCGTGCTAGTAGCAGTTTAAAGCTTGTATGTGTGTTAGTTTGGAGTGTGGATGTGTTAGTGTGAGAATTTCTGGATTTCCAGACGCCTTCTGCAGTTTCTGGGTCGAGCACACGACCGTGCGTCCCTGAGGCACGCCCGTGCGTCCTCTTTTCTGCATGGGACACGGCCGTGCAT